>OY740788.1:7320787-7570787 GCA_963514005.1 Raja brachyura | reverse complement strand
CAGCATCTGCAATTCCTTCTTTAACATATGATGAGCGTTTGACGGCCCTGGGCCTGTACTCGCTGGAGTTTAGAAGGATAAGGTGGGGCTTCATTGAAACTTGCCGAATAGCAAAAGCCCCGGATAGAGTGGATGTGGAGAATTTCCACTAGTGGGAGAGTTTAGGATCAAAGGACACAGCCTCACAATTAAAGGGCAATAGAAAATACGCATTCAGCCTTTCGAGCCAGCACCGCCATTCAATGTGATCATAGCTGATCATCCACAATCAGTACCCCGTCCCTGCCTACTCCCCATATCCCTTGGCTCTGCGATCTTTAAGAGCCCTATCAAGCTCTCCCTTGAAAGCATCCAGAGAACCGGCCTCCACCGCCCTCTGAGGCAGAGAATTCCACAAACTCACAACATTCCTTTCGGAAGGAGGAATTTATTTCATCAGAGGGCGGTGAATCTGTGGAATTCTTTGCCACAGAAGGCTGTGGAGGCCAGGTCAATGGATATTGTTATGGCAGAGAAAGATAGATTCTTGATTAGTACGAGTGTCAGGGGTTGTGGGGAGAAGGCAGGAGAATGGGGTTGAGAGGGAGAGATAGACCAGCCATGATTGGATGGCGGAGTAGACTTGATGGGCCGAATGGCCACATTCTGCTCCGAAAAGTTGTGACATGAATTTATGAAGTACCTTTAATGACCTCTGGATGGCCCAGAGCAATTTGCTGCCAATTAAGTACTTTACACGGATGTTCCCCGTTATAATGTAGCCATCGCATGAAAGCCTGTACATTGTAAATACTCAGCAGTGTTTTAGTTTCACACTGAGCCAGATGGTTCGAATAGCACTAACATTTCCCAAGCCTTTGGCCCTACCCTTGTCTCACAGCTACCGAAGTCTCCAGGCTTTCACGCCAATCTTCGAGGGCTTCCCTCGAGATGAACTTCCCAGAGCAAAGCTCAGATAACCAAGGCCAACTTCAACTAAGCTTCGGGGAATCGAACAAAGGAGGCGAGAGTTGGGAGCATTTGAGCCTTGGGTACACAAAAGGCTGGAGAAACTCAGCGGGTGCAGCAGCATCTAAAGGGCCTGTCCCACCAGCAACCGACGCCATGCGATGAACGCGATCAAACTAGAAGCGGGGGCCGCGCGGAGTTCGGGTGATCCCCTGTACAGGGCCGTTCCCACCATCATGCGCCTGCATGCGGCAAGCGCGACCAAACCGGCAGCGAGGGCCGCGCGGAGGTCAGGTGAGTGGCGCAACGCGGCGCAAAGTGAGGCGAACTTGGAGCGAAGTCTTAAAGGTAAGTTCGCCAGGACAGAGAGGGGCACACAGAGAGGGGCACAGAGGCACACACACAGAGGGCCATGGAGCCACACACAGAGAGGGTCACGGAGGCACCTACAGAGAGGGTACGGAGGCACGACGTCGAGACGGTGCGTAATGCGTCGAGGCGACTGCGAGCTGACAAGCCGTTGCCGCGCAGAATTTTTGAACATAGTCAGTTTTTCGGAGCCCCGCGCGATGTCGGGACGAACTCCGCACAATTCCGCACGGCTCCGGCGATCGAAGTGGGACCGGCCCCGCGACGCCGGACGGCTCAAGCGACCACGTTAGGTCGCGCTCATCGCATAGAGTTGCATGCTGGTGGGACAGGCCCTTTAGGAGCGAAGGAGATAGGCGACGTTTCGGGTCGAGACCCTTCTTCAGACTGGTCAGGGATCAGGGAAACGAGAGATATAGACGGTGATGTGGAGAGATAAAGAACAATGAATGAAAGATATGCAAAAAAGTATCGATGATAAAGGAAACAGGCCATTGTAAGCTGTTTGTAGTGTGTAAGTGAGAAGCTAGTGTGACTTGGGTGGGGGAGAGATAGAGAGAGAGGGAATGCCAGGGCCCGAGGGCTGAGGGAGAGGTGGGAAGGGGAGGAGGCAGCCTGGGTTAACAGAATTGAGAAAATTCAATGTTTAAGCCCAGAATTTTCTCAATTTTCTGCATATCTTTCATTCATTGTTCTTTATCTCTCCACATCACCGTCTATATCTCTCGTTTCCCTGATCCCTGACCAGTCTGAAGATGGGTCTCGGCCCGAAACGTCGCCTATCTCCTTCGCTCCTGAGATGCTGCTGCACCCGCTGAGTTTCTCCAGCCTTTTGTGTAACCCTCGATTCTCCATCATCTGTAGTTCCTTCTTTAAGTATTTGAACCTTGCTGTGTCAGGTATTTGAACCTTGCTATCGGGCAGCGGTAGAGCTGCTGCCTCACCGTGCTAGAGGCCCGGGGTCGATCCGGACTACGGGTGCTGTCTGTACGGAGTTTGTACGCTCTCCTCGAGACCTGCGTGGGTTTTCTCCGAGATGGACAGTAGACAATAGGATCAGGAGTAGGCCACTAGGCCCTTCGAGCCAGCACCGCCATTCAATGTGATCATGAGATCTTCGGTTTCCTCCCACACTCCAAAGACGTGCGGGCTTGTAGGTTGATTGGCTTGGTATAAAATGTAAATTGTCCCTAGTGTGTGTAGGATAGTGTTAATGTGCAGGGATCGCTGGTCGGCGCGGACTCGGTGGGCTGTAACTCTAAATTAAACTTTATACTAAACTAAATTACCCTTCAATTTCCAGTGTTGACCAGAAAGCAGCGAGACTGATTGTCCTAGTTTAGTCCATCCCCTTGATATCTCGTATTCACACAGCTCTGTCTCCTTCCCCCCAGCTCTCAGTCTGAAGAAGGGTCTCGACCCGAAACGGCACCCATTCCTTCTATCCAGAGATGCTGCCTCTCCCGCTGAGTTACTCCAGCTTTTTATATCTGTCTCCCTTCCATTGACTCCATCTATACCTCACGCTGCCTCGGCAAGGCCAGCAGCATCATCAAGGACCAGTCGCACCCCGGCCAGTCCCTCTACTCCACGCTCCCCCATTGATTAATACAGCTGTCAGAGGTTATGGGGAGAAGGCAGGAGAATGGAGTTGAAAGGGAAAGATAGATCAGCCGCGATTGAATGGTGGGGTAGGCTTGATGGGCCGAATGGCTCCTAGAATGTATGAACTCTCCCATCAGGCCAGAGGTACAGAAGTGTGAAAACGCACACCTCCAGATTCAGGGACAGTTTCTTCCCAGCTGTTATTAGGCAACTGAACCATCCTACCACCAACTAGAGAGCTGTCCCGAGCGACCATCGACCTCATTGAAGACCCTCGGACTATCTTTAATCAGACTCTACTGGACTTTAACTTGTACAAAACATTATTCCCTTTATCATGTATCTGTACACTGTGGACGGCTCGATTGTGATCATGTGTTGTCTTTCCGCTGGCTGGTTAGCTCGCAACAAAATATTTTCACTGTACCTCAGTGCACGTGACGATAAACTAAACTAACTCCCACTTGTGAATACAATGGTGCAGCGGGTAGAGCTGCTGCCTCACGGCGCCTGAGACCCGGGTTCGATCCTAACTTAGGGTGCTGTCCGTGTGGAGTTTGCACGTTCTCCCCGTGATCACCTGTGTTTCCCCCCGGGTGCCCCAGTTTCCTCCCACATCCCGAAGACGTGCAGGTTGTAGGTGAGTTTCTCCAGCTTTTTGTGTAACCCTCGTTTCTCTAGCATCTGCAGTTCCTTCTTTAACAGGTGGTAGGTTAATTGTCTCTCTGTAAAATTGTCCCTGGTGTGCAGGGACTGGATGCGAAAGTAGCACAACGTGGAACTAGTGCGGAGACACAAGGAACTGCAGGTGCGGGTTCACAAAACAAGACACAAAGTGCTGGAGGAACTCAGCGGGTCAGGCAGCATACGTGAATGAACATGGATAGGTGATTTACCAAATCAATTTTATTTTAGATTTGGAGATAGTATCATCGCGCTATTCAGTATTTGTCGCCATTAAATTCAGCATGTTTAGTTTAGTTTAGAGGTGCAGTGAGGAAACAGGCCCTTCGGCCCACCGAGTCTAGCTGACCAGCGGACCCCACACACTAACACTCTCCTACACTCACTGGGGATAAGTTAATTACATCTTTGACACATATTAAGTTTTCTTTGGCTCCTTCAGTGATGGCTGACCATGGGTGTCTCCAGGGTTGGAGGGCGCCTGTGCGTGACTTTGTTTAACGTGGGGAGACTGGTGCACAGACAGCCACCCCACGGTCCTTGACAGATCTGGGTCAGGATCCAGTGGCATGGAGTCCAAGACGACCGGAGACCCTTTCCTGCTGCAGCCTTCATCCGCCTTCCCAGCCGCTGTGACGCTCCACTAAGGTCAGCCATCGTCCTCCACCTGTTCCACCGTTGAGGTCTTGGTTGGATTGGCTCTTTGTCTGAGACCTCCCCCTCGACCTTACTGCCATGGGTGGCCCCACCAGGAGCATCGCTCCAGACGGCATCGCTCTCAGGACCTCAGGCCCATACGAGCTTCTCCACCACGACAAGGTGACAATCCACGGAGAAGATAATTATAAGAAAATATGATATAATATTCTATTATATTATATATGATATTGTATTGTCACCGCAATGAAGAAGGGTCCCGACCCAAAAGGTCACACACCCTTTTCCTACAAAGATGATGCTGGGTTATTCCAGCACTTTGTGTTTTATTTTTTTGTACTTTAGGTGGACAGGTGTCCCCCAGACATGAGGGATGTGGAAGGAATGGTGTCACTAAACGCGTGGTCAACGGTGGGAAATGGGTGATAGATGTCAGTGTCCAAATCGCAATCCGAAGCACTCCATCAGATTTCCGACGCGGCTCGTTTGGATCTGTCCACGATCGTCATCCTTTCCACTCTGGAAACATTGATCAACTTTCAAAAATATGTGGCGCTGATCACAAAATGGAGCTTGCACGATTGAATGCCTGGGCTCCAAGGAACTCAACATTAAATGAGTTGCAAGTTTCCATGAAGGTGTAGATTGCACACAGGCTCTCCAGCAGTGCTGGAGTTTATCTTACGAACGTGCAAACTCCGTGCAGACAGAACCCGTAGTCAGGATCAAACCCGGGTCTCTGGCGCTGTGAGGCAGCAACTCTACCGCTGCACCACCGTGCCGCTCTGCTTCAATCTCTGTTATGCCCTCCTTCGTTAGAAATGTCAATGCTTAATAGCTGGGGGTACACAAAAGGCTGGAGAAACTCAGCGGGTGCAGCAGCATCTAAGGAGCGAAGGAGATAGGCGACGTTTCGGGTCGAGACCCTTCTTCAGACTGGTCAGGGATCAGGGAAACGAGAGATATAGACGGTGATGTGGAGAGATAAAGAACAATGAATGAAAGATATGCAAAAAAGTATCGATGATGAAGGAAGCAGGCCATTGTAAGGTGTTAAAGAAGGAACTGCAGATGCTGGAGAATCGAGGGTTACACAAAAAGCTGGAGAAACTCAGCGGGTGCAGCAGCATCTAAGGAGCGAAGGAGATAGGCGACGTTTCGGGTCGAGACCCTTCTTCAGACATTGTAAGCTGTTTGCAGTGTGAAAATGAGAAGCTAGTGCGACTTGGGTGGGGGAGAGATAGAGAGAGAGGGAATGCCAGGGCCTGAGGGCTGAGGGAGAGGTGGGAAGGGGAGGAGGCAGCCAGGGTTAACAGAATTGAGAAAATTCAATATTTAAACCCAGAGGATGCAGACTCCCCAAGCGGAATATGAGGTGCTGTTCCTCCAACTTGCGGTGTTGCTCACTCTGGCCGTGGAGGAGGCCCAGGACCGAGAGGTCGGATACGGAATGGGAGGGGGAGTTGAAGTGCTGAGCCACCGGGAGGCCGGGTTGGTTATTGCGGACTGAGCGGAGGTGTTCGGCGAAACGATCGCCAAGCCTCCGCTTGGTCTCACCGATAATAGCTGGGGACAACTTCCTTGGCAACCTAGTAGATGACACACAATTAAAGACACAAAGTGCTTGAGTAATTGAGTTCAGTTTAGTGATACAGCACGGAAACAGGCCATTCAGCCCATCCAGTCCGCGCCGACCAGCGATCCCCGCACATTAATACTACCCTACACACACTAGGGACAATTCCCAGGATGGCGGGACTATCAAATGATGAAAGAATGGATTGACTGGGCTTGCATTCACTGGAGTTTAGAAGGATGGAAGGGAATCTTATAGAATAGAAACATATAAAATTCTTAAGGGATTGGACAGGCTAGATGCAGGAAAAATGTTCCCCATGTTGGGGATGTCCAGAACCAGGGGTAGGCCGTTTAGGACTGAGATGAGGAAAAAGTTATTCACCCTGTGAGTTGTGAATCTGTGGAATTCTCTGCCACAGAAGGCAGTGGAGGTCATTTCACTGGATGTTTTCACAAACGGAATTTCATGTCAAATTCAGTGTAGGAAGGAACTGCAGGTGCTGGTTTAAACTGAAGGTTGACACAAAATGCTGGAGTAACTCAGCGGGACAGGCAGCATCTCTGGAGAGAAGGAATGGGTGGCGTCTCGAGTCGAGACCCTTCTTCAGACTCAAGAATTAGATTCAAGCCCGTCACCCATTCCTTCTCTCCAGAGACGCTGCCTGTCCCGCTGAGTTACTCCAGCATTCTGTGTCTATCAGTGTGTCTCTCTCTGTCTCTCTGTATTGTACCACCATCTGCTGGCTACAGATTGGAACCGCGCGCACATTGAGAGATCTGCACAAGTGGTTTGTGCTAATCCATTTTGTTATTATGATAGGTGATTAATAGGCCTCCATCAATGGACTGCATTCATTTCCAAACCTTTCAAGAAAGGTGTAGGAATGTCTGCAGTGCGTAACCATACTGGGTTTACTCCTGGAAACTCATGCAAATCCATTTGGTATGTAGAGGGACTGCAGATATTTCCATTCAATGGATTATTTCCACACTTTTTAATCCTCCTTTCACCGGGGAACCAAAGAAAACAAGTCCCAGACTCTTCACAACTGCATTACATCTACAAGGCTGTGGAGGCCAAGTCGACGGATATTTTTAAGGTAGAGATAGATAGATTATTGATCAGTTTGGGTGTCAGGGGTTATGGGGAGGAGGCAGGAGAATGGGGTTATGGAGGGAGAGATACATCAGCCGTGATTGATCGGCGGAGTAGACTTGATGGGCCGAATGGCAGAACTCTGCTCCTAACACATGAACTTGTGAGGTATGTTGGTTTGCCATCTTCATTTGTATTCATTTTCCCCTGTACCCTTACCCTACAAGTTAATTGGCTTGGTGTAAATGCAAATTGGCCCTGGTGCTTGCGTGGGGTGGTTAATAGACAATAGACAATAGACAATAGACAATCGGTGCAGGAGTAGGCCATTCGGCCCTTCGAGCCAGCACCGCCATTCAATGTGATCATCGCTGATCATCCCCAATCAGTTCCCCGTTCCTGCCTTCTCCCCATATCCGCTGACTCCGCTATCTTTAAGAGCCCTATCTAGCTCTCTCTTGAAAGCATCCAGAGAACCGGCCTCCACCGCCCTCTGAGGCAGAGAATTCCACAGATTTCCAACTCTCTGTGAGAAAAAGTGTTTCCTCGTCTCCGTTCTAAATGGCTTACCCCTTATTCTTAAACTGTGGCCCCTGGTTCTGGACTCCCCCAACATCGGGAACATGTTTCCTGCCTCTAGTGTGTCCAAACCCTTAACAATCTTATATGATTCAATAAGATCCCCTCCTAAACTCCAGAGTGTACAAGCCCAGCTGCTCCATTCTCTCAGCATATGACAGTCCCGCCATCCCGGGAATTAACCTGGTGAACCTACGCTGCACTCCCCCAATAGCGACCTTTGCTCCATGAACCATCCACTGGAACCCAAGGTCAATTTAATTTCAATTTAGGGTCACAGAATCATACAACATGGAAATAGTCCCTTCGGCCCAACTTGTCAATGCAGACCTATTTTCCGCATCTGAGTTTGTCCTATTTGTCCCTGTTTGGCGATTTTGACAATGACTCTATGACCCCTATGACTATGTTAACCCAATCACCTCCAAACCTTCCTATCCATGTACCTGTCCAAGTGCTGAGTTGAGATTAGCCTATTGTCACATGTACCGAGGTACAGTGAAAAGCTTTTGTTGCCTGCTAACCAGCCAGCGGAAAGACAATACGTGGTTACAATCGAGCCATTCACAATGTACAGATACATGATAAGGGAATAACGTTTAGTGCAAGATAAAGCCAGTAAAATCCAATCAAAATAGTCCAAGGGTCTCCAATGCAGTAGATAGTAGTTCAGCGCTGCTCTCTGGTTGTGGTAGGATGGTTCAGTTGCCTGATAACAGCTGGGAAGAAACTGTCCCTGAATCTGGAGGTGTGTGCGTTTTCACACTTCTGTACCTTTTGCCCGATGGGGGAGGGGAGAAGAGGGAGTGGCCGGGGTGCGACTGGTCCTTGATGATGCTGCTGGCCTTGCCGAGGCAGCGTGAGGTGTAGACGTGGTCGATGGAAGGGAGGTTGGTTTGTGCGATGGTCTGGGCTGCGTCCACAATTCTCTGCCATTTCTTGTGGTCTTGGATGGAGCTGTTCCCAGATCGTGCTGTATCTTCCCCTTTGCTCAACCGATTGCACTTGAGTTTGTCCTGGTTGTATTTACAGTGTGTGTCGCATTATCTGATGTGATTCAAGAGCATGCAATGCAAAGCTTTTCACTATATCTTGGTATACACTGCAATAACAAACTTGAAACTACACCAATGACAACATACAGAAGTGCAATAAAATGGAAAAGCTTTTTGAGTATCAAAAATAGATCTTGGAAAAGTAATGCCACGGAAGTGAATTGGCCTAAGCTGTTTGTATTGGTTTAAGAGTTGGGTGGGTTTTATCCAGGTGCTCCGGTTTCCTCCCACACGTACAGGTTTTTAGGTTAATTGGCTTCGGTAAAGATTGTAAATTGTCCCCATTAGAAACATAGAAACATAGAAAAATAGGTGCAGGAGTAGGCCATTCGGCCCTTCGAGCCTGCACCGCCATTCAATGTGATCATGGCTGATCATCCAACTCAGTATCCCGTACCTGCCTTCCCTCCATACCCCCTGATCCCTTTAGCCACAAGTGCCACATCTAACGCCCTCTTAAATATAGCCAATGAACTGGCCTCAACTATTGTGTGTAGGATAGCTTTAGTGTGCCGGGGATGGCTGGTCGGCACGGACCCGGTGGGCCGAAGGGCCTGTTTCCTCCCTGTATCTCTGAGGCCTAAAGCTGCCCAGCCTCATACAACTTTCCAGCACTAGATCTGCAAGCAGTATTTCTTCAGGCACATTTACAAGCGCTATTCAATCTTTCCTCATAGCTACAGTCTTCCAATCCTGGCAGCGGGCTTCTATATCACTCTGCACCTTCTCCAGTGCAGTTGCAGCTTTCCTGTAACGTTGTGACGGGGAAGTGAATGCGGTGGCCAAGCTGAGATCTAACTGGTGGCGTATGTGGATTCAGCACAACCTCTGTGTTTGTACCTTGTGTGCTTTGGATAACACCCCGAAGAACCTCATGTGCCTTTTCAACGTCATCTAGCCTGTCCAACCCCAACATTCTTACAGGCTAGATGCAGGAAGATTGTTCCCGATGTTGGGGAGGTCCAGGACAAGGGGTCACAGTTTAAGGGTAAGGGGGAAGTCTTTTAGGATTGAGATGAGAATATCATTTTTCACACAGAGAGTGGTGAATCTGTGGAATTCTCTGCCACAGAAGGTAGTTGAGGCCAGTTCATTGGCAGTATTTAAGAGGGAGTTCGATGTGGCCCTTGTGGCTAAAGGGATCAGGGGGTATGGAGAGAAGGCAGGTACAGGATACTGAGTTGGATGATCAGCCATTATCATATTGAATGGTGGTGCCGGCTCGAAGGGCCGAATGGCCTACTCCTGCACATATTTTCTATGTTTCTATGTTTCTATGTCACCTGTTCCTTTTCTCCTGAGATGCTGCCTGACCCGTTGAGTTACTCCAGCATTTTATGTCCACCAGTTCACATTAGTTATATGTTATCCCTTGGGCACTGGATGTGGTTTACAGAGGACCAATTATCTCAGTTGTCACCTTCTCCCAGCTAACAGTGATCTATTCTACATTTCCCTGGATCTCCATCCCCCCTTGTCCTGTATTCACACCTTGAGCTTCCTTATCTATGTATCTCTGTCCACCCCTGACATCAGTCTGAAGACAGGTCTCGACCCAGAACATCACCCGTTCCTTCTCTCCAGAGACGCTGCCTGTCCCGCTGAGTTACTCCAGCATTTTGTGCCTGTCTTTGGGTTAAACCAGCACCTGCAGTTCCTTCCAACACAACCTCCAAACCAGGCAGGTCTTTGGGACGTGGGGGGAAACTGGAGCACACATTGCTTACGATAATGATCCCAGGAATGAGGGGGTTAACATATGATGAGCATTTGACAGCACAGGGCCTGTACTCGCTGGAGGTTTGAAGAATGGGGGGGGGGGAGGGGGGGAGGGGGGGAGGGGGGAAATGGACCAAATAGTGAAAGGCTTGGATAGAGTGGATGTGGAGAGGATGTTTCCACTTGTGGGAGAGTCTAGGACTAGTGGTCATGGACTCAGAATTAAAGGATGTTCCTTTAAGAAGGAGATGAGTAGAATTTCCTTTAGTCAGAGGGTGGTGAATCTGTGGAATTCTTTGCCACAGACTTCAATGGTGGCCAACTCGATGGATATATTTAAGGCAGCGAGAGATAGATTCTAGATTAGTACGGATGTCAGGGGTTATGGGGAGAAGGCAGGCGAATGGGGTTAGGAGGGAGAGATAGATCAGCCATGATTGCATGGCGGAGTAGACTTGATGGGCCGAATGGCCTAATTTTTTCTCCTATCACTTTTGACCTTGTGAACTTATGAAGCTGGAACAACTGGCAAAAACCCACGCAGGTCACAGGGAGAACGTGCAAACTCCGTGCGGACAGCACTCGTAGCCAGGATCGAACCCGGGTTCTCTGCTCCTCTCACCTTTGACCGGGTGACCGCCAGCAGCCGCAGGTAGAACGTGCAAACTCCACACAGTCAGGAGTCTTTGGCACGGCCGGGCGGCGGCTCTACCAGCTGCGCCACCGTGCACGTTTGAACCTGGCGGGGGGGGGGGGGGAGGGAGATCGGATTTCACAGCACCGCCACTGTCCGTCCGTCCGTCCCGACGTCGGAGTTTCACGCGTCCCGGCGAGAGGGCCGTCTGTAGCGGCGACTATGGAGGTTTCATGGCTCCGATCACGGGTGAACAAAGGAGGGGGACTGGCTGAACGTTATTGTCTTAGACCACCGTGAAGATTGTTGATCCCACTGTGGCGGATGTTCATGTTGTGTTCTATTGTGTATCGCGCTGTGTTTGATTGTAAAGGGCCTGTCCTACAAGCATGCAACTCTATGCGATGAGCGCGACCTAACATGGTCGCTGGAGCCGTGCGGAATTGTGCGGAGTTCGTCCCGACATCGCGCGGGGCTCCGAAAAACTGACTATGTCCAAACATTCCGCGCGGCAACGGCTTGTCGGCTCGCAGTCGCCTCGACGCATTACACACCGCCTCGACGTCGTGCCTCCGTGACCCTCTCTGTAGTTGCCTCCGTGACCCTCTATGTGTGTGCCTCTGTGCCCCTCTCTGTGTGTCCCTCTCTGTCCTCGCGAACTTACCTTAGACTTCGCTCCAAGTTCGCCTCACTTTGCGCCGCGTTGCGCCACTCACCCGACCTCCGCGCGGCCCCTGCTGCCGGTTTGGTTGCGCTTGCCGCATGCAGGCGCATGCTGGTGGGAACGGCCCTGTACAGGGGATCACCCGACCTCCGCTGGTGCAACTGGTGCATGTGGCAATAAATGTGAACTTGAAGTTGAGCCGTTTGAAGGATAAGTTTGCCGGCACAGGTCGTCCGTCCACTGCGAAACCTGCGTGCTGGAGTGAAAATTGGAAGGGAGTAGAGTAAAAAAACGGGGGTGAAAAGAAGGCAGCAGTGTGACCTCAGGACACCTCGAAATGGATGACAGCTAACGCAGTGTTAATCACAGTTGTAGTAGGGACAAGGCACTCAGCAGGGAGCGATGGGATAAATGGCTGGAGCATCTGTTTTTCAGGTTGAGGGGCAGTTTGGCCAGGACATATCTCTCTCCTTCTGTGAACCTGCGCAGTGGGACGTTTTCCATCCGAGCGGAGAGGGGCGGATGGGGCCTCATCTGGAAGAGCACACACACACACACACACACACACACACACACACACACACACACACACACACACACACACACACACACACACACACACACACACACACACACACACACACACACACACACACACACACACACACACACACACACAGCTGACGGACCGGCACTCTCCATTGAGGTGGCGGCCATGATTAAGTGCTGAAGGCTTCCTGAGTCGCCTTCAAAGCCACGACCTCCTGCTTGTGAGGTGAGAGTGCTGCCGGCTGCGCCAAGCCAGGACTTCACTCTCCTGGCCCAGGGACACAAGTAGTAACTTCTCTTTTATTTTTTCTATGATTCACCCGTCTGGGACCTTTCGGTGCCACGATAGTAGAAAATGGAAAAATTAACGTTGAAGATAGCGAGCGAGAAAAAAAACGGCCAGTGACAGCAGACGTCAGCGTTCCCGCGGAATTCCGATCGCCTCGGTCAGGAACGGCAATTGCCTCATGGAGTGAAGTTACGCCTTGGAGCAGAGCGACAGGTGGCAAACACCATCTGCCATCCAAGTCTTTTAATTAAATAAGTGTTAACATGGGCACCTGATAGCTCTGTGTCGTTTGAAAGGCCTCAGAGTTGCATCAAAACCACAGGCTTTGCTTCGGGTTCAAATCAAAGGCCCTCAGTCTGAAGAAGGGTCCCGTCCCAAAACGTCACCCATTCCTTCCCTCCAGAGATGCTGCCTGTCAACAGACAACAGACAATAGGTGCAGGAGTAGGCCATTCGGCCCTTCGAGCCAGCACCGCCATTCAATGTGACCATGGCTGATCATCCCCAATCAGTACCCCGTTCCTGCTTTCTCTCCATATCCCCTGACTCCGCTATTTTTAAGAGCCCGATCTAGCTCTCTCTTGAAAGTATCCAGAGAAACGGCCTCAACCGCCCTCTGAGGCAGAGAATTCCACAGACTCACAACTCTCTGTGAGAAAGAGTGTTTCCTCGTCTCCGTTCTAAATGGCTTACCCCTTGTTCTTAAACTGTGTGCGGCCCCTGGTTCTGGACTCCCCCCAACATCGGGAACATGTTTCCTGCCTCTGGCATGTCCAAACCCTTAAAAATGTTACATAACCATATAACCATATAACAATTACAGCACGGAAACAGGCCTTCTCGGCCCTTCCAGTCCGTGCCGACCATTTATTTTCCCTTAGTCCCATCTACCTGCACTGATACCATACCCCTCCATTCCCTTCCCGTCCATATACCTATCCACTTTACTTTTAAAGTTTCAATTAAGCTTCAATAAGATCCCCTCTCATCCTTCTAAACTCCAGAGAATGCAAACTCCAGAGAATGAGCTACTCCAGCATTTTGTGTCTATCTTCAAAGTCCTTCAAAGTTCCATCCGACACACTTGAGGGCAATTTACAGCGGCAAATCAACCAACAAGTGTGGGAGGAAACCGGGGCACCCGGAGAAAACCCACGCAGGTCACGGGGAGAACGTACAAGCTCCGTACAGGCATGCACCAGTGGTCGGGATCGAACCCGGGTCTCCGGCGCAGTTTATCGTCACGTGCACTGAGGTACAGTGAAAAGCCTTTGTTGCGTGCTAACCAGCCAGTGGAAAGACAATACATGATTACAATCGAGCCATCCACAGTGTACAGATACAGGATAAGGGAATAATGTTTAATGCAAGGTAAAGCCAGTGAGGCCCGATCAAGGATAGTCCGAGGGTCACCAATGAGGTAGATAGTAGTTCAGGACTGCTTTATCGTATCGTTGTCATATATAATTTGTAACTTATTTGAGAACATCTCTCATGTCTTTGTGGCTCAGTGGTGTAGTTGGTCTGTACGGAGTTTGCACGTTCTCCCTGTGACCACGTGAGTTTTCTCCGGGTGCTCCGGTTGTCTCCCGCGTCCCAAAGAGGTGCGGGCCTGTAGATTAGTTGGCCCTCTGTAAACTTGCCCCTCGAGTGCAAGGGGAGTGGATGGGAATATGGTATAACAGAGACCTAGTGCGAATGGGTGATCGATGGCCAGCATGGAGTCGGTGGGCCGAAGGGCCTGCTGTTTTGCTGAACTAAACTAAGATGGCTCCAGAGTGTGGCGTCCCTTTCCTTGCTGGGCCCTACCATCACCCAATACAATTTGGGGCGGCACGGTGGCCCAGCGGATAGAGTTGCTGCCTCACAGCTCCAGAGACCCCGGTTCGATCCTGACCACGGGTGCTGTCTGTACGGAGTTTGCACGTTCTCTCCGTGACCTGCCACACTCCAAAGACGTGAAGCTTCGTCACTTAATTTGCCTCTGTAAATTTCCCCAGTGTGTAGGATAGAACTAGTAATCGTTGGCCGGCGCGGGCTCGATGGGCCGAAGGGCCTTTTTCCACATTGTGTCTCTCGAAACTATAAACAAGACAATTGTTCCACCCTTTTAAAAATCCCTATTCCATTTGGAAATCTAGCGGCATTTCTGCACAAGGCTGAGAAACTGTCTTCTGTACTTTCACATTTTTCACTTTGAACAACCTGTTGTCGGTGAATGACCTGATTGTGATCATTTGTGGTATTATCTGATTTAATTGGATAGCATGCAAGCAAAAGATTTTCACTGTATAACGTCAAAAGGAGCAGAATTAGGCCATTCGGCCCATCGAGTCTGATCATCGCTGATCTATCTCTCCCTCCGAACCCCATTCCCCTGCCTTCTCCCCATAACCCCTGACACCCGTACTATCTGACTCTGCCTTAAACATATCCATTGACTTGGCCTCCACTGCCTCCTGTGGCAAAGAATCCCACAGATTCACCACCCTCTGACTAAAGAAATTCTTCCTCATCTCCTTCCCAAAAGAACGTCCTTTAATTCTGAGACTGTGACCTCTGGTCCGTGACTCTCCCACTTTTCCGCAGTTTTTCACCACAAGTGACAATAATAATCCAATATTGGGAAGAAGGTTCTCTCAAAGCTGTGACCAACTTCTTCCCAACATTTATTACTTTCTTGAACACCGCTGCACACAAATCTCAACGATGAACTGGTTGCATGGTCCGTGGATTGTCACCTTGTCGTGGTGGAGAAGCTCGTGTGGGCCTGAGATCCTGAGAGCGATGCCGTCTGGAGCGATGCTCCTGGTGGGGCCACCCATGGCGGTAAGGTCGAGGGGGAGGTCCCTGACAAAGAGCCAATCCAACCGAGACCTCAATGGTGGAACAGGCGGAGGACGATGGCTGACCTTAGTGGAGCGTCACAACGGCTGGGAAGGCGGATGAAGGCTGCAGCAGAAAAGGGTCTCCGGTCGTCTTGGACTCCATGCCACTGGATCCTGACCCAGATCTGTCAAGGACCATGGGGTGGCTGTCTGCGCACCAGTCTCCCCACGTTAAACAAAGTCACGCACAGAGGACAGTCATACTCGTTTCAAGTGACCACCAATGATGATTAAGGACCTTGGGGGGGGGGTTTTGCACTAATATTGCACTAAAATTGTTTATTAGGTATTATATTGAGTTTACGGGCCTGTTATGCTGCTGCAATAAGAATTTCATTTATCTATTATTGTTATATACAGAGACATAGAGTCACACAGCAATGGAAACAGGCCCTTCAGCCCAACTTGTCTATGCTGTCCAAGATGTCTCATCTAAGATAATGCCACCCGCTTGGTCCATATCCTTCTAAACCATTCCCGTTCCCTGCACTCCCTCTATTGCCATAGAGGGAGTGCAGAGAAGGTTCACCGGACTGATTCCTGGGATGTCAGGACTGTCTTATGAACAAAGACTGGATAGACTCGGTTTATACTCTCTAGAATTTAGGAGATTGTAGAGGCGATCTTATAGAAACTTACAAAATTCTTAAGGGGTTGGACAGGCTAGATGCAGGAAGATTGTTCCCGATGTTGGGGAGGTCCAGGACAAGGGGTCACAGCTTAAGGATAAGGGGGAAATCCTTTAGGACCGAGATGAGAAGGACTTTTTTCACACAGAGTGTGGTGGGTCTCTGGAACTCTCTGCCACAGAGGGTAGTTGAGGCCAGTTCATTGGCTATATTTAAGAGGGAGTTAGATGTGGCCCTTGTGGCTAAGGGGATCAGAGGGTATGGAGAGAAGGCAGGTACGGGATACTGAGTTGGATGATCAGCCATGATCATATTGAATGGCGGTGCAGGCTCGAAGGGCCGAATGGCCTACTCCTGCACCTAATTTCTATGCTTCTATGTACCTGTCCAAGTGTCTTTTAAAGGCTGTTGTAATACCTGCCACAACTTCCTCCTCTGGCAGCTCGTTCCATATATCCACCATTCTCCGAGTGAAGTAAATCGCCCCTCAGGTTCCATAGAAACATAGAAAATAGGTGCAGGAGGAGGCCATTCTGGCCCTTCGAGCCAGCACCACCAATCATTGTGATCATGAATGCCGGTGCTGGCTCGAAGGGCCGAATGGCCTCCTCCTGCACCTATTTTCCTATTAAATCTTCCCCCTTTTACCTTAAACATACGTCTTGCTTCTGGTTCCCCTATTCTGCGTTAAATAAACTGTGCTTTCCCCCTATCTATTCCCCTCTTGACAATTAAACACTCATTGGTCAATGAAAGTAAGCATGCAGGTACAGCAGGCAGTGAAGAAAGCAAACGGCACGTTGGCCTTCGTAACAAGAGGTGTTGAGTAGAGGAATAAGAAGGTCCTACTGCAGTTGTACAGGGACCTGGTGAGATCCCACCAAGATGCAGCGCAGAAGGCCACAGGAGATCCTTCTTCCCTGTGGGCTACCAAACTGTACAACTCCCCCCCCCTTCTGCCGTGGGGTAGACTGCGACTGGGACCGACTCCCCTCCTCAACCTTTGCCCATCCCCAATCCTCTCCACTCGTCACTTTAATTTAACGTTTCATGTATCTTGTTGAGTTTTATGACTGTTGACAGATCAATTTCCCTCCTGGGATGAATAAAGTTCTGTCGTATCGTATTGTATCGTTTGTTATTATTTTCAACAGAGCCAGTCGCAGTGCGTCGTGTGCGTGGGGAAGGGGAGCCAGGTGTGAAGGGCCACTGTACGCACACATTCAATGCCAAGTTGCATTGTCATCTTTAATAAGTTCATAAAACACAGGAGTAGTATTAGGCCATTCGGCCCATCGAGTCTACTCCGCCATTCAATCCATATAACATATAACCATATAACAATTGCAGCACAGAAACAGGCCATCTCGGCCCTTCAAGTCCGTGCCGAACAACTTTTTTCCCTTAGTCCCACCTGCCTGCACTCATACCATAATCCTCCATACCCTTCTCATCCATATGCCTATCCAATTTATTTTTAAATGATACCAACGAACCTGCCGCCACCACTTCCACTGGAAGCTCATTCCACACCGCTACCACTCTCTGAGTAAAGAAGTTCCCCCTCAAGTTACCCCTAAACTTCTGTCCCTTAATTCTAAAGTCATGTCCTCTTGTTTGAATCTTCCCTATTCTCAAAGGGAAAAGCTTGTCCCCATCAACTCTGTCTATCCCCATCGACTCTGTCTATCCCCATCAACTCTGTCTATCCCCATCAACTCTGTCTATCCCCATCACGGCTGATCTATCTCTCCCTCTCAACCCCATTCTCCTGCCTCCCCCCTGTGACCCCTGACTCCCGTACTAACCAAGAGCCCGTCCGTCTCCGCTGTAGAAATGCCCACTGCCTTGTCCGTGGCAATGAATTCCACAGATTCACCACCCCCCGACTGAAGAAATTCCTCCTCATCTCCATTCGAAAGATATACGTCCTTTTATGCTGAGACTGCGACCTCCGGTCCGACACGTTCCCGCCGGTGGGAACGTTAGGCCAAGTCGTTGGGCGTTTTTAAAGCGCAGATCGACAGGTTCTTGATCAGGGGGGTCAAAGGTTACTGGGAGAATGGGGTTAGGAGGGAGAGATAGATCAGCCATGATTGAATGGCGGAGTAGACTTGATGGGCCGAACGGCCTAATTCTACTCTTATATTTTATAAACTTATTAAAGATGGCAATGCAATTTGGCATTGAATGCGTGCGTACAGTGGCCCTTCACACATGGCTCCCCTTCCCCACACTAGCAATGCAGGTGCGCTGCCAAGATTGAATGGCGGAGTAGACTCGATGGGCCGAATGGCCCAATTCTGCTCCTACGACTCATGAACGAATGGTGCCCAATATTTGTTGCGTTCGTCTCAGGTGAGTTAGCAGGTGTTTCTGTTGGACGGTGGGCAGATGTCGGGACTGTGGGGAGGGGGTCCAGTGGCGTTCGAGGAGAAGGGGAGGGGGGGCTCGGCTCGATTGTCCTGCCCCCCCCCTCCCCGTGTAGCACCAGCGGACAGGCAGGGACACAAGCAGCACAAGCAGGCACTAATGACCAGCGGGCTGACACAGTCTGCTCCCCACCACCGCCCCTCACCACATAATGACCTCATTCAGCAGCTCTCACTCATGCATGGAAAGTGTTGGTAAAGACATCACGCTGTGTGCTGACTACCTTCCCCACCGAATCAACACAGACCTCACCCTCCCTCTCTCTCTGTCTCACTCTCCCTCTCTCCATCTCCCCTCTCTCACTCTCCCTCTCCCTCTCTCTCTCACTCTCCCTCTCTCCATCTCCCCTCTCTCCCTCTGTCCATCTCCCCTCTCTCACTCTCCCTCTCTCTCACTCACTCTCACTCTCACTCACTCTCCCTCTCTCTCTCTCACTCTCCCTCTCTCCATCTCCCCTCTCTCTCACTCTCACTCTCTCACTCACTCTCTCTCTCACTCTCCCTCTCCCTCTCTCCATATCCCCTCTCTCTCACTCTCACTCTCCCACTCACTCTCTCTCCCCCTCTCTCTCACTCACACTCACTCTCTCTCCCCCTCTCACTCTCCCACACTCACTCTGTCTCCCCCTCTCTCTCACTCTCACTCTCACTCTCACTCTCCCACTCATTCTCTCTCCCTCTCACTCTCCCACTAACTCTCTCTCCCCCTCTCTCTCACTCTCACTCTCACTCTCCCACTCACTCTCTCTCCCTCTCACTCTCCCACTCTCTCTCCCACTCTCTCTCCCACTCACTCTCCCACTCACTCTCTCTCCCCCTCTCTCTCACTCTCACTCTCACTCTCCCACTCATTCTCTCTCCCACTCACCTCCCACTCTCTCTCCCCCTCTCTCTCACTCTCACTCTCCCACTCATTCTCTCTCCCACTCACTCTCCCACTCACTCTCTCTCCCTCTCACTCTCCCACTCATTCTCTCTCCCACTCACTCTCCCACTCACTCTCTCTCCCTCTCCGCACCCTCCCTCTCCATCTCCCCTCTCTCTCTCCCTCTCCCTCTCCACCTCTCTCTTCCTCACACACTCTCCCCCTCTCTCTCCCCCTCTCTCTCTCTCTGTCTCTGTCTTTTCTCCCCCCACCCCTCCACCGTCCCTCCCTCCCGCCCCTCACACATATACACTGCACACCAGCCCAGGGCAGGGATGAGTATCCTGCGAGTGGTACATCTGCGGGACTAAATCACCGCACTGTGTTCATCATTACACACAGTACGCAACATGGCAGCTCCTGGTCTTTGCCTGGAAGCCAAATGACGTTTTCCTAAACCCCTAAAGTACTCCCTCAGGCTTTAAAAGTTAGCCAGGCTTAAATGTGCAAAGCAGAAATACTGTCTGCATTTTATTTGTCTTGGGATTAAAGCAAAATATATATTACTTCTTAAGGCTTTTAAACCTTTTGCTGCCCTGACATAATAGACAGAAGTGTTGGCAGATCTAACTCCGTGCATCTCAGCACGTTCTCCCTCTAGGCTCATTGCAACACTTTCTGCTTTAATAAGTGAATATATACATATAAATATATATATATAACTCTGCCAGAATGAACCAAACAATATTAACAGCGTAGTGAAAGGTGCAGGGGGTGTAGGTAGGAACTGCAGGTGCTGGTTTACACCGAAGATAGACGCAAAGTGCTGGAGTAACTCAGCGGGACAGGCAGCGTCTCTGGAGAGAAAGGAATGGACACTAGACAATAGGTGCAGGAGTAGGCCATTCGGCCCTTCGAGCCTGCACCACCATTCAATATGATCATGGCTGATCATCCAACTCAGTATCCCGTACCTGCCTTCTCTCCATACCCTCTGATCCCCTTAGCCACAAGGGCCACATCTAACTCCCTCTTAAATATAGCCAATGAACTGGCCTCAACTACCCTCTGTGGCAGAGAATTCCAGAGACCCACCACTCTGTGTGTGAAAAAAGTCCTTCTCATCTCGGTCCTAAAGGATTTCCTCCTTATCCTTAAGCTGTGACCCCTTGTCCTGGGCCTCCCCAACATCGGGAACAACCTTCCTGCATCTAGCCTGTCCAACCCCTTAAGAATTTTGTAAGTTTCTATAAGATCCCCTCTCAATCTCCTAAATTCTAGAGAGTATAAACCGAGTCTATCCAGTCTTTCTTCATAAGACAGTCCTGACATCCCAGGAATCAGTCTGGTGAACCTTCTCTGCACTCCCTCTATGGCAATAATGTCCTTCCTCAGATTTGGAGACCAGAACTGTACGCAATACTCCAGGTGTGGTCTCACCAAGACCCTGTACAACTGAAGTAGAACCTCCCTGCTCTTATAATCAAATCCTTTTGCTATGAAAGCTAACATACCATTGGCTTTCTTCACTGCCTGCTGCACCTGCATGCCTACTTTCAATGACTGGTGTACCATGACACCCAGGTCGCGCTGCATCTCCCCTTTTCCTAATCGGCCACCATTTAGATAATAGCCTGCTTTCCTATTTTTGCCACGAAAGTGGATAACCTCACATTTATCCACATTATACTGCATCTGCCAAACATTTGCCCACTCACCCAGCCAATCCAAGTCACCTTGCAGTCTCCTAGCATCCTCCTCACAGCTAACACTGCCCCCCAGCTTCGTGTCATCCGCAAACTTGGAGATGTTGCCTTCAATTCCCTCATCCAGATCATTAATGTATATTGTAAATAGCTGGGGTCCCAGCACTGAACCTTGCTGTACCCCACTAGTCACTGCCTGCCATTGTGAAAATGACCCGTTTACTCCTACTCTTTGCTTCCTGTTTGCCAGCCAGCCTTTAAGAGCCCTATCTAGCTCTCCCTTGAAAGTATCCAGAGAACCGGCCTCCACCATCCTCTGAGGCAGAGAATTCCACAGACTCGCAACTCTCTGTGTGAAAAAGTGTTTCCTCATCTCTGTTCTAAATGGCTTACCCCTTATTCTTAAACTGCGGCCCCTGGTTCTGAACTCCTCCAACATCGGGAACATGTTTCCTGCCTCTAGCGTGCCCAAGCCCTTAAAAATCTTATATGTTTCAATAAGATCCCCTCTCATCCTTCTAAACTCCAGACTGTACAAGCCCAGCCGCTCCATTCTCTCAGCATATGACAGTCCCGCCATCCCGGGAATTAACCTGGTGAACCTACGCTGCACTCCCTCAATAGCAAGAATGTCCTTCCTCAAATTGGGGGTGTTTTATATATAACTCTGCCAGAATGGACAAAAAATATTAATGAGGTAGTAATAGGTGCAGGGGGTGTAGGTAAGAACTGCAGGTGCTGGTTTACACCGAAGATAGACGCAAAGTGCTGGAGTAACTCAGCGGGACAGGCAGCATCTCTGGAGAGAAGGCATGGGTGACCCTTCTGGCTCCGACCCGAAACGTCACCCATTCCTTTTTCTCCCGAGGTGCCGCCTGACCCGCTGAGTTACTCCAGCGTTTTGCGTCTATCTCTGGCGTGACAACTTTGCTGTACCTCAAAACTACAAACGAAACAACTGCTCCACACTGTTAAATCTCTGTCCCGTTTGAGAAAACCCAGCAGCGTTCCTGTACGAGGCTGAAAATCGATCTTCAAATCAAATCAAATCAAAATCAAATCAAATACGTTTATTTGTCATTGCACATCAACTGTACAACGAAATTTCATGTGCATCCCCTTCAATGGTAAACAATAAAAGACACAGGATAAAAAGATTTTAAAAAAGAACAAAACACAATAACACAAACGACCATTTACTCTCACATTTACATTTACTACAAGATCAATGCATAAAATAAGTAATAGATAATTAAAAAATGCACATTAAATTGCACATTCTAGCAGACAAATTTTTATTTGCACCCCGAATTGTGTAGTGTTGCCCGTAGTGTTATCTGTTTGAGTTAATTTCTCTAATGGCAAGTGGGTAGAAACTGTTAGTTAGTCTGCAAGTGCGGGCCTTCAAAGACCCGTATCGCCTCCCAGAGGGCAGCAGAGTGAAAAGGTGGTTGGCAGGGTGGGATGAGTCCTGTGTGATGTTTGTCGCCCGGCGTAAACATCGGGCCTTGTAAACGTCTTCCAGCGAGGGTAGTTCAGTGTTTATGATGCTCTGTGCTGTTTTAATAACCCTCTGTAGTGCCTTCCTTCCAGCTGCAGGGCAGCTAGCAAACCACACCAGGATGCCATACGAGAGGATGCTTTCCACGGCGCACCGGTAGAAGGACAGCAGCAGCTGCTGTGAGACATTTGCTCTCCGCAGAGTCCTCAGGAAATATAGCCGCTGCTGTGACTTCTTTACGAGAGTGATGGTGCTCACTGTCCATGTAAGGTCCTGGGAGATGTATGTGCCCAGAAACTTAAAGTCAGTGACTCTCTCTACCATGTCTCCTTTGATGTAAAGAGGAGCAGGTTCTTCTCTCCTCCTCCTGAAGTCAATAAAATATTTTGTTTTGGTTGAGTTGAGTGCCAGGTTATTGTTAGTGCACCAGACAGTCAGTTTTTGGACTTCATCTCTGTAGGCAGACTCGTCGTTGTTATTTATCAGCCCCACCACAGTCGTGTCATCTGCAAACTTAATGATCCGGTTTGTGATGTGTGTCGGTGTGCAGTCATGAGTGTAGATTGTGTAGAGAATAGGACTCAGCACACAGCCTTGTGGCGCCCCTGTGCTGAGCGTCAGGACTGGGGAGTGATTGGACCCCATCCTGACAGTCTGTGGGCGGTCTGTTAAGAAGTCCTTGATCCATCTGCATGTATTGGCATTTACACCCAGGTCAAACAGTTTGTCCACCATTCTGCTGGGGATGATGGTATTGAATGCAGAACTAAAATCTACAAACAACATCCTCACATATGAGCCGGGGCGCTCCAGGTGAGTCAGTGCAGAATGTAGAGCCATGTTGATGGCGTCTTCTGTTGACCTGTTGGCTCTGTATGCAAACTGATGTTGATCCAGGGTGGGTGGGAGTAAGGATTTAATGTGGGCCAGGACCAGTCTCTCAAAGCACTTCATCACAGTTGAAGTGAGAGCAACAGGTCTGTAGTCGTTCAAGCTGGTGATAGATGTTTTTTTAGGTGCAGGAGTAGGCCATTCGGCCCTTCGAGCCAGCACCGCCATTCAATGTGATCATGGTTGATCATCCCCAATCAGTACCCCGTTCCTGCCTTCTCCCCATATCCCCTGACTCTACCATCTTCAGTACGGGTGCGTTCGAATGTGGGGCACGTTTAGCGTAAGGTAGTGGTGATCAGTGTAGGAAGGAACTGCAGATGCTGGTTTAAACCGAAGAAAGACGCAGAGTGCTGGAGTAACTCGCTGGGACAGCCAGAGAGAAGGATTGGCCGAGACCCTTCTTCCGACTGAGAGTCAGGGGAGAGGGACACGAGAGATATAGCCGGCGATGTAGAGAGGTGTAGAGCTAATGAACGAAAGATAGCGAGAGAGGATGTTGCAGATCTCTCGTCGGAGAGAGGAGGAGAACTTCTTCAAGCTAGGCATACCTTGAGATGAAATGTGCGGGAAGGAACTGCAGGAGCCAGTTTATACCGAAGATAGACACAATAGATAATAGGTGCAGGAGTAAGCGGCAAGCGCCCTCCCAAGCAGCAAGAGAGCAGCGAAGTATCAGGTAAGGACTCATTTAGTCAGGTATTTTCATTCGCTGCGATGATCTACGCCCAGATGTAAACTCGCAACTATCCAAGTGCCTCTCGAAAACCCTCTTAAATTCCCCTGCCTCATCTGCCTTGGTCCGTAACTCACTGAAAGTGGCAAAGCAAGTAGACGAAGTGGAAAAGAAGCCAGATGGGGAAGAATTTCTCCAGTCAGAGGGTGGTGAATCTGTGGAATTCATTGCCACTGAAGGCTGTGGAGGCCAGGTCATCGGGTATTATTGAGGCAGAGATAGACAGATTCCTAATCGGAACGGGTGTCGGGGGTTATGGGGAGAAGGCAGGAGAATGGGGTTGGGGGGGAGAGATAGATCAGCCATGAGTGAATGGCGGAGTAGACTTGCTGGGCTGAATGGCCTAATGGTGCTACCATCACTCATAAACTAAGTTCAAATCCGCCTCAACCACCTCACCGTGGCAGTGTGTTCCAGGAACTTACCACTGTCGGTGTAAAAACAAATCCTGCCCCGCACTTCTCCTTTAAACTTTGCCCCTCTCACTTTCTAGTATTTGATATTTGGACAATAGACAATAGGTGCAGGAGGAGGCCATTCCGCCCTTCGAGCCAGCACCGCCATTCAATGTGATCATGGCTGATCATCCCCAATCAGTACCCCGTTCCTGCCTTCTTCCCATATCCCCTGACTCCGCTATCTTTAAGAGCCCTATCTAGCTCTCTCTTGAAAGCACCCAGAGAACCTGCCTCTGAGGCAGAGGATTCCACAGACTCACCACTCTCTGTGTGAAAAAAGTGTTTCACAAAATGCTGGAGTAACTCAGCGGGTCAGGCAGCATCTCTGGAATGTGACGTTTGGGGTCGGACGTGCGGAGAAGGGGTTCGGTGTAGCTTATGAATCGATTTTTTTCATTTTCTTAACTTTTGGGCTGTTATACAAGTAAGGAATGCCAGGCAGGGAATAATAATATATTGACCAATGGGAAAATACAGAAATCTTCCTCCTAAATCGCACAGCTTCTACCTCCCCCCCAAGCTTCAAAGCTGCCATTTTGTACACCCTTCCACCCCTAGCGTAAAAATCGATGAAGGAGAAAGTCGACGAGGAAATGCAGATGCTGGTTTCCACCAAAGATGGAAACAAAGTGCTGGAGTAATTCAGCGGTGTCAGGCAGCATCTCCTAAACTTCTACAGGAACACGGTAGAGAGGATTCTGACCGGTTGCATCGTGGCCTGGTTCGGCAACTTGAACGTCCAGGAGCAGAAAAGACCGCAAAAAGTTGTGACCACTGCCCAGTCCATCACCGGCTCTGACCTCCCCACCGTCGAAGGGATCTATCGCAGTCGCTGCCTGAAAAAGGCAGCCAACATCATCAATGACCCCCACACCACCCTGGCCACACACTCATTTCACCGTTGCTATCAGGAAGAAGGTACAGGAGCCTGAAAACTGTAACCATATAACCATATAACAATTACAGCACGGAAACAGGCCTTCTCGGCCCTTCCAGTCCGTGCCGAACATTTATTTTCCCCTAGTCCCATCTACCTGCACTCAGACCATACCCCTCCATTCCCTTCCTGTCCATATACCTATCCACTTTACTTTTAAATGTTAAAATTGATCCTGCCTCCACCACTTCTGCTGGAAGCTCATTCCACTCAGCCACCACTCTCTGAGTAAAGAAGTTCCCCCTCATGTTACCCCTAAACTTCTGTCCCTTAATTCTCATGTCATGCCCTCTTGTTTGAGTCTTCCCTACCCTCAATGGGAAAAGCTTATCCACATCAACTCTGTCTATCCCTTTCATCATGTTAAAGACCTCAATCAAGTCCCCCCTTAACCTTCTGCGCTCCAAAGAAAAAAGACCTAACGTCCAGGTTCAGGAACAGCTTCTTCCCTACAGCCGTCAGGCTATTAAACGCAACAAGGAATAAGCTCTGGGCTCTGAACGGCAAATGACTATAGTATTGAACTTTTTTTCTCTTCCCCCGTGTACATATTCACATAATCTGTTGATCTCCAGCAAGTAAGAATTTCACTGTCCCATCCGGGACCAACGACAATAAAACCCTCTTGAATCTTCTTGACTCTCGAGAGAAGGAATGGATGACGTTTCTGGTCGGAAGTCTGAAGAACGGGGTCCCGACCCGAAAAACGCCACCCATCCCTTTTCTCCAGAGGTGCTGCTTGACCCGCAGAGTAAAGGGCCTGTCCCACCAGCATGCAACTCTATGCGATGAGCGCGACCTAACGTGGTCGCTTGAGCCGTCCGGCGTCGCGGATTCGGTCCCACTTCGATCGCCTGAGCCGTGTGGAATTGTGCGGAGTTCGTCCCGACATCGCACGGGGCTCCGAAAAACTGACTATGTTCAAAAATTCCGCGCGGCAACGGCTTGTTGGCTCGCAGTCGCATCGACACATTACACACCGTCTCGACGTCGTGCCTCCGTGACCCTCTCTGTAGGTGCCTCCGTGACCCTCTATGTGTGTGGCTCCGTGGCCCTCTGTGTGTGTGTGCCTCTGTGCCCCTCTCTGTGTGCCCCTCTCTGTCCTGGCAAACTTACCTTAGACTTCGCTCCAAGTTCGCCTCACCCGACCTCCGCGCGGCCCCTACTGCCGGTTTGGTTGCGCTTGCCGCATGCAGGCGCATGCTGGTGGGAACGGCCCTGTACAGGGGATCACCCGACCTCCGCGCGGCCCCCGCTTCTAGTTTGATCGCGTTCATCGCATAGAGTTGCATGCTTGTAGGACAAGCCCTTTACTCCGGCGCTTTGTGTTTTTCCTCAAGATTCCAGCATCTGCAGTTCCCACCTGCCTACTAGTGTGTGCGTGCGTGTGTGTATTCCCAAAGATAGACACAAAATGCTGGACCTTCTCCTGTTGTCCTGAGATGCTGTCTGACCCGGTGCGTTACTCCAATGTTTTGTGTCGATATAAGATACATACACCTGCAGTCTGCTGCCCATTTAAACATCTGACAGTTCGGTGTGTTGTCGCAAGTACCGAGATGAAGTAGATTTCTTTTCTTGCATACAGTTCAGTAAAAATCTTACTATACATAGACACAATCATACTTAACTGAAGGATGGTACCTCCTCCCTCAACTCCATCCAAGGACCCAAGAAGTCTTTCCAGGTGCGGCAGAGGTTCACCTGCACCTCCTCCAACCTCATCTATTGCATCCACTGCTCTAGGTGTCAGCTGCTCTACATCGGTGAGACCAAGCGCAGGCTTGGCGATCGGTTCGCCCAGACCTCCGCTCGGTTCGCATTAACCAACCTGATCTCCCGGTGGCTCAGCACTTCAACTCCCCCTCCCATTCCGAATCCGACCTTTCCGTCCTGGGCCTCCTCCATGGCCAGAGTGAGTCCCACCGCAAATTGGAGGAGCAGCACCTCATATTTCGCTTGGGTAGTTTACACCCCAGCGGTATGAACATTGGCTTCTCCAACTTCAGGTAGTCCCTGCTTTCTCCCTCCTTCCCCTCCCATTGCCAGCTCTCCCACAGCCCACTGTCTCCGCCTCTTCCTTTCTTCTTCTTCCCGCCCCCCCCCCCATCCCCACATCAGTCTGAAGAAGGGTTTCAACTCGAGACGTCACCTATTCCATCGCTCCATAGACGCTGCCTCACCCGCTGAATTTCTCCAGCACGTTTGTCTACGTCAGAATGGTAGATTACACCAAGGCAGTATACAAGAGTCACCGTGTTCTTGCCTCCACTTTGCCCCCTTCAAGTTCAAAGTTGGTAAAGAGAATATAGTCTAAACTTGGCCTTAAAGGCCCGTTGCCCAGGCGATGGCATTTCATTCACAAAACACAAACTGCTGGAGTAACTCAGCGAGTTAGGTAGCATCAATGGAAGGCATGGACAGCTGATGTTTAACCAGGGGCCACAGTTTAAGAATAAGGGGTAAGCCATTTAGAACGGAGATGATGAAACACTTTTCACACAGACAGTTGTGAGTCTGTGGAATTCTTTGCCTCAGAAGGCGGTGGAGGCCAGTTCTCTGGATGCTTTCAAGGGAGAGTTAGATGGAGCTCTTAAAGATAGCGGAGTCAGGGGATATGGGGCGAAGGCAGGAACGGGGTACTGATTGTGGATGATCAGCCATGATCACATTGAATGGCGGTACTGTCTCGAAGAGCCGAATGGCCTACTCCTGCACTTATTGTCTATTGTCTATTGTCTCCCACTCTCTGTTTTAAAATGTTAACCCACACGCTGCATTAAACATTCCCCCTCTCACCTTGCAGCTCTGCCTTCTAGTGTTGGACATTTGATGTGTCCCTTGTTCAAAGAAAAGTACATTTGACATCTTTACACCATGTGTAGAAAGGAACAGCAGATACTAGTTTATACCGAAGATAGACACAGAGCACTGGAGTAACTCTTCACTGTACCTCAGTACACGTGACAATAAACTAAACAAACAATTCTAACTCAGCGGGTCAGGCCGCATCTCGGGACAAAAGGGATGGGTGACATTTCAGGTCGAGACCCCTACTCCAGCGCTTTGCGTCTACCTTAAACTATGTTTGGTTTCATAAACTAGAGAAACACAGAATTGAACATTCTCCGAAGATTACTATGAAAGTTCACCAAAAACACGGACGGAAATGTGACAACTACATTGCAGGATATTTGATACCGAGATCACGGTATTTACGTTGGTGCGTTGGGCAGAGTGCGATGCTACGGCTTGCTGCAGGAATTAAGCGCGTTTGGAAATGTCATAACAACATAATCCTTTAAGTGAAGTTGTTAGCAGTAAGACATCTGAGATTGGCAAGCTTACTCCTTCAAATCCCACTCCGAGAAGTGAAGGCTCAACTTCACACTTCAGTGCAAGAACGGGGCAGCATCCCTGGAGAGAAGGAAAGGGTGATGTTTTGGGTCGAGAAATTGGGCTCCTCTAAAGGAACCTGTCCCCACTTGGCGAACTTTTTGCCGGCATCATTGACTGACGTATCAGGTCACTGGAAAAATTCGCGCCGTGATGCGGCGGTGATGCGGCGGTGATGCGTCGTGACGACGTATTGACGCGCAGCGTTTTTTTCAAGTGTCGCAACATTTTTTTTGTCGCCGCTGGATTTTTGAAATGTTCAAAATCTTTTGCCGACCCTGCTATGACGCCGGCAGTCGCCGAAAAAAATGGCCAAGTGGGACAGGCCCTTTTTCATTTATCCCCCCGATTTTAATCTGTGACATTCAAAGGATAACGCTTCAATTTGTTGGTTCGTTCCGGTTAAGGCGCTGTGCACACGACAGCCAGCCAACAGCCGCCTGTATTTTTCTTTTATTTGACCCTCAGATTTAATTTAATTTTGATTTCAGTTTCTCGTCTACCTTGCTGTGTGTTGTGACTGTTGGCAGACCAATATGATGCATAAACTTCTATGGTATCGTATCATATCGTATCGTTATTTAAAACATAATTCGAAGAATCTGGCAGGCTCCAAATAGTCACTTGAATATGGCTGTTTTTAAGCAAATTCCCATTAGTCCAACAAAAATAATTCCTTGAAATTACAGAACATTGTCGTGGTTCGATTTGAAACTGGTCTGCTCTTATATCTATTTTTTCAAAGATAAACTCCGTTGCCTGAAGAGTATTTATTCATTCATTTTTTTCTTCAATTTTCCTGTTGCCGTTATTAAATGTAATTAAGAATCCTGTTTTACTACGGCGAGCATGCGTTGGCAACAGTACAAAATTGGCAGTAAAGTACTCTGGGACGTCCATAGGTCATATAAGCTACTTCATAAGTTCACAAGTCCCAGGAGGAGAATGGCACCAATACCAGTAGCATCCACGTCGCGGGGCTGGAAACTGGAAGTATCCCGAGCTAATTCTGCCACCACCATCATGTGTTACAACCAGTGACGGCTCCCACTGATTGTCTGCCGGAAGCTCGCGTCCTTTTTAGGACGGACGGTGACAGCGATGTCAACATTTGAAACATGGAAGCTGGACAAGAAAGTAGGAGAAGGAGCAGAATTAGGCCATTTGGCCCTTCGAGTCTACTCCGCCATTCAATCATGGCCGATCTACCTTTCCCTCTCAACACCATTCTCTTTCCTTCTCGCCATAACTTTTGACATCCATTTTAACCATTTGACATCCATATTGACATCCAAGAACCTGCCAATCTCCACTTTAATGATTTGGCCTCTACAGACGTCTATGGCAATGGATCCCACAGATTCACCACCCTCTGGCTAAAGAAATTCTTCCTCATCTCCTTCCTAAAGATATGTCCTTTTATTCTGAAGCTGTGGCCCTCTGGTCCTAGACTCTCCTACTAGTGGAAGCATCCCCTCCATGGCCCTCTTACCCAAACCCATGCATTCCCACTTCATCTGGCAGGTGTTATGAGCGATGGGGTACTTATCCAGCTCAATATTATTGATAAAAACTAGATTTACCAAGCCCTGGAAGGAGTGGATGTGGAGAGGATGTTTCCACTAGTGGGGGAGTCTGACTTGCTGCCACCTACTACGTACTCACCTACTAGCACCTAAAAAACATTGCAAGAATCAAGCGATTTCTGTCCAAAGAAGACACTGAAAAACTTGTTCATGCATATATCTTAAGTAGGTTAGATTATTGTAATGGTATCTTTACAAGTCTCAGTAAAAAATCAACTAAACAACTGAACTTATCCAGAATGCCGCTGCCAGAGCCTTGACCAACACCAAGAAAATGGACCACATTACACCTGTCCTTAAATCTTTGCACTGGCTCCCTGTGTGTAAAAGGATAGATTTTAAAATTCTGTTACTGGCCTACAGGGCACTGAATGGTCTGGGTCCAAAATACATCTCTGACCTGCTTGTTGTATATGAGGCACCTAGACTCCTCAGGTCTTCAGGGACAGGTTTACTCTGTGTTCCCAGGGTCAGAACTAAAAAGGCTGAAGCAGCGTTCAGTTTTTATGCTCCACGCCTGTGGAACAAGCTCCCTGAACATCTGAGGTGTGTACAGACTGTAAGCTCATTTAAATCAGGCCTAAAAACACTGTTGTTTACTGTAGCTTTTCCATAACCCAACATGAAGGTAATCGTAATCTTCTAATCTTAACCCTTTTATGTGCTTTTAAAATCGTTTTAATATTTTAGTGACTTTGTTTTACAATTGTCTTATTGCTTGTTATTGGCTATTTTGTTGTCCTGTGTTGTATTGTGGTTCTGCAATGTTTTTAAGCTATGTTATTCTTTTGTTTCATTTGTAAAGCACTATGAATTGCAGCTTGTACGAATGGTGCTATATAAATAAACTTGCCTTGTCTTGCATTACCTGCCTGACTTGCTGAGTGTTTCCACCAGATTTAATTTTTACCTAATATCAGATCTGGCCATACGGTGCATGATTTTACCTTACACTATAAGGTTAGAGAAAGCTAAGGAAAATATATCATCCTGTGAATTTCCCTGTTGTAAGTAATAATATGGTTAGGACTAAGAAACAGCCATATTGAGATTGAAGTGTTTTCACCGAGAGTCTAGTGGGAGAGTCTAGGACTAGAGGTCACAGCCTCAGAATTAAAGGACGTTTCTGTAGGAAGGTGATGAGAAGAAATTTCTTTGGTCGGAGGTTGGTGAATCTGTGGAATTCTTTGCCACAGAAGGCTGTGGAGGCCAAGTCAGTGGATAAGGCAGAGATAGATAGATTCTTGATTAGTGCGGGTGTCAGAGGTTATAGAGGAGAGGGCAGGAGAATGGGGTTAGGAGGGAGAGTTAGATCAGCCATGATTGAATGGCGGAGTGGACATGATGGGCCGAATGGCCTAATTCTGCTCCTATTATTTATCGCCTAATGAGAGTTAATTTTCCATCCGGGATCATTCCCGGGGGAATTCCCAACCATGGTTCCACCACTCTGCGGCAATATTTTTACCGACTCCTTCGTCTCATTCCAGCTTCGTGGCTTCCTTCAGATCCGTGATCTTGCCCAGGGACCCTTCTTCACGAGAGACCGGTCTATTTCGTTCACATTGCGACACCCTGAAACACAATTTCACATTTAGTTCAATAAGTTCATGTCCAGAAGTGATAGGAGCAGAATTAGGCCATTCAGCCCATCAAGTCTACACTGCTATTATATCACGGCTGATGCCTCTCAACCCCATTCTTCCCCATAACCCCCGATGCCCGTGCTACATCCATCTCTGCCTTTAACATATCCATTGATTTGGCCTCAACATCCTTCTGTGGCAATGAATGCTGTAAATAAGGACAGTCATAGAGTAGTACAGTGTGGAAACAGGCCCTTCGGCCCAACATGTCCCCGCCGACCAACATGTCCAATCTCCACCAGGCCCACCTGCCTGCGTTTGCCCATATCCCTCCAAACCAACATCTAATGCAGCATGGAAACAGGCCATTCAGCCAAAATTGCCCACACCGACCAATATGTCCCATCTACACTAGTTCCACCTGCCTGCGTTTGGCCCATATCCCTCTAAACCTGTCCTATCCATGTACCTGTCCAAATGTGTTTTAAACGTAGGGATAGTCCCTGCCTCAACCACCTCCTCCTCCGGCAGCCCGTTCCATACACCCGCCACCCTTTGTGCAATAAAGGATAACCCCGCAATGTCGACACACAAAGAGAACCTGGTCAAAATGTCCAACATGGGGCGATGGTTGAATAAGTCCCACAGAGAGGGTTGTGTGGGATGAGAAGGTCCAGTGGGTGTTCTCAGAAGAGAGTTGGGAATCTGTGGAATTCTCTGCCACAGGAGACTGAGGACAATTCACTGGAGTTTTTCAAGAGAGAGTTAGATTTGGCTCTTAGGGATAACGGAATTAATGGATATGGGGAGAAGGCAGGAATGGGGTACTGATTGTGGATGATCAGCCATCATCACATTGAATGGCGGTGCTGGCTCGAAGGGCCGAATGGCCTACTCCTGCACCTATTTACCATGTTTCTATGTTTCTATCTCATTGTGGGCCAGGGTAAACATCAAAGATAGAACGTAGAACAGGACGTAGTTCCGTTTAGTTTATTGTCACGTGTACCGAGGTACAGTGAAAGGCTTTTTGTTGCTTGCTCTCACGGGAGAGGCCAGCACAGTACAGCACAGGAACAGGCCCTTCAGCCCACAATGTCCATGCCAAACATGATGACAACTTAACCTAACGTCTGCCCTGCACATACAGCATGAAAACAGGCGCTTCAGCCCATCTTACCCTGACTGACCAGCATGTCCCATCTACACGAGGCCCACCTGCCCTCATAGAGTCATAGAGTCATAGAGCATGGAAGCAGGCCATTCAGCCCACACCGACCAACTTGTCCCATCACTCGTCCCACCTGCCTGCATTTGGCCCATATCCCCCAAACCTATCTAATGAGTCTGAAGAAGGGTTTCGACCCGAAACGTCGCCTATTTCCTTCCCTCCAGCGATGCTGCCTCACCCGCTGAGTTTCTCCAGCATTTTTGTCTACTATCCAATCCACACACCTGTCGAATTATTTCTTAAATGTTGTGATGTTACATGTTCCATATCCCTCCATTTCCTGCATATCCGTGTGCCCAGACAAAATGTGTAAGAAAGAACTGCAGATGCTGGTTTAAATTGAAGGTAGACACAAAATGCTGGAGCAACTCGGCAGGGTGAGGCAGCATCTCTGGAGGAGGGTCAAGACCCGAAACTTCACCTATCGATGTTCTCCAGAGATGCTGCCTGACCCGCTGGGTTACTCCAACACTTTGTGTCTTTACTTGTAAACTGGCGTCTGCAGTTCCTTGTTTCTGCAGCTCAATGGATGTATGTTCCAGATGGTAGGGAATAGATTCCCGTCGGTTCTCGGGAACTGGGAGAGGGTTAATTTTATGTGTTCATATTTGCATAACAGCATCCAAACTAACACAAACGACCAGTCAGCACGGTGGCGCGGCGGTAGAGTTGCCGCAACACAGCGCCAGAGGCCCGGGTTCGATCCCGACTACGGGTGCTGTCTGTGCGGAGTCTGCACGTTCTCCCCGTGACCTGCGTGGGTTTTCTCCAAGATCTCCGGTTTCCTCCCACACTCCAAAGACATAATGATCTGTAGGCTGTGTTAAAGAAGGAACTGCAGATGCTGGAGAATCGAGGGTTACACAAAAAGCTGGAGAAACTCAGCGGGTGCAGCAGCATCTAAGGAGCGAAGGAGATAGGCGACGTTTCGGGTCGAGACCCTTCTTCAGACTGGTCGGGGATCAGGGAAACGAGAGATATAGACGGTGATGTGGAGAGATAAAGAACAATGAATGAAAGATATGCAAAAAAGTATCGATGATAAAGGAAACAGGCCATTGTAAGCTGTTTGTGGTGTGAAAATGAGAAGCTAGTGCGACTTGGGTGGGGGGGGGAGATAGAGAGGGAAGGAATGCCAGGGCCCGAGGGCTGAGGGAGAGGTGGGGAGGGGGAGGAGACAGCCGGGGTTAACAGAATTGAGAAAATTCAATGTTTAAGCCCAGAGGATGCAGACTCCCCAAGCGGAATATGAGGTGCTGTTCCTCCAACTTGCGGTGTTGCTCACTCTGGCCGTGGAGGAGGCCCAGGACCGAGGCTAATTGGCTTTGTATAAATGTAAATTGTCCCTAGGGTGAGTAGGATGGCGTTAAAGGGCGGGTGCGGACTCGGTGGGCCGAAGGGCCAGTTTCCGCGCTGTATCTCCGAACTAAAAAAAACCTAAATCCAAAACGCCAATTATGAGGCGGAAAGGCAACTTGGACTCACAAATACAAGTGAACATTAGTCACTGAAAGAAACTCAAGTGAACATAATTGTTGAAACAGATGTTGCGGTTTAGAATGGGGTCATGGAGTGAATGCGTTGGGAGTTATGGGCAGCTGAAGCAGACAGTGACAGTCATGGAACTAGTAGCGGCTGTGGCTGCATCTTACCACCATCGACCACACCCAAGTGAACAATGTGTGTTAGCGCATTATTGCACGTTAAGTCCACACGCAAGAGCAAATCATGAAGCACAACCCTCCAAGCAACCTCGGAAACTGCGTAGCAAGGAACTGCTGATGCTGGTTGACAAGGAAGATGGGCACAAAATACTGGTGTAAGGGTCTCGGCCTTCTCTCCATAGATGCTGCCTCACCCACGCGGAGTTTCTCCGGCATTTTGTGTCTGGACCCTGGAGTGACTCAGCGGGTCAGGCAGCATCCCTGGAGCAAAGGAATAGGTGACGTTTCGGGGCAAAGACCCTTCTGCAGTCCTGACCCCAGAACATCACCCATCCTTTATCTCCATAGATGCTGTCTGACCCGCTGAGTCACTCCAGCACAGACACAGTGAAAAGCTTTTTGTTGCGTGCTAGTCACACAGCGGAAAGACTATTTGTGATTGCTATCGAGCCGTCAGCAGTGGACTGGTACAGGACAACGGGAATAACGTTCAGTGCAAGATAAAATCCAGGGAAGTCCAATTAAGGTCCCCAATGAGATAGATGGTAGATAGAGACACAATGCTGGAGTAACTCAGCGGGTCAGGCAGCATCTCTGAAGAAAAAGGAATAGGTGACGTTTCGGGTCGCGACCCTTCCTCCGACATGTAGATAGATGGTGGGTCAGGACCGCTCTCTAGTTGGTTTCCCTCTCACCTTACATCTTTCCCACTTAACTTAAAAGCTTTCCCATCACACAGGAGTGTTTAACTCTTACTATCCCAGCCATGTTCACCTTCGCTGTGATAATGTGGACATTCTTAATGCCAGAGTAGAATTAGGCCATTAGGCTACGGGCTGTGGGTTTAGAGAGCTGGAATGGGATTGATGTCCCATTGAAGCATCATATATCGCTTCACTGCAAAAATCTCCTCAAAGTACGTTCAGTTTAGTTTAGTTTAGTTTAGTTGAGAGTTACAGCATGGAAACAGGCCCTTCGGCCCACCGAGTCCGCGCCGACCAGTGATCTCCGCACGCTGACACTATCCTTGCTCCCATTTGGAGTTGTAACATTTAACTCGTTTCCCTGGGGCCTCACCTCCAGAGGACACCGATACGATTCTGCCTCTGAAATTCACGCACCTGAAGTAAGCCCTTGGAGTAAACTTTGGGAGCAAGCACTCAAGTTATAGGAGTAGAATGAGGCCATTCGCCCCATCGAGTCCACTCCGCCATTCAATCATGGATCTCTACCTCCTAATGCCATTTTCCTGCCTTCTCCCCATAACCCTTGACACCCGTTCTAATCAAGAATTTGTCTATCTCTGCCTTAAAAGCCTCCACCGCCCTCTGTGGCAATGAGTTCCATAGATTAACTACCCTCTGACTAAAGAAGTTCCTCCTCGCCTCCTTTCTAACAGAGCGCCCTTTAATTCTGATGCTGTCGCCTCTGGTCCTAGACTCTCCCAGCAGTGGAAACATCCTCTCCACATCCACTGTATCTTCGCCTTTCATTATTATTTAAGTTTCAATGAGATCCCCCCTTGAAGTTTAAGTTATAGTTTAAAGATGCAGCGCTTAAACAGGCCCTTCGGCCCACCAAGTCCGCACCAACCAGCGATCCCTGCATATTAACACCATCCTACACACACTAGGGGCAATTGACATTTATACCAAGCCAATTAACCCACATATCTGGACATCTTTTGAATTGTGGGAGGAAACTGAAGATCTCGGAGAAAACCCACGCAGGCCGCGGGGAGATCGTACAAACTCCGTACAGACAGCACCCGTAGCCGGGATCGAACTGGCGCTCCAAGCGCTGCGAGGCAGAAACTCTACCGCTGCGCAAGCGTGTTTTTTAAGTACCACTCACCTGCAAGAGCTAAGGCCAGCCTGAATTCTTCCTTTAGTATCTGTAGGACTTTGTGAACTCCCTCTTCTCCCTGTCGCTCAAAGAAAATAGTGATTAGGAAACAAAGGATAGGCACAAAAAGCTTGATTGGTACGGGTGTCAGGGGTTACGGGGAGAAGGCAGGAGAATGGGGTTAGGAGGGAGAGATAGATCAGCCATGAATGGCAGAGTAGACTTGATGGGCCGAATGGCCTAATTCAGCTCCTATTGCTTAAGAACGTGAACTTATGTACAAACGAGAGGTCATCTTGACATAGTTCATGAAGGTCAATCCGGCATCTGTGGATATCTAGGAGACAGTATTGGACTTAACAGAAGCAGAGTTAATGTTGATTTCACACCTGCCTTAAGGCCCTGTCCCGTTTTCACCACCTAATTCATGACCTCTGCCGAGTTTGCCCTTGACGCATACTCGCAGCATGGTCGTCACGAGGTTGTAAGAGGTCGTAGGTAGGTCGTAGCAGGCCGTGCTGCTAGTCGTAGGCACTCGTGGCATCAAGTAGGTCGGGGCGTCTTTCTAGCCTGATGAAAAATGTCCACCAGTATAAATAGGTATGTTACAAAACTTACCTTTAGCGGCGCTGCACTTCTGCCGCTCCCCGTGTGCGCGACTTTCGCGCCTTGCAGAGGGGGGCGGGCTAAAAGTGCCGTTTTTCCACAGGCCTGGATAATCGATGAATGTCGGGCGATTTGGTTGCTGAAGAAAAATCGCTCCGACATTTAATGAATGGTGGTATTTTTAAATTACTCTAGATTATTTATTAACTAGAGTAATTTAAAAATCACCTTCAAAAGCCGTGACGGCAGACAACCGGAAGCATTTTGCGTAGGGGAGAAAAAAAGGTAAATACTTTATTTTTATATTAAAAGTTGGTTTTTCGGGAGGCTTTAATAATATTTTTATGTTGCGAAATGGGGTCCCCAAAAAATGTATGAACCCCCAATATTTTTCCCCCCGACTTCACTGCTAACCGCAACGTTCCAATCCACCGCATTCCACTAAAACCCACTCGCTAGTTGATTTAAATGGCCATTAATTTACAGGCATAAAACACTAAATTCCTTCCATTTGGCCCAGAAATTCATGAAAATGAAATTTAAAAATTATGTTATATTGTGGATTATTGTGTGAATGTTATTTGGACACTTAGGCAATTTAAAAAAAGTTTATCTTTTCTTAAGAAATTGATAGATGTTTAGATCTACTCATTGAATTTTGTAATTAGCTACAATTAGATAAGTAACTAATTATATGCTTTAATTTCAGGTCATCCAAGTAAGATTGTTTAATTTTTGTTTCAGAATGCTTCAATCTATAATAACTGAAAATTTCATTGAGTTCTCTTAATTTTTAAGAATGTTATGGACTTTTAACTTTTCCAGATCACAGCTTTTGAGTTAAGTCAATTGAAAGGCAATGGGGAACAGGATGCTCATTTCCGAGTATGAAAATGGCCATAACTTTCTTAATACTGAAGATATGAAAGTGAATTAGGTGTCAAATTAAACTTATTTTTATGCTTTATCTGATGGGATAAATTGCAGACTTGATTTTTAAAATCTCAAAATTTTGTAACATTGCTAGTATAAAAGGTCGTGAATTAGGTCGTGGAAGTGGGACAGGCCCTAAACTTGACCCACAGTAAGTGAAATCATGGATAGACACAAAAAGCTGGAGTAACTCAGCGGGTCAGGCAGCATCTCCATGTATGTACGGTACATCTGATCTCATTTGGATTGGATGCAAATCAAAGCCTTTCACTGTACCTCGGTACCTGTGACAATAATAAACCTAAGGACGAGTAGGAAGACAATAGACAATAGACAATAGGTGCAGGAGTAGGCCATTCGGCCCTTTGAGCCAGCACCACCATTCAATGTGATCATGGCTGATCATCCACAATCAGTAACCCCGTTCCTGCCTTCTCCCCATATCCCCTGACTCTGCCTTCTTTAAGAACCCTATCTAGCTCTCTCTTGAAAGTATCCAGAGAACCGGCCTCCACCGCCCTCTGAGGCAGAGAATTCCACAGACTCACCCTCTCTGTGAGAAAAAGTGTTTCCTCATCTCCGTTCTAAATGACTTACCCCTTATTCTTAAACTGTGGCCCCTGGTTCTGGACTCCCCCAACATCGGGGACATGTTCCCTGCGGTAGGAACTGCAGATGCTGGATTGCACCAAAGAAAGACACAAAATGCTGGAGTAACTCAGCGGGTCAGGAATGGGTTGTGTTTCGGGTCGAGACCCTTCTTCAGACTCAAGGGGAGAGGGAAACGAGAGATATAGACGGCGATATAGAGAGAAGTAGAACAAAGGATCCGCGATGCTGCCAGCATCATCAAGGACCCACACCATCCCGGCCACTCACTCATCTCCCCGCTGCCTTCAGGTAGAAGGTGCAGGAGCCTGAAATCTGCAACGACCAGGTTCAGGAATAGCTGCTTCCCCACAGCCATCAGGCTATTAAACTCAACTCAAACAAAACTCTGAACATTAATAGCCCATTGCACTTTATCCGCTTATTTATGTGTGTATATATATATATATTCAATGTTATATGGTCACACTGATCTGTTTTGTAGTCAATGCCTACTATATTCTGTTGTGCTGAAGCAAAGCAAGAACTTCATTGTCCTATCTGGGACACATGACAATAAACTCTCTTGAATTTCGAACCTTGAATCTTGAAGTGAATGGAAGATATGCAAAAAAAATTGAAAACGAGCTTTGGCGATACTTAATAGACATGAAAATGGTGTCCACCACCGCACCCCCTCACCCCTCACCCGGCAGCCATATTCAGCCACAGTCCTCTCCCTCCCAAACGTGGACAACGGATGAGGCAGTGAGAGACATGACACAATGTAGAGGTGAAGCAACCGAGACCCACAAACACTGGTATTCAGGCAAAGAGACGCCAAGTGCTGGAATAACTCGGTGAGTCGGGCAGAATCACTAGAGAACATGGAGAGGCAATGTTTCAGGTAAGGTCCCTTCTTTAGACTGATTAGCTTAGTTTAGTTTGGAGATACAGCGTGGAAACAGGCCCTTCGGCCCACCCGGTCCGTGCCGTCCAGTGATCCCTGCACTTACACTATCCTACACACAAGATAGGTATGTTACAAAACTTACCTTTACCGGCGCTGCACTTCTGCCGCTCCCCGTGTGCGCGACTTTCGCGTCTTGCAGAGGGGGGCGGGCTTAAAGTGCCGTTTTTCCACAGGCCTGGATAATCGATGAATGTCGGGCGATTTGGTTGCTGAAGAAAAATCGCTCCGACATTTAATGAATGGTAGTATTTTTAAATTACTCTACATTATTTATTAACTAGAATAATTTAAAAATCACCTTCAAAAGCCGTGAGCGCAGACAACCGGAAGCATTTTGCGTAGGGGAGAAAAAAAGGTAAATACTTTATTTTTATATTAAAAGTTGGTTTTTCGGGAGGCATTAATAATATTTTTATGTTGCGAAATGGGGTCCCCAAAAAATGTATGAACCCCCAGTATTTTTCCCCCCGACTTCACCGCTAACCGCAACGTTCCAATCCACCGCATTCCACTAAAACCCACTCGCTAGTTGATTTAAATGGCCATTAATTTACAGGCATAAAACACTAAATTCCTTCCATTTGGCCCAGAAATTCATGAAAATGAAATTTAAAAATTATGTTATATTGTGGATTATTGTGTGAATGTTATTTGGACACTTAGGCAATTTTAAAAAAGTTTATCTTTTCTTAAGAAATTGATAGATGTTTAGATCTACTCATTGAATTTTGTAATTAGCTACAATTAGATAACTAACTAATTATATGCTTTAATTTCAGGTCATCCAAGTAAGATTGTTTAATATTTGTTTCAGAATGCTTCAATCTATAATAACTGAAAATTTCATTGAGTTCTCTTAATTTTTAAGAATGTTATGGACTTTTAACTTTTCCAGATCACAGCTTTTGAGTTAAGTCAATTGAAAGGCAATGGGGAGCAAGATGCTCATTTCCGAGTATGAAAATGGCCATAACTTTCTTAATACTGAAGATATGAAAGTGAATTAGGTGTCAAATTAAACTTCTTTTTATGCTTTATCTGATGGGATAAATTGCAGACTTTATTTTTAAAATCTCAAAATTTTGTAACATTGCTACACAAGAGGGACGATTTACAATTTTACCAAAGCCAATGAACCTACAAACATGTACGCCTTTGGAGTGTGGGAGGAAACCGGAGCTCCCGGGGAAAACCCACGGGGAGAAGGTGCAAACTCCGTACAGACAGCACGCGTAGTCAGGGCCATATCCGGGGCTCTGGTGCTGAAAGACGTCAACTCTACCGCTGCACCACCATGCCGCCCCCTTGATTGTGAAAGTGGAGAAAGCCGGGAGAGTGATAGGTGGATACAGTTAAGGGGGGGGTTTAATTGGAAGATGGTGGGTAAAGGCCAGGGGTGTAAAGGAGACAAAGGGGTGTGAGATAAGAAGAGAAGTGACGTGAATTGTGCCCAACTCCATAGCTGTATCCACCTATCACTCGCCAGGTTTTGTCCTGCCTCCCCCTCCTCCTCTCATCCAGCTTTCATCCCCCAACTGTAATGTTGCCTACCCTTGTCAAGAGCCAAGAGTGTTTCATTGTCATGTGTCCCAGATAGAACAATGGAATTCTTACTTGCAGCAGCACAACAGAATATGTAAATATAATAATTAATATAACGCAAACTCAGGGGAAAAAAAGAACAAACAATAACAGTGCAATGTCCTCCAGGGGTACAAGGAACTGCAGATACTGTTTTTTTCTAAAAAAAAGTCACAAAATGCTGGAGTAACTCAGGAGCATCTCGAGAGAACATTGATAGGTGACGTTTCGGGTCTGAGGAAGGGTTCCAATCCGAAAAGTCATCTCTCCATGTCGTTCAGAGATGCTGCCTGACCTGCTGAGTTACTCCAGTGCTTTGTGTCCTCCAAAGATTCTGGTCGACCTGCTAAGTTACTCCAGCACATTGGGTCCTCCAGGGATGCAGCCTGGCCCACTGGGTGGGTTACTGTTGTAGGGTATAGAATAGTGAGGGCTAATAACTAGTAAATAGGCATTATGCCATGTGGATTGTGCTGAAGTGATGACAGGGAACTGCAGACATAGTCTAACAGTAGAGGCATGGATTGCAACTTCCTATCTGGGTGAAGACATCCAGGTTTCAGGAACTTCATTGATTATGTTATAGCATGCACCCATTGTTGCAACGGAAAATTGGATCTACTGTTAACTAAGTTAGACTTGTGGATAATCATCTCATTCTCTTTGTCACTGAATTAAAGGACCTGTCCCACTCGGGCGTCATTTGCGCGTCACGCATTTGGCACGCGAGGAATTCGAGAATCCCAAAATCCTGGGGCGCCGCGCGCTACCGTGCGTCACTGCCTACGTCACCACGTCTCACCGTGTGACATGAGCGCATAATGCACGCCAATGTGCGCCGTGCGCCGGGACATATAAATGATGTAGCATAAATGACGCACAAATAACGCCCGAGTGGGACAGGCCGTTAAGTCTTTCGGTGTTCCATTCTGTGCAAGAGCTCGTTTTACTGTTTGTCAAGTTTCTGTGCAAGACCTTGTTTATATTCTGCTCATATTTTGCTTGGGCTGCTTACAACCCAGCGGTAAGAAAATTGATTTCTCTAACTTCAAGTCACCCTTGCACCCCCTCTCTCTCCATCCCTCCCCACCCAAGTCGTTGTACTAATTTCAAAGTCGTCTTGCTGAGTCTCGTTGTAACTTATTTTCACCTGGCCCACAACTAACAATGGCTTTTATCATCATTACATTTTTGCGCATCTTTCATTCATTTATTATATATCTCTCTATATCACTATATGAGGTGGGAGATTGCAACCTTCACATGGTTCAGCCTGTATCAACTAATGCAATCAACCCGACGTGCACAAACAAATAGATCAAATAGAACAAGTTGACCTACAACTTTAGGCTGTGCACGCCATACGCAAGAAGAAGACTGTGTATGTCTCTCATTTCCCTTTCCCCTGACTCTCACAGTCTGAAGAAGGGTCTCGTTCCTAAACGTCACCCATTCCTTCTCTCCAGAGACGCTGCCTGTCCTGCCGAGTTACTCCAGCTTTTTGTGTCTGCTTTCGGTTTAAACCAGCATCTGCAGTTCCTTCCAACACTTGTTTTTTGTTCATCAAGTTTCTGCAATTAAGACCTTGTTTTACTGTTTAATCTAGCTTTTGTGCAAAACCTTGTTGGTGAGGTTTTATGTGCAAGACCTTGTTTTACTGTTAGTCAAGTTTCTGTAATTAAGACCTCATTTTACTGTCAAATTTCTGAATAACCTTGTCATTTGAGAATGTAAAACTTTTACCAAAGTCACACTTGGGAGATCAGTTTTGACTGGTCCACTGATGCGCACCAGATTTAATAAATCGCCCGTTTACTTCGAACACCAACTCCCAGTAGCCTTTCCACTTTGCTCCTCCAGTTACCCGAGTGTTTTTTTGCTCAAGATTCCTGCATCTGCAATTCCTTATGGCCTTATGACCATTTGTGTGAAAATGTTGCCTTTCTGGTTCCAGTACTTGGTGGCAGGGTAATGGGGAGAATAGGGTTACGAGGGAGACATGGATCAGCCATGATTGAATGGCGGAGTAGACTTGATGGGCTGAATGGCCTAATTCTGCTCCTTATGAGCTTATATCCTGGGTTGCCAACTTTCTCACTCCCAAATAAGGGACAAAAGGTCAAAATAAGGAACAAATTCCCCACGGCAATCCGTTGACCGACTCGGCCGTGGCTGGGTGAATGATGAGTTGGCCCCGGGTGCTGGACGGCACACAAAGCCCAGCCGGCGGGCCAGCTGAGGAGTTTCGGCCCGGGCCACGCGATGTCGCGCGCAAAGTCCGGCGCCACGTCCAACTCATGAACCGATGATCGGCCATGAGAAGGAGGGGTGGTGGTGGTGTTGGTGGTAAGCGAAGGTCCGAAGGTCGGACAGCTGGCCGGGCTGCCGACCGGCGGGGCCACGGGCGAGGCGCTGCTGCTGCTGCTGCTGCTGCACTCCATGGGCTGCACTACGTCGGGACGGGTGAGGCGGGGCCGGACGCGGCGCTCCGACCCGACAGCCCCCTCGACCCAAGTAGTAGCAGTCAAATACGGGACAAGGGCGGTCCCGTACGGGACAAACCAATTTAGCCCAATATACGGGATGTCCTGGCTAATACGGGACAGTTGGCAACTCTACTTATATCCACTGCTATTCCAAGAATGACTTATTTTCTCTTTACCTGATACGCCAGCCCCCAGAGGGCGGGCCTGCCCAAAAACACAGCCTTGGCCCCCAAGGCAAGAGCTTTGAGCACATCGGTACCCTTCCTCACGCCACCGTCCAAGTAGACTTCCACACTCCCTTCCACAGCCTCAATGATCTCAGGGAGAGCATCAATCTGCAGGAAGACAGGCCAGAAAAAGGAACCAGATGTTTAATTCATCTTATATTACTTCTTATTTACTTACTGCATAGTTACTTACAGATTTTCACCCGGATCAGTTATGTCATGTATTTATATGTTCATCAGTTCATCGGTTCTAGGAGCAGAATAAGGCCATTAACCCATTAAGTCTACTCCGCCATTCAATCATGGCTGATCTATCTTTCTCTCTCTACCCAATTCTCCTGCCTTCTCCCCATAACCCCCGACACCTGTACTAATCATGAATCTATCTATCTCTGCCTTAAATATATCCACTGACTTGGCCTCCACAGCCGTCTGTGGCAATGAATTCCACAGATTCACCACCCTCTAAAGAAATTCCTCCTCATCTCCTTTCTAAAGGTACGACCTTTTATTTTGAGGCTGTGCCCTCTGGTCCTAGACTCTCCCACTAGAGTCATAGTGTTACAGTGTGGAAACAAGCCCTTCGGTCCAACTTGCCCACACCGGCTATCATCTCCCAGTGACACTAGTCCCACCAGTCAGCATTTGGTCCATATCCATCCAAACCTGTCCTATCCATGTACCTGTCTAACTGTTTCTTAAATGTTAAAATAGTCCCAGCCTCAACTACCTCCTCTGGCAGCTTGTTCCATACACCCACCACCCTTTGTGTAAAAATGTTACCCCTCAGATTCCTATTAAATCTTTTCCCCTTCACCTCAAACCTATGACCACTGGTCCTCGATTCCCCAACTCTGGGCAAGAGACTCTGTGCATCTACCCAGTCTATTCCTCTCATGATTTTCTACACCTCAATATATATATCACCCCTCATCCTCCTGCGCTCCAAGGAATAGAATCTTCTCTGTACCCTTTCCAGCTTGACAACATCTTTCCCATAACACGGTGCCCAGAACTGAACACAATGCTGTAAATGTGGCCTCACCAACGTCTTGTACAACGGCGACATGACCTCCCAGATTCTGCCCTAACCCCTAATGGAAACATCCTCTCCACATTCAATCTATCCAGGCCTTTCACTGTTTGGTAAGCTTCAATGAGGTTCCCCCCCCTCATCCTTGGTTGAATCCCAGATCTCCTGTCTAATTGGAGATTTCCACTGCCTTCCACCAGGAGCGGTAGAATGACTATCCGACCAGCCATTTCCTGCTTGCTGCGAGTCTACTGGGACTTCCATACCATGCTCCAGGCACATTTATGCTTCATGGTATTATATCAATAGTGGGAGAGTCTAGAACCAGAGGGCGCAGCCTCAGAATTAAAGAACGTACCCTTAAAAATGGAGATGTGGAAGAATTTCTTTAGTCAGAGGGTGGTGAATCTGTGGAATTCTTTGCCACAGATGACGGTGTAGGCCAAGTCATTGGGCACTTTTAAAATGAAGATAGATGGGTTCTTGATTAGTAAGGGTGTCAAAGGTTACTGGGAGAAGGCAGGAGAGTGGGGTTGACAGGGAAGAACCTGTCAACCTCAGACTGACAGACGGGTCAGCCACCGTCGAATGGCGGGGCAGACTCGATGGGCTGAATGGCCTCATTCTGCTCCTATGTCACAATCTTGTGATCTTATGATCATTGATGGGAGACAGGTCAAGCAAACCAATTTGTTTGGGCCAGATCTTTGATAGTCCGACCTATTCATCTCACTTACTTCTTGTAGCCATGACAAGAATAAGTTTATTGGCCAAGTATTCACATACAAGGAATTTGCCTTGGTGCTCCGCCCGCAAGTGACAACATGACATACAGTGACAGTAAGGAATGACACATAAAACATTAAACATTCTTATTTCCCTTTCAAGTACCTATGCCCCTGTCCCACTTAGGAAACCTGAACGGAAACCTCTGGAGGCTTTGCGCCCCACCCAAGGTTTCCGTGAAGTTCCCGGAGGTTTTTGTCCTCCGGCAACCACCTTCAACTAGCATCGCAACCGGCTTCGACTAAAAAATTACAGATTTTTAAAGCGGAAACCACTTTCAACCGTTAGGGAGACTGACAAAAACCTCTGGGAACCTCCGGGAACCTCACGGAAACCTTGGGTGGGGCGCAAAGTCTCCAGAGGTTTCCATTCAGGTTTCCTAAGTGGGACAGGGGCATTACTTCACCCTCTGCTGAACCTACTGTTACATCCGCTTTCACCGTCGCAACAGGCTGTGCCTCCAAGATCACGGTAACTCAGCGTGTAATAGTATTTTTCTTTGTGTCACCTGTGGTTCCTTTGCCATCATTTCCTATAAAGAAGGGCCCCGACATGAAACTTCGCCTATCCACGTCCACCATAGACGCTAGCTGACCCACTGAGCTACCCTTCCACTTTGTGTCTATATCTGTATCCTCAGATAACCGATCCCTTCATCGAAAGGGCAGAAAACGCTAGTGGGAGTTGTGTACAGGCCACCTAACAGTAGTAGTGGAGTTGGGGATGGCATCAAACATGAAATTAGAAATGGGTGCGACAAAGATAAAACAGTTATAATGGGTGACATCAATCTACATATAGCTTGGGGGAATCAAATTGGCAGGGGTGCTGAGGAAGAGGATTTCTTGGAATGTATGCGGGATCGTTTTCTAAACCAACATGTAGAGGAACCAACGAGAGAGCAGGCTATTCTAGACTGGGTAGTGAGTAATGAGGAAGGGTTAGTTAGCAGTCTTGTTGTGTGTGGCCCCTTGGGCAAGAGTGACCATAATATGAGTTCTTCATTAGGATGGAGAGTGACATTGTTAATTCAGAAACAAGGGTTCTGAACTTAAAGAAAGGTAACTTTGAGGGTATGAGACGTGAATTGGCCAAGATAGACTGGCAAGTGATTCTTAAAGGGTTGACGGCGGATATGCAATGGAAGGCATTTAAAGACTGCATGGATGAACTACAACAATTGTTCATCCCAGTTTGGCTAAAGAATAAAACAGGGAAGGTAGTGCATCCGTGGATAACAAGGGAAATCAGGGATAGTATCAAATCTAAAGATGAGGCATACAAATTAGCCAGAAAAAGCAGCCTACCAGAGTCCAGCAGAGGAGGACAAAGTTCTTAATTAAGATTCAAAGATGTCGTCCAAGATGGCGGCGCTGGGTTAACAGCTGCGTCCCGCCTGCAGTCCGTCTGTTATTTTATTTTTCTGTCCTGTTTTTAGTTGGGTTCGTTCGTTTTGTTAGATTGTGTGTGTGTGCGGGTGGGGGGGGAGTAACATGTCCGGGTCTCTTCCTTCTGGGGGGGGGGGTGCGACTTTCTGTCGTGTTCCCCCGTCTCTGTCTGCGCCGAGGCCTAGTGGCGGAGCTGGCGGCCTCAGGCCCGGGGGCTGTTCCAGCAGCGGCAGCGGTGGCCCGACTCCCGGAGCGGTTTCAGCAGCGGCGGCGGTGGCAGCGGCAGCGGCGGCGGCGGCGGCAGCGGCGGCGGCGGCAGCGGCAGCGGCAGCGGCGGCCCGACTACCGGAGCGGTTCCAGTAGCGGCGGCGGCGGCGGCCCAACTCCCGGAGCGGTTCCAGCAGCGGCGGCGGCGGCAGCAGCAGCGGCGGCCCAACTCCCAGAGCGGTCCCAGCGGCGGCGGCAGCGGCAGCGGTGGCCCGACTCCCGGAGCAGTTCCTGCAGCTGCGGCGGCGGCGGAAACCCGACTCGGTCCCGGAGCGGTCCCAGCGGCGGCGGCGGCGGCAGCGGCAGCAGCGGCCCGACTCCCGGAGCGGTTCCTGCAGCTGCGGCGGCAGCGGCGGCGGAAACCCGACTCGGTCCTGGAGCGGTCCCAGCAGCGGCGGCGGCGACAGCGGCGGCGGAGACCCGACTTGGTCCCGGAGCGGTCCCAGCAGCGGCGGCGGCGACAGCGGCGGCGGAGACCCGGCTCGGTCCCGGGGCGGCGATCCGACTCGGTCCCGGAGTGGCTGCAGCGGCCCGACCACGGTGGATCCCCCAGGCCGCGGGGTTGAGCCGGCCCATTCGTGGAGCTCGGTTGAACCGCGGGACTGTCTTGGTTGCCGTCGCCCGGTGCGGTGCGGCATCTGGGGCCTGGATCACCTCGGCGCAGAGGGAAACAAAAAGGGAAGAGATACAGACTTTAAGACTGTGCCTTCCACCACAGTGAGGAGGTGTTTGGTGAACTCACTGTGGTGGATGTTAAATTTGTGTTTATTGTGTGTTCTGTCATTTTTGTTTATTTATTTTTAATTATATGTATGACTGCAGGGGAACAGAGTTTCGTTCAGACCGAAAGGTCTGAATGACAAATAAAGAATCTAATTAGGAACAGAAAAATAGATTATGAAAGAAAACTGTCAGGTAACATAAAAACGGACTGCAAACGTTTTTATAGATATGTGAAGAGAAAAAGGTTAGTTAAAACGAACGTAGGTTCTTTGCAGTCAGAAACTGGTGAATTGACCATGGGTAACAAGGACATGGCAGACGAATTGAATAACTACTTTGGTTCTGTCTTCACTAAGGAAGATATAAATAATCTGCCGAAAATAGCAGGGAACCGGGGGTCAATTGAGATGGAGGAACTGAGTGAAATCCAGGTTAGCCGGGAGGTGGTGTTGGGTAAATTGAACGGATTGAAGGCCGATAAATCCCCAGGGCCAGATAGGCTGCATCCCAGAGTACTTAAGGAAGTAGCCCCAGAAATAGTGGATGCCTGAGTGATAATTTTTCATAATTTTTTGGATTCTGGAGTAGTTCCTGAGGATTGGAGGGTAACTAATGTAACCCCACTTTTTAAAAAGGGAGGGAGAGAGAAAACGGGGAATTACAGACCAGTTAGTCTAACATCGGTAGTGGGGAAACTGCTAGAGTCAGTTATTAAAGATGGGATAGCAGCACATTTGGAAAGTGGTGAAATTATTGGACAAAGTCAGCATGGATTTATGAAAGATAAATCATGTCTGACGAATCTTATAGGATTTTTTGAGGATGTACCTAGTAGAGTGGATAAGGGAGAACCTGTGGATGTGTTATATCTGGACTTTCAGAAGGCTGTCGACGAGGTCCCACATAAGAGATTAGCATACAAACTTAAAGCACACGGTATTGGGGGGTTCAGTATTGATGTGGATAGAGAACTGGCTGGCAGACAGGAAGCAAAGAGTAGGAGTAAACGGGTAATTTTCAGAATGGCAGGCAGTGCCTAGTGGGGTACCGCAAGGCTCAATGCTGGGCCCCAGCTATTTACAATATATATTAATGATTTGGATGAGGGAATTGAATGCAACATCTCCAAGTGTGCGGTGACACGAAGCTGGGGGGCAGTGTTAGCTGTGAGGAGGATGCTAGGAGGCTGCAAGGTGACTTGGATAGGTTGGGTGAGTGGGCAAATGCATGGCAGATGCAGTATAATGTGGATAAATGTGAGGTTATCCACTTTGGCGGCAAAACAGGAGGGTAGACTATTATCTGAATGGTGGCCGATTAGGAAAAGGGGAGATGCAACGAGACCTGGGTGTCATGGTGCACCAGTCATTGAAAGTGGGCATGCAGGTGCAGCAGGCTGTGAAGAAAGCAAATGGTATGTTGGCATTCATAACAAAAGGATTTGAGTACAAGGGCAGGGAGGTTCTACTGCAGTTGTACAGGGTCTTGGTGAGGCCACACCTGGAGTATTGCGTACAGTTTTGGTCTCCTAATCTGAAGAAAGAAATTCTTGCCATAGAGGGAGTACAGAGAAGGTTCACCAGACTGATTCCTGGGATGGCAGGACTTCCATATGAAGAAAGACTGGATAGACTCGGCTTGTACTCGCTTGAATTTAGGAGATTGAGGGGGGATCTTATAGTGACTTACAAAATTCTTAAAGGGTTGGACAGGCTAGATGCAGGAAGATTGTTCCCGATGCTGGGGAACTCCAGAACAAGGGGTCACAGTTTAAGGATAAGGGGGAAGTCTTTTAGGACCAAGATGAGAAGATCATTTTTCACACAGAGAGTGGTGAGTCTGTAGAATTCTCTGCCACAGAAGGTAGTTGAGGCCAGTTCATTGGCTATATTTAAGAGGGAGTTAGATGTGGCCCTTGTGGCTAAAGGGATCAGGGGGTATGGAGAGAAGGCAGGTATGGGATACTGAGTTGGATGATCAGCCATGATCATATTGAATGGCGGTGCAGGCTCGAAGGGCCAAATGGCCTACTCCTGCACCTATTTTCTACGATTCTATCTATGATTCTATGAAAACCTCTCGCCTAACAGGAGAGGGGAGAAGAGGGAATGATTGGGATGAAACTGGTCCTTGACTATGCTGGTGTCCTTGCCAAGGCAGCGTGAAGTGTAGATGGATTCATGGATGGGAACTTGCTCTGGGGTACATTGACAACTCTCTGCGATATCTTGTGGTCTTGGATGGAGCTGATCCCAAACCATTCTGTACGATGACATCCAAAGTCCATTTATTGTAGTCACGAACATGTAGAGTTTAGTTTGGAGATACAGGACGGAAACAGGCCCTTCGGCCCACCGAGTCCACTCCGACCAGCGATCACCCCGCACACTAACGCTATCCTACACGCTCTAGGGCCAACTTTACAAGTAAGTAAGTTTATTGGCCAAGTATTCACATACAAGGAATTTGCCTTGGTGCTCCGCCCACAAGTGACAACATGATATACAGTGACAGCTACGAATGACTCAGAAAACACTAAACATTAATAATAATAAAACATTAATGATAAAACACCATTGATCAAGTATTGTGAACCAACAAAATACCAGATGAAAGGAAGGCTACAATTATACCAAGCCAATTGGCCTGTAACACTGTACGTCTTTGGAGTGTGGGAGGGAACCAGAGCACCCGGAGAAAACCCATGCAGGTCATGGGGAGAACGTGCAAACTCCGTACCCGTAGTCGGGATCAAACTCGGGTCTCTGGCGCTGCAAGGCAGCAACTCTACCGCTGCGCCACCGTGCCACACATGTTAAGTATTTCGGTGATAAATGGGAGTGAACTTACCGTTGCCGGCACACAATCCAGCTGCCTTGCTCCGTGGTTCGATACAAGTATTCCGGCAATTCCGTGTTTAACCGCCTCCCTGGCATCATCGGCTAAAATTGCAAAGCCCAGTTTGCAGTTCAGTTAAGTCAAGGTCAGAGATTAGTTTGGAGGTACAGCACGGAAACAGGCCCTTTGGCCCACCGAGCCCGCACCGACCAGCGACCCCCGCACACTAACACTATCCTACACACATCAGGGACAATTTACAATCTTTACCCCAACCCTATGAACCGACAAACCTGCACGTCTTTGGAGTGTGGGAGGAAACCGGAGCACCCGGAGAAAACAGTGCTGGTCACGGAGGAGAATGTGCAAACTCCGTACAGACAGCGCCCGTAGTCAGGATCAAACCTGGGACTCTGGCGCCGTGAGGCAGCGACTCTACCGCTGCGCCACCGTGCCGCGCTAGTTCATCACCACCACCCTCCCCCCCCAATCAGTCTGGGGAAGGGTCCAGACCCAAAACGTCACCCATCCTTCTCCTCCAAAGGTGCTGACTGACCCACTGAGTTACTCCAGCACTTTGTTTCCAGCTATGCTTAAATGCAACATGAGGTCAGGAAAGAGTTACACACCTCTCAAGATGCCCTTGAGAACGATCGGCAGTTTGGTCAATTGTCTCAGCCAGTCGATATCCTGCCATTTGATGGTGGGGTCGATTGCACTGGAAGTGTACACAGCCAGGCCACTGTCTTCCCCATAGTCCTTTTTGGAAAAGGACAAATCGAGGTTCTCGAAGTTTGCCATCCTAAAGGGCACAATTCAGAACAAAAAGCTTGACCGTATGGAAAATGCCACGATAGATTGAAAGAAAGATAGGCCACAAGATAGACGATAGACAATAGACAATAGGTGCAGGAGTAGGCCATTCGGCCCTTCGAGCCAGCACGGCCATTCAATGTGATCATGGCTGATCATCCACAATCAGTACCCCGTTCCTGCCTTCTCCCCATATCCCCTGACTCCGCCATCTTTAAGAGCCCTATCTAGCTCTCTCGTGAAAGAATCCAGAGAACCGGCCTCCACCGCCCTCTGAGGCAGAGAATTTCACAGACTCGCCACTCTCTGTGAGAAAAAGTGTTTCCACGTCTCCGTTCTAAATGGCTTACTCCTTATTCTTAAACTGTGGCCCCTGGTTCTGGATTCCCCCAACATCGGGTACATGTTTCCTGCCTCTAGCGTGTCCACACGTTTAGTCTAGACTAGCTTATTGTCACGTGTACCGAGGAGCAGGGGAACACTTTTGTTGCGTGCTCACCAGTCAGCAGAAAGTACATGATTACAAATCGAACCATTTACAGTGTATAGATACATGGTAATGGATATATCAGCAAAGTACAATCGAGGATAGTCCGAGGGTAAGTAATGGTGCTGTAGAAATAGAGATTTAACAGTAATTAGAAATAGAAACATAGAATATAGGTTCAGGAGTAGGCCATTCGGCCCTTCGAGCCAGCACCACCAATCAATATGATCAAGGCTGATCATCCACAATCAGTACCCCGTTCCTGCTTTCTCACCATATCCCTTGATTCTGTTAGCCCTAAGAGTTATATCTAACTCTCTCTTGAAAACATCCAGTGAATTGGCCTCCGCTGCCAACAGAGCATTGCACAGATTCATAACACTCCAGGTGAAAAAGGTCTTCCTCATCTCAGTCCTAGTTCATTGGCTACATATGCAAGAGGGAGTTGGATGTGGCTCTTGCGGCTAAAGGGATCAGGGGGTATGGAGAGAAGGCAGGTACGGGATACTGAGTTGGATGATCAGCCATGATCATATTGAATGGCGGTGCAGGCTCGAAGGGCCGAACGGCCTACTCCTGCACCTATTTTTCTATGTTTCTATGTTTCTAAATGGCCTACCTCTTATTCTTAACCTGTGTGACCCCTGGTTCTGGACTCACCCAACATTTTTTCCTGCATCTAGCCTGTCCAATCCCTTAAGAATTTTATATGTTTCTATAAGATCCCCCCTCTTCCTAAATTCCAGTGAATATAAGCCCAGTCGATCCACTCTTTCATCATATGTCAGTCCCGCCATCATGGGAATTAACCTGGTGAACCTAAGCTGCACTCCCTCAATAGCAAGAATGTCCTTCCTCAAATTAGGAGACCAAAACTGCACACAATACTCCACGTGCAGTCTCCCCAGGGCCCTGTACAATTTCAGTAGGACCTCCTTGCTCCTGTACTCAAATCCTCTCGCTATGAAGGCCAACATGCCATTAGCTTTCTTCACTGCTTGCTGTACCTGCATGTTTACTTTCAGTGACTGATGTACAAGCACACCCAGATCTCATTGCATCTCCGCTTTTCCTAATCTGACACAATTCAGATAATAATCTGCCTTCTTGGTCTTCAAAGTAGATAACCTCACATTTATTAACATTATACTGCATCTGCCATGCATCTGCCCTCTCGCCCAACCTGTCCAAGTCACTCTGCAACCTCATTGCATCGTCCTCGCAGCTCACACTGCCACCCAGCTTTGTGTCATCCGTAAACGTGGAGATGTTACATTTGATTCCTTTGTCTAAATCATTAATATATATATATTGTAAATTACTGGGGTCCCAATCCCTGCACTGATTGTAATAGAGTTGCTTCCTTCCAGCGCCAGGGACCTAGGTTCAAACCTGACTACGGTTGCTGCCTGTGTGGAGTTTGCACGTTCTCCCCGTGACTGTGTGGGTTTTCTCCTGGTGCTCTGGTTTCCTCCCACACTCCAAAGATGTTCAGGTTTGTAGATTAATTGGATTCGGTACAATAGTTCCTAATGCGTGTCGGAAGGTGTTAGTGTACGGGGATCGCTGGTCGGTTCGAACTTGGCGGGCCGAAGGGCCTGTTTGCACTCTGTACCTCTAAACTAAGCTAAACTGTGCCTGAATCCGGAGGTGTGCATTTCCACACTTGTGTGCCTTTTGTCTGATGAGAGAGGGGAGATGAAGGAGTGTCTGGTTTGACGGGTTCATTATTGACACGTGTACTGAGGTACAGTGAAAAGCTTTTGTATGTAATACCATCATGGAAAAGACTATGCTTGATTGCCATCGAGCCATCCACACTGTGTCGGAAGGAACTGCAGATGTCGGTTTACATCGAAGATCGGCACAAAATGCTGGAGTAACTCAGCGGGCCAGACAGCATCTCTGGAGAAAAGGAATGGGTGACGTTTCAGGTCAAGACCCTTCATCATATTTTAGAGTCCATCTAAAGGGCTCGACCCAAAACGTCATCTATTCCTTTGCGCCAAAGATGCTGCCTGTCCCGCTGAGTTACTCCAGCTTTGTGTGTCTGTCCTTGATCATGGTGAAAGTCAGTGCAATCACACGTTTGTGAATGAATTGAATTTATTCTAGGGCGATATTTGGGCTTTGTCAGCTCGGTCAATGTTTTCCACACATTGTTCACTATATTTGAGGTGTTACTGTTGAGCCATTTTTTCTGAACAGCCACTATTCATCAGGTAAAGGCTCGGGTCAAACGGCGCAAAAAACAGGCCATTTGGCCCATCAGGTCTGCCCCAACCATCAGCTAAAGATAGACACAAAACGCTGGAGTAACTCAGCGGGACAGGCAGCGCCTCTGGAGAGAAGGAATGGGCGACGTTTCGGGTCGAGACTCTTCTTCAGACTCACTCAAACCAACAGCCTGTCACTCCAGCATTTTGAGTCTATCTTCAGGCCATACAAGGTTTACAGACACAGGGTGAAGGGTAGACAAAAATGCTGGAGAAACTCAGTGGGTGAGGCAGCATCTATGGAGCGAAGGAAATAGGTCGAGACCCGTCTTCAGACTGATGTGGGGGTGGGGGGAAGAAGAAAGGAAGAGGCGGAGACAGTGGGCTGTGGGAGAGCTGGGAAGGGGAGGGGAAAGAGGGAGAAAGCAGGGACTACCTGAAATTGGAGAAGTCAATGTTCATACCGCCGGGGACAGGGTGTAACATGGGTGAAGGGTGCAACATGTGCTGCAGGTTTGTCGAACACCTTCCATTACCTGAGGTGAGGGGGCAGCTTGAACTTGTTGCGTACGTCCGCTAAACGCTTGCCCAGGTACGGCGTGTCGACGGTGAGGAAGATTCCCCGGTAGCCAGCCGCCTCTGCTCTCCTCACCAGGGATGCGGTCACCTTCCGGTCCTTGTAGATGTACAGTTGCAGCCAGCGCGTGGCCTCGGGTGCTGCCCCGGCTACCTCCTCGATGCTGGAGGTAGCCCAGGTGCTCAGCATCATGCCCGTACCCTGCGACCTGCAAGCTGGGCTCCCCCAGCACAACACGAGAGAGAGTTAGCCGCGGACTTAGCCAGAGAGCGGTAGAATCATAGAGTCATAGTTACTTGGAGTTAGAGCAGTCAATGTTCACACCGCTGGGATGTAAGCTGCCCAAACCAAATAGGAGGTGTTACAGAAGGAACTGCAGATGCTGGAGAATCGAGGGTTGCACAAAAAGCTGGAGAAACTCAGCGGGTGCAGCAGCATCTAAGGAGCGAAGGAGATAGGCGACGTTTCGGGTCGAGACCCTTCTTCAGACTGGTCAGGGATCAGGGAAACGAGAGATATAGACGGTGATGTGGAGAGATAAAGAACAATGAATGAAAGATATGCAAAAAAGTATCGATGATAAAGGAAACAGGCCATTGTAAGCTGTTTGTAGTGTGAAAATGAGAAGCTAGTGCGACTTGGGTGGGGGGGGGGAGATAGAGAGAGAAGGAATGCCAGGGCCCGAGGGCTGAGGGAGAGGTGGGGAGGGGAGGAGGCAAATAGGAGGTGCTGTTCCTCCAATTAGTTATGCATGGTTGGGACAGGTTTAGAGGGACATGGTCCAAGCGCAGGCAAGTGGGACTAGTGTAGACGGGACATGTTGGTCCATTGTGGTATTAGCCCCTTCAGCCCAACCTGACCAACTTGTCCCATCCACACTAGTCCCGCCTGCCCACATTTGGCCCAGATCTCTCTAAACCCGTCCTATCCATGTACCTGTCCGTAGAATAAGAACAGCTCATTCTGAGTAACATCACGGCCAGGATTGAACCTGGGTCCCTTGGCCTGAGGGGAAGAAAATTGCATGGCCTCTGGACAGAACTAGTATGGGCACAATGGGCTGAATGGCCTCTTATGCTGGCAGATTCTCAGAGTTGGCATTCAACTGTACACAGCGCTACACTGCCCTCTTGTGTTTGACCGTGTATTGCAATTAGAGGCTCTTTTGCATTTGCAATTTGTCAACAGCATTTTATTGTCATCTGTCCAAGATAGAACAATGGCATTCTTATTTTCATTACTTACTTTCATGTTGACTGCTTGATACCAAACTGTCCGTGAGATTATTTCGCAGGATTGTCCAGAGAGTGAATTGTCATTGGCAGAGTGAGGACCAAAGCAAATTGGAGGAACAACAGCTCTAAGGGCCTGTCCCACCAGCATGCAACTCCATGCGATGAGCGCGACCTAACGTGGTCGCTTGAGCCGTCCGGCGTCGCGGGGCCGGTCCCACTTCGATCGCCGGAGCCGTGCGGAATTGTGCGGAGTTCGTCCCGACATCGCGCGGGGCTCCGAAAAACTGACTATGTTCAAAAATTCCGCGCGGCGACGGCTTGTCGGCTCGCAGTCGCCTCGACGCATTACACACCGCCTCGACATCGTGCCTCCGTGAACCTATCTGTAGGTGCCTCCGTGACCCTCTCTGTGTGTGGCTCCGTGGCCCTCTGTGTGTGTGTGCCTCTGTGCCCCTCTCTGTGTGCCCCTCTCTGTCCTGGTGAACTTACCTTAGACTTTGCTCCAGGTTCGCCTCACTTTGGGCCGCGTTGCGCCACTCACCCGATCTCCGCGCGGCCCTCGCTGCCGGTTTGGCCGCGCTTGCCACATGCAGGCGCATGCTGGTGGGAACGGCCCTGTACAGGGGATCACCCGACCTCAGCGCGGCCCCCGCTTCTAGTTTGATCGCGTTCATCGCATAGAGTTGCATGCTGATATAAACCAGTCATCTGCAGTTCCTTCCTACACAAATGAATTTAATAGATTAAATTAGGGTTTCGGCCCGAAACGTTGCCTATTTCCTTCGCTCCATAGATGCTGCTGCACCCGCTGAGTTTCTCCAGCATTTTTGTCTACCCTGAATTTAATAGATCATGTTTCACCAGTCAAGTACTAATGCATACTTATCTGTACGGGTTGTAAATGAATGAATAAGTTTATTCGCCAAGTATTCACATACAAGGAATTTGCCTCTGTGCTCCGCCCGCAAGTGACAACATGACATCCAGTGACAGTTAGGAATGACACATAAAACATTAAACATTAATAATAAAACATTAGGTAGACAAAAGTGCTGGAGAAACTCAGCGGGTGCAGCAGTATACACAGAGCGAAGGAAATAGGCAACGTTTTGGGCTGAGACCCTTCTTCAGACTGATGTAGGGTGGGGGGGGGGGGCGGGGAGAAGAAAAGAGAAAGGAAGAGGAGGAGCCAGAGGGCTGAGGGAGAGCCGAGAAGGGAGGAGACAGCAATGGCTACCGGAAATTGGAGAAGTCAATGTTTATGTCGCTAGGATGCAGACTGCCCAAGAGAAATATGAGGTGCTGCTCCTCCAACTTGCGGTGTTGCTCACTCTGGCCGTGGAGGAGGCCCAGGACAGAAAGGTCGGATTTGGAATGGGAGGGGGAGTTGAAGTGCTGAGCCACCGGGAGATCAGGTTGGTTATTGCGGACCGAGCGGAGGTGTTCGGCGAAACGATCGCCAAGCCTACGCTTGGTCTCACCGATGTGGATCAGCTGACATCTAGAGCAGTGGATGCAGTAGATGAGGTTGGAGGAGGTGCAGGTGAACCTCTGTCGCACCTGGAACGACTGCTTGGGTCCTTGAACGGAGTCGAGGGGGGAGGTAAAGGGACAAGTGTAGCATTTCTAATTAATAAAACATTATTTATTACACATGTGAATTAACTAAAATACCAGAGCAAAAGGAGGCTACAGATTTTTGGCTGTTGAGTAGAGCAACTACTCGTGGAAAAAAGCTGTTTTTATGTCCGGCTGTGGCAGCTTTGACAGTCCGGAGTCGCCTTCCAGAGGGAAGTGATTCAAAGAGTTTGTGGCCAGGGTGAGAGGGGTCAGAGATGATCTTGCCCGCTCGCTTCCTGGCCCTTGCAGTGTACAGCTCATCAATGGAGGGAAGGTTGCTACCAATAACCTTCTCTGCTGATCGGACGATTCGCTGCAGCCTCCAGGTGTCGTGCTTGGTGGCTGAGCCAAACCAGACCATGATGGAGAAGGTGAGGACAGACTCTACGATGGCCGTGTAGAATTGGACCATCATTGCCTGTGGTAGATTGTGTTTCCTCAGCTGCTGCAGGAAGTACATCCTCTGTTGTGCCTTTTTGACTGTGGAGTCGGTGGTAGCCCCCCGTCCCCCCACCCAAAGTGGCCGCACTGGGTCTCCATCCCAGGGTTACAAGATTAGACCCATGAAATTTATATATCATAAAAAACTACACAGAGTGCTGGAGTAACTCAGCAGGTCAGGCAGCATCTCTGGAGATGAGGGGGGACCTCATTGAAACTTGCCGATAGTGAATAGAGTGGATGTGGAGAGGATGTTTCCACTAGTGGTAGAGTTTAGGACCAGAGGCCGCAGCTTCGGAATTAAAGGGACACTTTGGAGTGTGAGAGGAAACCCGAGCACCCGGAGAGAACCCACGCTGTCAAGGGGAGGAGATTGTCCGAACTCCGTACAGACAGCACCCGTAGTCAGGTCCAAACCCGGGTCTCTGGTGCAGTAAGGCAGCAACTCTAACTCTAAGCCACCATGCCAAAATACTTAATAGAAACCTAAGGGGCAATCTTTGCAAACAGACGGTGGTCGGTACAGTGTATGGAACGAGCTGCCAGAGGAGGCAGTCGAGGTGTACAATAATATAATGTAAAGGGCATTTGGGCAGGTACATGGATTTAGTGGGAAGTATACAGGTGAATGGTACCTAGTTCGATGGGGCATCTTGGCCGCTATAGATGACTTGGGCCGTCCGCAGCACTCCGCCCCACCTGAGGCCCAGCCGCCCTTCTCCTCCCTCCCCCCCTGAGCTCTGGATTGAAACCAATTACGAGTTACATTAACCCACCACCCCCCCCCCCCCCCCCCCCCCCCGCTGAAAATGGAGTACGCTCGCGCCTCTTCTCGAGGTGCCGAGAGCTTTGTACTAGAGTCAGACCCTGTACTAGAACGCTCTCTCTCCCCGTGCTCTCTCCAACCCCCTTCCCCACTCCCCACTCCCCTCTCCTCTCCCCCTCCCTTTGCACCCCTCTCCCCCCACCTCTCCACCCTCCGCCTCCCTCCCTCCCTCTCCTCTCCCCACCACTCCCCCGTCCTCTTTCTCCCCCTCCACCCTCCACCCTCCCCCTCTCCTCTCCCTTTCCTACCCCCCCCCCACTACCCTCCACCCCTCAACCCCCCCCCCCCCCCCCCCCGTGTGTGTATGAGGGATGGTTAGTGTTTGTGACGCCGCAACCCCCCCCCCCGGCAACCAGGTCCCCCTTGGTCTAGTTAATATTAAAGCAAGGAATCACTGTCAGCAAGATCTTGTAGGTGAATAGCTTTGTTGGAAATTCAGCATATAGCAAGAATTCAAAGTTTTATGCTGCAGTGATGGTGAATATTGACAGTTTTGTTGTCTTTCATACTTCATGCCATCGGGGAAACTACTGTGGCAGAAATATGAAATTCGGGACCTGTAATTCAAATAAACAATAGTTACAAACTCTATTCCTATAGATGAAATTTTATTGAGTTGTTTTGAAGATCAAATTCAAATCTCAGTACTAAATCTAAATAATGGATCAATCAATCATAAGGTATTAAAGTATTTCTTCATGATCACTTCCAATAAAACACAGTGTGATTGATTATGATCATTAAAACACAAGCACATCGTAAATTATGTGTCCAAATTCTCTATAACAAGTTGGGCAATTGGAGCTTGACTAGATGGGTGGGTGGTATGGTAGTTGGTGTACTTCTTCCACTATTTGCACTGGACTTCCACATGCTTCCAAGGAGTCTCTGTAATCTCAGTCTTCCTTGATGGTGCTTCTGCATGTTGATTTCCATGAAATGGGAAGGAGACTACATTTGTTAAAGAAGCTTTAAGAACATTTTTTAATCATTTGACGTGTTCTCCTGGTAATCTCTTGCCACTAAGGGATTATGCATAGAATGTCTACTCAGACATCCGGTAACAGGAATAAAAGTGACATTGCCCACGCGTTGGAGTTGTTTGAATGCAGTTGGGGTATCATTGCCGGGATTGTTGGTCTGTGAGAGGAATCAATGATCAATTGCTTATTCTGCTGAAAGATATCTAGAAACTTGAGGGAACAACAATGGTAATTTCTATTCAGTACTTTGAGGTATCTGCTGTAGGTAATTCATGCCCCCAAAATGTACATATGGGAAGGATTCACTGCTTACCAGTTGACAATGACTCACAATTTAGCCTCAGAGAGTGTATATATGCAATTGTCATTTATATGATAGTCATGGCAACATACACCACAATACAGGCCCTTTGGCCCCACTTGTACATGCTGTCCAAGATGCCCTATTTATGCCAGTCCCATTTTTCTTCATTTGGCCTAAATCCACCTAACCCTAACCCTATCTACAGTGGCTTGCAAAAGTTTTCCTACCCCTTGAACTTTTCCACATTTTGTCACGTTAAAACCACAAACGTAAATGTGTTTTATTGGGATTTTATGTGATAGACCAACACAAAGTGGTGCATAATTGTGAAGTGGAAGGGAAATGATACATGGTTTCCAAATTTTATTACAAATAAAAAACTGAAAGGTGTGGCGTGCAAAAGTATTCTGCCCCCCTGAGTCAATACTTTGTAGAACCACCTTTCGCTGCAATTACAGCTGCAAGTCTTTTGGGGTATGTCTCTACTAGCTTTGCACATCTATAGACTGAAATTTTTGCCTATTCTTCTTTGCAAAATAGCTCAAGCGTTTGTGAACAGCAATTTTCAAGTCTTGCCAGAGATTCTCAATTGGATTTAGGTCTGGACTTTGACTGGGCCATTCTAACACATGAATATGCTTTGATCTAAACCATTCCATTTTAGCTCTGGCTGTATGTTTAGGGTTGTTGTCCTGCTGGAAGGTGAACCTCCGCCCCAGTCTCAAGTCTTTTGCAGACTTTTTTTTAAATATATATTTTTATTAGAGGCCATACGTATTACAAATAATATAACAATTTTTTCAGATATACATATTACATATTTCCAAAGTTATATGAATATTACAAAGCAATATATATAAGCCTCAATTTTTTTTAAAATAGTGAAAAGAAAAAAGAGTAAAGAAAAAATAGATGTTTAATTTAAAAGGTGTGATTATAATTTTGATTATATGTGAGAAGAAAAAAAAAATCTTTAAAAATCTTTAAAAATAAAAAAATAAAAAACCCATATTACTGACAAACAATTATTATACTTAAAAATAAAAAAAAGTATACATCTTAACAATGAATGGAACAATTTCTAATAATATATGTATAGAGACGAGTATACAAATCTCTGATTAAACCTTTTCATCTGATCTTACCACCGGGTACTTGTTGAGTTACAATGCTGAGCCCAGCTACCCCTTCATATAATCAGTGAATGGAGACCATATTTGTTCAAAAAGTTTGTGTTTATCCATTAGGATAAACCTAATTCTCTCCAATTGCAACGTCTCCAACAAGGAAAGACATCCTTGCCATAGAGGGGGTACAGAGAAGATTCACCAGACTGATTCCTGGGATGTCAGGACTTTCATATGAGGAAAGATTGGATAGACTCGGTTTGTACTCGATGGAATTTAGAAGATTGAGGGGGGATCTTATAGAAACCTACAAAATTCTTAAGGGGTTGGACAAGCTAGATGCTGGAAGATTGTTCCCGATGTTGGGGGAGTCCAGAACAAGGGGTCACAGTCTAAGGATAAGGGGGAATTCCTTTAGGACCGAAATGAGGAAAACATTCTTTACACAGAGAGTGGTGAGTCTCTGGAATTCTCTGCCACAGAAGGTAGTTGAGGCCAGTTCATTGGCTATATTTAAGAGGGCGTTAGATGTGGCACTTGTGGCTAAAGGGATCAGGGGGTATGGAGAGAAGGCAGGTACGGGATACTGAGTTGGATGATCAGCCATGATCACATTGAATGGCGGTGCAGGCTCGAAGGGCCGAATGGCCTACTCCTGCACCTATTTTCTATGTTTCTATGTTTCTATGTTTGTACTGGTTTCACACCTTGCACTTCCTTACCTGTGCACTTCCCTATCTATGTACCGCCCACTCTCCTGACATCTGTCTGAAGAGGGTTTCGACCCGAAACATCACCCATTCCTTCTCTCCAGAGATGCTGCCTGTCCCATTGAGTTACTCCTACATTTTGTGTCTATCTTCAGTTTAAACCAGCATCTGCAGTTAGAGTCATAGAGTGATATAGCATGGAAACAGGCTCTTCAGCCCAACTTGCCCACACATGTCCCAGCTACACTAGTCCCACCTGCTTGCGTTGGGTCTATATCCCTCCAAACCTGTCCTATCCATGTACCTGTCTAACTGTTTCTTAAACGTTGGGATTGTCCCAGCCTCGACTACCTCCTCTGGCAGCTTGTTCCATGCACCCACCACCCTCATGCCCCTGTCCCACTTAGGAAACCTGAATGGAAACCTCTGGAGACTTTGCGCCCCACCCAAGTGGTTTCCGTTTTAAAAATCATTCATTTTTTAATCGAAGCCGGTTTGGCGATGCTAGTTGAAGGTGGTTGCCGGAGGACAAAAACCTCCAGGAACCGCACAGAAACCTTGGGTGGGGCGCAAAGTCTCCAGAGGTTTCCGTTCAGGTTTCCTAAGTGGGACAGGGGCAAGAGTGTGAAAAAGTTACCCTTCAGATTCCTATTAAATCTTTTCCCCTTCACCTTGAACCAATGTCCTCTGGTCCTCGATTCCCCTACACTGGGCAAGAGACTCTGTGCGTCTACCCGATCTATTCCTCTCACGATTTTATACACCTTTGTAGGTTTAAATCCCTGATGCACCAATTTGCTCTATAAGCCAGATAGGAAGTCAGAACTGCTCTCTTGTTGCTGGTGGGATGCTACAGTTGACTAATAACAGCTGGGAAGAAACTGTCCCTGAATCTGGAGGACATTTTTTTTTCCTGTCAGAATATTTTATTAACAAGCTTAACATTGTGTGTGTGTGTATTCATCCCCCAGGCCCTCTTTGTGCTTCCAAAACTTTAATCTGGTTTGGACATTTCCTCCCCAGGGTTCTCTACATTACCCAGAAGAGTTAATGAGGTTTATTTTTCTTGCCTTCTATTTCCCATTTTTAAAGGCCAAAGCAACCACCAATGAGAAAGTTTCTTCAGATTTGAACTGGGGCAGAATTTAATGTCCGACATTACTCAACATTACCAAAACAGCGTTGGAGAAACTCAGGGGGTCAGGCAGCATCCGTGGAGGGAAATGCAAAGGCCTGATGACAACAGACAATAGGTGCAGGAGTAGGCCATTCGGCCATTCAATGTGATCATGGCTGATCATCCACAATCACTACCCCATATCTCCTGACTCCACTATCTTTAAGAGCCCTGTCTAGATGTCACCAATCCATGTTCTCCACAGATGCTGCTTGTCACGCTGAGTTACTCCGGCACTTTGTGTTAGTCATAGTGTGATACTGTGTGGAAACAGGCCCTTGTGCCCAACTTGCCCACACCTACCAACATGTCCCACCTGCCTGTGTTTGGTTCATATCCCTCCAAACTTGTCCTATGCATGTAACTGTCTAACTTTCTTAAACATTAGGATAGTCACAGCCGCAACTACCTCCTGTGACAGTTTGTCCCATACTCCCACCACCCTCTGTGTGAAAAGGTTACCCTTCAGTTTCCTATTAAATATTTTCCCCTCACCTTGAACCCATGTCCTCTGGTCCTCGACTCCCCGGGGTATGGGGAGAAGGCAGGAACGGGGTACTAATTATGGACGATCAGCCATGATCACATTGAATGGCGGTGCTGGCTCGAAGGGCCGAATGGCCTACTCCTGCACCTATTGTCTCTTGTCTCTCTTGTCTAGATGACTTACCTTTGTTCCTACAAGGACACAGAACAGGGCGGATGGACACAAAAAGCTGGAGTAACTCAGCGGGACAGGCAGCGTCTCTGGAGAGAAGGAACGGGTGATGTTTCTTCGGAAGGGTCTCGACCCCAAAACGTCACCCATTCCTTCTCTCCAGAGACGCTGCCTGTCCCGCTGAGTTACTCCAGCATTTTGTGCCTGCCTTGAACAAAGGAGGAAGATGACTGAACTTTCTTGCCTTCCATCACAGTGGGAAACGTTGGTTCCGCTGTGTGGGGATGTCCATGTTAAACTCTATCGTGTATCGTGTTCTTGTTATTCGTATGGCCACATGGTAACTCAAATCTCACTGTACCAATCGGTGTTAAAGAAGGAACTGCAGATGCTGGAGAATCGAGGGTTACACAAAAAGCTGGAGAAACTCAGCGGGTGCAGCAGCATCTAAGGAGCGAAGGAGATAGGTGACGTTTCGGGTCGAGACCCTTCTTCAGACTGGTCAAGGATCAGGGAAACGAGAGGTATAGACGGTGATGTGGAGAGATAAAGAACAATGAATGAAAGATATGCAAAAAAGTATCGATGATAAAGGAAACAGGCCATTGTAAGCTGTTTGTAGTGTGAAAATGAGAAGCTAGTGCGACTTGGGTGGGGGAGAGATAGAGAGAGAAGGAATGCCAGGGCCCGAAGGCTGAGGGAGAGGTGGGAAGGGGAGGAGGCAGCCTGGGTTAACAGAATTGAGAAAATTCAATGTTTAAGCCCAGAGGATGCAGACTCCCCAAGCGGAATATGAGGCGCTGTTCCTCCAACTTGCGGCGTTGCTCACTCTGGCCGTGGAGGAGGCCCAGGACCGAGAGGTCGGATACGGAATGGGAGGGGGAGTTGAAGTGCTGAGCCACCGGGAGGTCGGGTTGGTTATTGCGGACCGAGCGGAGGTGTTCGGCGAAATGATCGCCAAGCCTCCGCTTGGTCTCACCGATATAGATCAGCTGGCATCCGGAGCAACGGATGCAGTAGATGAGGTTGGAGGAGGTGCAGGTGAACCTCTGTCGGACTTGGAAGGACTGCTTGGGTCCCTGAAAGGAGTGGATGGGGGAGGTGAAGGGACAAGTGTAGCATCTCTTGCGGTTGCAAGGGAAAGTGCCCGGGGAAGGGGTGGAGCGGGAGGGAAGGGAAGAATTGACAAGGGCGTTGCGGAGGGAGCGGTCTTTGCGGAAGGCAGAACCAATTGGTGCATGTGGCAATAAATGTGAACTTGAACTTGAACTTGAACCAATGTGTTAGGACAGCATGGGATGCAATGCTTTTCACTGTACCTCGGTACATGCGACAATAATAATAAAACTAACTTTAATAACTCCTTGAAGAAGCTGTGTGGCGGCACGGTGGCGCAGCGGTAGAGTCGCTGCCTCACTGCGCCAGAGACCCGGGTTCGATCCCGACTATGGGGTGCTGTCTGTACGGAGTTTGTACGTTCTCCCCGTGAGCTGCGTGGGTTTTCTCCGGGAGCTCCGGTTTGTTCCCGTACTCCAAAAACGTACAGGTTCGTAGGTTGATTGGCTTGGTGTATGTATAAAATTGTCCCTAGAGGATGGCGTTAGTGTGCAGGGATCGCTGGTCGGCGCGGACTCGGTGGGCCGAAGGGCCTGTTTCTGCGCTGTGTCTCCAAACCTAACCAAATTAAACTAAACTAAACTAGACCACACTAAACGAAACTACACTAAACTACACTAAAATCTGCATCATCCCTTCCCTGCTTCCCAGGATCACACAACTTTATCTGTTGCATCAAAGTAAGTAAGTTAAGGGCCTGTCCCACCAGCATGCAACTCTATGCGATGAACGCGATCAAACTAGAAGCGGGGGCCGCGCGGAGGTCGGGTGATCCCCTGTACAGGGCCGTTCCCACCAGCATGCGCCTGCATGCGGCAAGCGCAACCAAACCGGCAGCGAGGGCCGCGCGGAGGTCAGGTGAGTGGCGCAACGTGGCGCAAAGTGAGGCGAACTTGGAGCGAAGTCCAAGGTAAGTTCGCCAGGACAGAGAGGGGCACACAGAGAGGGGCACGGAGGCACACACACAGAGGGCCCCGGAGCCACACACATAGAGGGTCACGGAGGCACCTACAGATAGGGTCACGGAGGCACGATGTCGGGGCGGTGTGTAAATGTCGAGGCGACTGCGAGCCGACAAGCCAGTTTTTCAGAGCCCCGCGCAATGTCGGGACGAACTCCGCACAATTCCGCACGGCTCCGGCGATCGAAATGGGACCGGCCCCGTGACGTCGGACGGCTCAAGCGACCACGTTAGGTCGCGCTAATCGCATAGAGTTGCATGCTGGTGGGACAGGCTCTTAAGTAAGTAAGTTTATTGGCCAAGTACTCACATACAAGGAATTTGCCTTGGTGCTCCACTCACAAGTAACAACATGACGTACAGTGACAGTTACGAGTGGCTCAGAAAACACTAAACATTAATAATAATAAAACATTAATGATAAAACACCATTGATCCACCAACAGAATACCAGATCAAAGGGAGGCTACAGATTTTTGGCTGTTGAGTAGAGCAACTACTTGTGGATAAAAACTGTTTTTAAGTCTGGCTGTGGCAGCTTTGACAGTCCGGAGTCGCCTTCCAGAGGGAAGTGATTCAAAGAGGCTGCTAACACTAACCTCCGCCAAGACGCTAACATCAAATAATTGCACATCAAGTGAAAGATTGGTTACGTAATCAAACAGTTGGACAGGTACATGGATAGGACAGGTTTGGAGGGTTATGGACCAAGCGCAGGCCAGGGGGAAAAGGGGACATTGTTGGCCGGTGTGGGCGAGTTGGGCCTGTTTCCACACTGTAGCACTCTGTGACTCCATTTCAATGCAAACTGTGGTAGGTATATGGACGGGAAGGACGGGAAGGGAATGGAGGGGTGTGGTCTGAGTGCAGGTAGATGGGACTAGGGGAAAATAAATGGTCGGCACGGAAGGACTGGAAGGGCCGAGAAGGCCTGTTTCCGTGCTGTAATGGTTATATGGTTTATATGGTTAGGTAGATACGAACACTTCAACGACACAACACTTACCTCTCACTGTCGCCACCTCTCCTTCTGGATGTGCCATCCGCTGCATGGCAGTCGCAGAGACACAGACGGGCATGCTAACTCTTTGTCCCAAGATAGTCACGGATAAGTCGATGTTTGACACATCCCTGAGGACACGTGGGCACAGTTGCCATCTAGAAAAGCGGACGGCCAAGTTCGAAGTTAGATACTACCATCTACATCTTTGGAGACCCTCGGACTATCCTTGACCGGACTTTACCTTGCACTAAACTAGATCCTTATCTTGTATTTTATTTTAGTTTATTCTGGCCGACCCCTGGTCTAATGGGCCCGTGTACTTAGGCGATTTTTTCCGTGACTGTCTTAGTCGTAGCGGGTCGCTGAAAAAACGGTGACTGGACCCCCCCTACGACAATGTCAGGACAACCGACCACCTAGTCGACGGCAAGCTACGGACCCATTAAGCAGTTCACCCACGACAACCTACGTCCGACCCGCGACACCTGAAGACAGTTCAGTCGCCGGTACCTGTTGCCGGTTGACGTAGTTTGACGGACATAATCGACAATGGAATTCACCTAAGTCAGCACCCTGGCGACAACCTACGACAAGCCGACTGTCGCCGAAAAGTGTCGAACATTTCAAAATCCAGCGGCGACCAGAAAGACGCTACGATTCTTCAGGCGACTGAGGAGACGACTCACGACCGTACGGGCGACACCCCCGGCGACCATGTGGTGACAGCCTAGTCGCCTGTAGTCGCCTGAAAAATCACCAAAGTGGGACAGGGGCGTAAATGTCTAAATTCTAACCATCCGGCTCCTGAACACCAACTGCAACTAGGAACTTCTACGGGCTATCTCTGGGGTTTTTTGCACTGGTATTGTTTCTCAATTTATTGAATAGTTATTTACTATGCATTATTTACGTGTATATTGTCTACAGGCCTGTGATGCTACTCCGAATAAGAATTTCATTGCTTCAGGTATGACAATTAAACACTTATGGCTACAAGGAACTGCAGGTGCCAGTCAACGAAAAAAGACACAAAGTGCTGGAGTAACTCAACGGGCCAGGTAGCATCTCTGGAGGACATGGACTGCTCCCGACCCAAAACGTCAGCTACCCATGTTCTCCGGAGATGCTGCCTGACCCGCTGAGTGATGGCCCTGTCCCACGGTACGAGTTCATTCCAAGAGCTCTCCCGAGTTTTAAAAAAAATCAAACTCGTGGTAAGCACGGAGAATGAACATAGCGGGTACGTCGGAGCTCGGGGACGTCTCTTAGCAGCTCGTAACGTCAGGTACTCGGGAAGACTCGCTAACGGCAGGCAAGCAAGATTTTTCAACATGTTGAAAAATGTGCACGAGAGCCCCGAGTACCAACGAGCGGCCATTACCGTAAATCTCCGAGTTCGAATCAGGGCAAACTCGGGAGAGCTCTTGGAATTAACTCGTGCAGTGGGACAGGGGTTTAACTTCAGCACTCTGTAGCTTTATTTTATCAATGTAAAAACTACCTGTCTAAATGCTGCATATAGGCTGGAGTAACTCAACGGGACAGGCAGCATCTCTGGAGAGAAGGACTGGGTGACATTTCGGGTCGAGACCCTTCTTCAGACTCTATGCTGTCTTTATGCTGATGCAGTTAATTTAACAGAATGCACTTTGTTTCCTGAGTGCTGCTAAAGCGAGTGGACTTTGGTTAATCGATGGCGTGAGTTTGTTTGGTGAATGGAAGCGGTCGCAGGCAGGCAGAGCAATGAACTCCTCTGAACCTCCTCGGAAGTGGAAGGGAATCTGAAACTCGCGGGCAGTGGTGCGCTCCCACTCAGCTTCCAAGAGCAGGAATAGGAGGGTGTTTGAATGCGGATGGCTGCCAAAGGAAGGCGGCAAGAACGCTATAAAGGCCAAAAGTGTAGAAACATAACCAAACAAGGAACCGCGGATGCTGGTCGATACACAAAAGGACACAAAGTGCTGGAGTAACACAGATGGATGAGGTCGCATCTCTGGACAACATGGAGAGGTGACATTTCAGGTCGGACTTGGCAGGGTTATTGAAAGAGGGACCGTGCGATGCTTGTCTGGATTAATTGCTAAACTGATGATCTAGAAAGGTTCATTTCCTAAGTTGTAGAAGCAGAATTAGGCCATTCGGCCCATCATGCCCAGTCCTCCATTCAACCATGGCTGAGCTATCTCTCCCTCTCTCCTGCTTTCTCCTCACACCCCCCGACACCCAAACTAATCAAGGATCTATCAAAAATATCCATTGACTTGTCCTTCATTCCCAGATATTCCCATTAAAACTTATTAGAACTACGCAACACCCAAAGCACTGTGATCTTGGCGGTCAATGTCTAACCTGCATGGTTAAGTGCTAAGGGTCAGAGGGAAGTGATGACCAGGTTGGTTGAAGGGTCAGGGATTGGGAGTGGATGAGGGAATGTAGTCACAAAATGCTGGAGTAACTCAGCGGGACAGGCAGCATCTCCAGAGAGAAGGAATGGGCGACGTTTCGGGTCGAGACCCTTCTTCAGACTGATGTCAGGGGAGGGGGCGGGACAGAGATAGAATGTAGTCGGAGACAGTCAGACTAGTCGGAGAACTGGGAAGGGGGAGGGGATGGAGAGAGAGGGAAAGCAAGGGCTATCTGAAGTTAGAGAAGTCAATGTTCATACAGCTGGGGTGTAAACTGCCCAAGCGAAATATGAGGAGCTGCTCCTCCAATTTGCGCTGGGCCTCACTCTGACAATGGAGGAGGCCCAGGACAGAAAGGTCAGTGTGGGAATGGGAGGGGGAGTTGAAGTGCTGAGCCACCGGGAGATTGGGTAGGTTTAGGGAAGGTTGAGGGTGAGGGAAGGATGGTCTGACCAGAGAACAGTGAGGGAGGGGTAGATTTGGTCGTCAAGGGTAATGGGATGTGGGGTGAACAGTCTTGCTTGTGGCACTTCGGGGGGGGGGGAAAGACTTGATATTTTACCTAATAGGGAAAGGCCTGGAGAACTTGAAGGGGGACCTCATTGAAACGTACCGAATAGTGAAAGGCCTGGATAGAGTGGATGTGGAGAGGATGTTTCCACTAGTGGGAGAGTCTAGGACTAGAGATCACATGCTCAGAACAAAAGGACATATGTTTATGAGGAGATGAGGAGGAATTTGTTTAGTCGGAGGGTGGTGAATCTGTGGGATTCATTGCCACAGAAGGCTGTGGAGGCCAAGCCAATGGATATAGATAGATAGATTCTTGATTAGTACGGGTGTCAGGGGTTACGGGGAGAAGGCAGGAGAATGGGGTGAGGAGGGAGAGATAGATCAGCCAGGATTGAATGGCGGAGTAGACTTGATGGGCCGAATGGCCTAATACTACTCCTATCACCGATGAAATTTACGAATACTTGGCAATTTCTTATTATGGTAGTGGTTTCGTTTAGTTGGTACAGCGCGGAAACAGACCCACCGAGTCCGTGCCGACCAGACTGACTATCCTACACACACTAGGGACAAGTTTACAATTTTACTGATGTCAATTAACCTACAAACCTGTACTTCTTCGACCTCACGGTCCCAGGGAGAACGTACAAACTCCGTACAGACGGCACCAACGGTCAGGATGGAACCCGGGTCCCTGGCGCTGTGAGGCAGCAACTCTACCGCTGCGCCACCGTGCCGCACACAGCCCCCAATCATTGACTGTGGGGGGATGTAGCATTGGGATTCCAAAGGAGAGCCATTGGGTGCGTAGGTTAAGTTAGGACAACTCAAATTGCTATTGGGACAATTCAGAGGAAAATGCCACATGATCAAGCTGGGCGGGGCGCAGCTGGACTTTATTCCTTGGAGCACGGGAGGATGAGGGGTCGGACATGCCTGCATAGAGGTGCAGGACATCGTGTGGGGAATAGATGGGCTCTCAGGCTTGGGGAAACAAAAACCAGCGGACATATGTTCAAGACACAAAATGCTGCAGTAACAGAACGAGTTTAGAAGGATGAAGGGGGACCTCATTGCAACTTACAGAATAGTGAAAGGCCTGGATAGAGTGGATGTGGAGAGGATGTTTCCACTAGTGGGAGAGTCTTGGACTAGAGGTCACAGCCTCAGAATTAAAGGGCGTTCTTTTAGGAAGGAGATGAGGAGACATTTATTTAGTCAGAGGGTGGTGAATCTGTGGAATATTTTGCCACAGAAGGCGGCGGAGGCCATCAGTGGATGAGAGAGAGAGAGAGAGAGAGAGGGGGAGAGGGGGAGAGGGAGGAAGGGAGGGAGAGGGAGGGAGGGAGGGAGAGGGGGAGAGGGGGAGGGGGGGAGAGGGGGAGAGAGGGGCAGAGAGGGGCAGGGAGAGGGGGAGAGAGGGAGAGAGGGAGAGAGGGCGAGAGAGAGAGAGGGAGAGAGAGAGAGAGAGGGGGAAAGAGAGGGAAAGAGAGAGGGGGAAGAGAGAGGGGGAGAGAGAGAGGGAAGAGAGAGGGGGAGAGAGAGGGGGAGAGAGAGGGAAAGAGAGAGGGGGAGAGAGAGGGAGAGAGAGAGGGAGAGAGAGAGGGGGAAGAGAGAGGGGGAGAGAGAGGGGGAGAGAGACGGAAGGGGGAGAAAGAATGAAATTGAGGGAAAGAGAGAGAGAGGGAAAGAATGTGGAAGGGAAAGGGAGAGAGAGAGAGATTCTTGATCAGTACGGGTGTCTGAGGTTATGGGGAGAAGGCAGGAGAATGGGGTTAGGAGGGAGAGATAGATCAGCCATGATTGAATGGCGGAGTAGACTTGATGTATCAAAACGGGCTAATTCTACTGCTGTCACTTTTATGACCTTATGAGCCAGGCAGCATCTCTGGAGAGACAGTATAGGTGATGTTTCCGGTCGAACAAAAGCCGATGTTCGGGTTGAGAAAGCAGACTGAACTCTACCAGTCATAAGACGGACAGGAAAGTCAAGTGTTTTATTGTCATGTCCCAAAGCCGATCAATGAAATGGTAGAAGCTCAACAGATATGAAGAAGGGTCTCGACCCGAAACGTCGCCTATCTCCCTTCGCTCCTAGATGCTGCTGCACCCGCTGAGTTTCTCCAGCCTTTTGTGTAACCCTCGATTCTCCAGCATCTGCAGTTCCTTCTTTAACACAGGTATGTAAACGTAGTACTTACTCTGTATGGCACTTTAATCAAAAATATAATCTTTAGCCAAGCAAGTTTCACAAAACAATTTACTGTTAGAATGCAAAATGCAAATAAGTGTACTGATTAAGTGTTTCCCTGATATTTGCTTCCTTAGAAAATTGGTATAGATTTTACAGAGCAATGTTTTGGGGAGATATAAAATGAGTGAATCCATATTTGTCTATTTTCCTAATTAGTTTTTAGCCCAACTTGCCCACGCCGACCAACATACCCCATCTACCCTAGTCCCACCTGCCTGCATTTGGCCCCTGTCCCTCCAAACCTGTTCTATCCATGTACCTGTCTACAGAATACAAACAACTTTGTGTGCAGTTGTGTACAGTTTTGGTCTCCCTAATCTGAGGAAAGACATTCTTGCCATCGAGGGGGTACAGAGAAGGTTCACCAGACTGATTCCTGGGATGGCAGGACTTTCAGATGAAGAAAGACCGGATAGACTCGGCTTGTACTCGCTAGAATTTAGAAGATTGAGGGGGGATCTCATAGAAACTTACAAAATCCTTAACGGGTCGGACAGGCTAGATGCAGGATGATTGTTCCCGATGTTGGGGAAGTCCAGAACAAGGGGTCACAGTTTAAGGATAAGGGGGAAGTCTTTTAGGACCGAGATGAGGAAAACATTTTTCACACAGCGTGGTGAATCTCTTGAATTCTCTGCCACAGAAGGTGGTTGAGGCCAGTTCATTGGCTATATTTAAGAGGGAGTTAGATGTGGCCCTTGTGGCTAAAGGGATCAGGGGGTATGGAGAGAAGGCAGGTACGGGATACTGAGTTGGATGATCAGCCGTGACCATATTGAATGGCTGTGCAGGCCGAAGGGCCGAATGGCCTACTCCTGCGCCTATTTTCTATGTTTTCCCCCTCCGAAATCTGCAAAACAACTTGACTCCCACAAGGAAGATTTCTGTGAAGTGTCTCTGGCTATTTTCCCCATTCATTAACATGCTTCTATCTTTCTAACTTAGTCTGAATGTCACGGCCAGTCTTGTACAGTCCCACCCACCCCAACAGAGTTTTAGTTTAGTTTCGAGGCACCACGAGAAACAGGTCCTTCGGCCCATCTAGTCCGCACCGTCCCGCGATCCCCGCAAATTAAACACCACCCCTACACACACCCTAGGGACAGTTTTATATTTGCACAATTTTGTGTCTGTCTTCGGTCCAAACCAGCATCTGCAGTTCCTTCCGACACGTTCCTTAAAGCCTGTTTGCCTGGTAATTTAAGGACATGGATAATGGTCCATAGAATTGGCGATATTATGTCAAAAGAATAATTCTGTTGGAATAATATCCTTAAATGATGCCCCCCCCCTCCTACGTCTGAAGCTGTTTTTGTGTAATAGTGTATTACAGCCGTGCCCCATCCTACAACCCAACCTCCCGTGAAAGCTGGAGTCATTAAGAACGACATTGCAGAGGCGGAGACTTTAGCTTTATCGCCTGGTTTGGAGATACAGCGCGGAAACAGGCCCCCTACGGCCCACCGAGTCCGTGCCGACCAGCGACCCCCGCACACTAACACTATCCCGGGGTGGGAGATTGCAACCTTCACGTGGTCCCGCCCTGTTTCGACTAATGCAATCGACTCGACGTGCACAAACGGAAGGTGAAATAGAACGAGTTGTCCAACAACTTTAGGCTGCGCACGCCACACCAAGGAAGATGAACGCTATCCCCTACACACACACCTGGGGCAATTTCACCTTTACACCAAGCCGACTAACTTACAAAACTGCGCGTCTTTGGAGCGTGGGAGGAAACGGAAGATCTCGGAGCAAAACCCTCACGGGTCACGGGGGGGGGGGGGGGCGGGAAGGTTCTGCCCTTCTGTTTAAAGTACCTGGAGAAAGCGGCCACATTGTCCTTCAAGGTCTGCTGTTCGTCGGCTCCTGAAGAGTAATAGTCGTAGACCGCTTTGGGTAGAATACCTTCCGCGAGCTTCTCAAAGTCATCGATGCACACTGGGCTACTGGACATTGTTTCGACGTTAGCTCGAGCGAGGAGTCGATGCAAACTAAGTCCGTGACATTGCCCTGTGTTTATCCGTAGAGTTAACATTTAACTCTGCTGATGACAGTGACTGGGCTGTGCAATCGATGTGGAAAGGAGGGGTTAGACAGAGTCATAGAGTGATACAGTGTGGACACAGGCCCTTCGGCCCATCTTGCCCACACTGGCCAACATGTCCCAACTACACGAGTCCCACCTGCCTACATTTGGCCCAGATCCCTCCAAACCTGCCCTATCCATGTACCTGTCCAACTGTTTCTTAAACGTTGAGATGGTCCCAGCCTCAACTACCTCCTCTGGCAGTTCGTTCCACACACCCACCACCCTTTGTGTGAAAAAGTTACCCCTCAGATTCCCATTAAATCTTTTCCCCTTCACCTTGAACCTGTGTCCTCTGGCCTTCAATTCCCCTGGGCAAGAGACTCTGTGCATCTACCCGATCTATTCCTCTCATGATTTTGTACGCCTCTATAAGATCTCCCCTCATCCTCCTGCGCTCTATGGAATAGAGACCCAGCCTACTCAACCTCTCCCTATAGCTCACACCCTCTAGTCCTGGCAACATCCTCGTAAATATTCTCTGAACCCTTTCAAACTTGACAATATCTTTCCCGTAACATCGAGCCCAAAACTGAACACAATATTCTAAATGCGGTCCCACCAACATCTTATACAACTGCAACATGACCTCCCAACTTCTATACTCAATACTCTGACTGATGAAGGCCAAAGTGCCAGAAGCCTTTTTGACCACCTTATTTACCTGCGACTCAGTCTTCAAGCCACCACCTTTTGGGTGAAAAATTACCCCTTCAGATTCCTATTAAATCTTTTCCTCTTCACCTTGAACCCAAGTCCTCTGGTCCTCGATTCCCCTACTCTGTGCAAAAGATTCTGTGCATCTGCCCTCACGATTTTATACACCTGGTCAACTAATAAATTAACGGCCCCTCGTACTCTGCCCCAGCGTGATAACTACAGAATTATCTTATAGAGGTTCTCAAGTTCACTGGTTATAGAACTCGGCCATTCAGCCCATCGAGACTACTCCGCCACTCATCTGATCTCTGCCTCCTAATCCCATTTTCCTACCTTCTCCCCATAACCCTTGACACCCGTTCAAATCAACAACTTGCCTATCTTTGCCTTAAAAATATCCACTGACTTGGCCTCCACCGCCCTCTGTGGCAATGAGGTGCACAGACTAACTACCCTCTGACTAAATAAGTCCTTCTTCACCTCCTGTCTAAAAGAGCGCCCTTTAATTCTGAGCCCTTCTCAGAAATGGGGCCCAAATTTGCTCGCAAGTGCATACGATCATGAGAGGATTAGATCAGGTGATTCATTGCCCAGGGTAGGTGAATCGAGGACCAGAGGACTGAGGTGCAAGGTGATGGGGAAAAGATTTAATGGGAGTCTGAGGGGTAACTTTTTCACACAGAGGGTGGTGGGTGTGTGGAACGAGCTGCCGGAGGAAGACGTTGAGGCAGGGGCCTATCCCAACGTTTAAGAAACAGTTAGACGGATAGGTCAAGTTTGGAGGGATATGGACCAAACGCAGGCAGGTGGGACTAGTGTAGCTGGGACATGTTGGCCGGTGTGTTTCCATACTGTATCACTCTATGACTATACAACACCACATTTAATTGCATAGTGCTGGACTTTATACTAGATTACACCTAGTGTACATAACCTATATACGAATAACATTCAGTGCAAGATAGAGCCAGTAAAGTACGATCAATGATAGTCTGAGGGTCTCCAATGAGGCGAGTAGTAATTTAGGACCGCTTTCTAGTTGGTGGTAGGATGATTCAGTTGCCTGAAAACAGCTGGGAAGAAACTGTCCCTGAATCTGGAGGTGTGTGTGCGTTTTCACACTTCTGTACCTCTTGCCCGATGGGGGAAGGAGAGGGGAGAAGAAGAGGGAGTGGCCGGGGTGCGACTGGTCCTTGATGATGCTGCTGGCCTTGCCGGAGGCAGCGCGAGGCGTAGATGGAGCCAATGGAAGGCAGGCCGGTTCGAGCGATGGTCTGGGGGCTGCGTCCAAAATTCGCGGCACTTCCTCGCCGTCTCGGGCGGAGCTGCTCCCAAACCGTGCCGCGATGCCTCGCGGATGGAATGCTTCACGCGGCGCATCCGTTGGTGCGAGATGCTGGGGCGGGTGATGGTGCAGTATTCGATGTTAAGAACCTTCCCAAATAAGACAAGCGGAGGTGTACAAAGGCATGCCTTTATTAGATATAACAAAAAGAAATGGATCACTAGAAATAACATCTGCGTGGTAAAAAGTATACCTCGGTTTCCAAAAAATAACAAAAAAACAGAAAGTCGTGTGCTTAAGTGCTGCATAACTGGAACAGCTATTAACAGGTTGAAAAGCTGGAGTGGGAAGTCTTCTGGTCCCGTGGCTTGGCCTGGCTTGAAGCATCCACCCCTCATGGGTACTCATAAGTTAACATTGCACAGCACAACAATAAAACTCGTCAACATCTTTGTGTTTTTTTAAAAAAAAGGCAAGGTGGATGGTGAGAAGTGCAGCAGCCATTCATTTCACTTTGCACTCATCCCGGTCGCTCAAAGCGCAGAGGCGCAAAAGCTCTCGGAAGATAGACACAAAGCGCTGGAGTTGCTCAGCGGGTCAGGCAGCATCTTCGGAGAAGGTGGATAGGTGGCGTTTCGTGGGTCACGCTTTAAAACCCCTCTCGAGTCGCGACCCGGAACGTCACCTCTCCATTTTCCTGCCTGGCCCGCTGAGTTTCGTTTAGTGATACAGCACGGAGACAGGCCCTTCGGCCCACCGAGTCCGCGCCGACCAGCGATCCCCGCACGTACACACACTGGGGGACAATTTGCATTTATACCAAGGCAGTTGACCTACAAACCCGCATGTCTTTGGAGCGTGGGAGGAAACCGAAGATCTCGGATCTACAACCCACGCGGGTCACGGGGAGAACGTACAAACTCCGTACAGACAGCACCCGCAGTCGGGATCGAACCCCGGTCTCTGGCGCTGCAAAGGCTGTAAGGCAGCGACTCTACCGCTGTGCCACCCCGCACTTTGTGTCCATCTTTGGTATAAACCAGCATCTGCAGATAATTCTTTATTAAAGCATTCAGAAACCTCTGCATGACTTGTAAACAGGGTGCAGCCAATCTATGGGCAAAGCAATAAATACAAAATATAACGGGTATTTTCTGCATTCATCTTACAAAAGTGATATATCGTGGACACTGTGGTCTTGAAATACAAAAAAAAAGGATTTTCAAAATACAGCTTTCCTTACCCCATTCAATCAAACCCACAGAGAGAGATTCTTTGCAAAAATAGTACAAATCTTCACACTTCAATGTTAGATCGAGGGAGGAGATTGAGGGAGGATTACTCACCGATTATGTACAAGAAGCAAAAGCTCCGTTAAACCCATCTGACAAACGCACAGGGCACATGCACACGCACCAGAATATTGCTCAAAATATATAGACAATGTGAAACATTTCAGAACAACGTGATTACATTTAATTCCCCAAAATCAATGGTTCCTTGTTATAAATCTACCCACACATACACCACACACACACGCACACACCAAAAACGTTCTTTAAATTTATCAGACTTTCGGGAAGTAATGACATGGACTAATACAGTGGATGTGGAGAGGATATTTAATCAGCGGGAGAGTCTAGGACTAGAGGTCATAGTCTTAAAATTAAAGGACGTTCGTTTTGGAAGGAGACGAGGAGGAATTTCTTCAGTCAGAGGGTGGTGAATCTGTGGAATTCATTGCCACAGAAGGCTGTGGTTGTGGTTGATGGATATATATTTAAGGCAGAGATAGACAGATTCTTGATTAGTGCGGGTGTCAGGGGTTGTGGGTGAGAAGGCAGGAGAATGGGGTTGAGATAGATCATTGAATGGCGGAGTGGACTTGATGGGCCGAATGGACTAGTAGTCCAAGTCTTCCTGTTCCCTTCCACCCATATCCTCCCCTCTAGTTTTACATTCCACTCCTCCCCTCCTCCCTTCATCCGACACCCTTTTGACTCCCATCCACCTCTAAGATTCGTCACTTACTTCTCGTATGTAAATTAACCTCACCCCTCTTCACCTGTATCCACCCATCACTTACCAGACTTTGTCCCGCCCCCACCCCTCTTTCCCAGCTTCCTCCATCCCCCCGCACCACCCCCCCCATCCCACTAAAATCATTCTGAAGAAGGGTCCCATCTTGAAAGGTCGCCTCTCCATTCCGTCCCCAGATGCTACCTAACTCGACCAGCCCCACCCCCCCACCCTCCCAACACTGTGTGTTTTCACGCAGTCTTGTACTTAAATTAAAAACAGATACTTTTAAAGACACTTTAGACAATAGACAATAGGTGCAGGAGTAGGCCATTCAGCCCCATCGAGCCAGCACCGCCATTCAATGTGATCATGGCTGATCGCCCCCAATCAGTACCCCCGATCCTGCCTTCTCCCCAAATCGCTTGCGGGACAGGCAGCATCTCAGTTCGAGACCCATCCTACTATTTTACTTTGATCTCACCGATTTCATTGAATTCACTTTTCCCAAGTGTAAAGTGCCAAAAGCAGGGGTGGAAGATTGCAACCTTCACGTGTCCCGCCCTGTTTCGACTAATGCAATCAACTCGACGTGCAGAAACGGAAGATGAAATAGAACAAGTTGTCCAACAACTTTAGGCTGTGCACGCCACACGAGAGGAGGGAGCCTTCAAAAGTTCCAAACTTTAAAACTTAAACCATCACCTATGGTGGGGGGGGGGGGGTTTCCTAGGAACCTGAAGGGTAACATTTTCACACAGAGGGTGGTGGGTGCATGGAACGAGCTGCCGGAGGAGGTGGTTGAGGCAGGTATTGTCGCAAGGTGTGAGAAACAGTTAGACAGGTACATGGATAGGACGGGTTTAGGGGGATATATGGGCCAAACGCAGGCAGGTGGGACTAGCACAGATGGGGCATGTTGGCCGGCGCGGGCAAGTTGGGCCTAAGGGGCCTGTTTCCACGCTGTATTCAAGTCCATGGCTCTACCTAAAAACAGAATTCCTATTAAGGTGTGCACGGCAAAGGGGGTGTGCAGGAAGCGCGGGGCATGCCTGGTTGAGGCAAGGCAATGCCTCATGTATACTGTCGGCAAACATGTTATTTGTTTTGAAGATAACCTCCATTTGCACACGTGCAGTGGGGCAGGTAAAATGTACTTACTGCGGTCGAGGTCGAGGTCACGCAAGGGGTCGGCCAGTCGAGGTCGATTAGTACGGGTGTCAGAGGTTACGGGGTGAAGGCAGGAGGATGGGGTTGGGAGGGAGAGACAGATCAGCCGTGATCGAGTGAACTGATTCTACCCCTCACGGGGTCGCATTGGCGGTGCGTGCCGCAGAGTTCGGCACCGCACCGCGCCGCCGAGAACAGAGGCGGACCCGGCGTTGGGGAATCGAGGAGATGGAGAATAAAAGGGGGGCACAGTGCGCGGAGAGGGAGAACAAAAGGGGAGCCAGCATCGAGGAGCGCCGCCGAGAACTAAGGGGGACCCGGCGTTGAGGGACCGCCCAGAATTAAAGGGGGACCCCAAATGGAATACTTTGTGCTAAAATTGAATACTTTGCGATATTTCTCTCTGCCCTTTAGGTGGCGGTTGTTTGCATACCTTGGCCACGCAAAACGAAGAGTCTCGCTGCGACTCGTCCCGTGATAATAACGTATCAATCACTCATTCATCCATTCACTCAAATGCCGCCCCTATCGATCGGGAGTATTCGTCAAGCGTTGTTTTTTTTTAAGCAGTTTTTTCATACAATTATTATTATTTTTTTTAAAGCGGTATTTTTGTAAGATTATATTTTTTGAAACTTTTTTTGTGTTTGATTATTTTTTTTAAAGGCATATCCAGCAAATTGAAATTTGATTTCTGATTGTCACAGCCAATAAATTCAGAAATGGGAGAAAAAAAAAAAAATGTTTTGAATTCAAACAAGCTAAAAAAAAAATTTTTTTAAGTTCAAAAAAGAGTGGGGCAGAAAATCCCCAGAAGCACATTGCTTTGGTCCAGGTCCAATGAGTGGTATTCGTTTAAGAGTCTTCCTTCAGTATTCTCTTTCTGACCGCACCATCTGTCTCGCTGCTGGAAGGCTGGGGCTCCAAGTCGTCTTCATGCTCGCTGTTGCCAAGTTCGCCCTCAACCGGGGAATCATTAAAGACCTCCGTTTCATCCTCCACCTCCGAGCCATCGGCTTCCCAACCGGGAGCTTCCGGAGCCTTCTTCTCCACTTCCTCCTCGTCCTCTTCCTCCTCCGCCTCGTTTTCTATCTCGAAAACCTCTGTCATCGCAGAAAGCAGGGAGCCCATTATCATTCGGCACGATCGACTCAATATGGAAACATAGAAACATAGAAAATTGGTGCCCTTCGAGCCAGCACCGGCACTCATTGTGATCATGGCTGATCGTCCCCAATCAATAACCCGTGCCTGCCTTCTCCCCATATTCCTTGACTCCACTAGGCCCTAGAGCTCTATCGAACTCTCTCTTAAATCCATCCAGTGATTTGGCCTCCACTGCCCTCTGTGGCAGGGAATTCCACAAATTCACAACTCTCTGGGTGAAAAAGGTTTTTTTCACCTCAGTCTTAAATGACCTCCCCTTTATTCTAAGACTGTGGCCCCTGGTTCTGGACTCGCCCAACTTTGGGAAAAAAATTCCTGCATCTAGCTTTTCCAGCCCTTTTAGAATTTTATATGTTTCTATAAGATCCCCCCTCATCCTTCTAAGCTCCAGTGAATAGAAGCCTAGTTTTCAATCTTCCCACATATGACAGTCCCGCCGTCCCAGGGATCAATCTCGTGAACCTACGCTGCACTGCCTCAATCACAAGGATGTCCTTCCTCAAATTAGGAGACCAAAACGGTACCCAATACTCCAGATGTGGTCTCACCAGAGCCCTATACAACTGCAGACGAAAGGCGCGTTATGGGGAGAAGGCGGTTAGAATGGGGTTGGGAGGGAGAGAGACAGCGGCCACGGTTGAATGGAGGAGCAGATTCTGCCCCGTTCACTTGTCCTTGGATTAGGGGACATCAGCTACTGGGAGAGGTTGGACAGACTTCTCTCCAGAGTGCCAGATGTTGATGGGAGAGCTGATGAAGTCATCTATTTATATAAAATTATGAGAGACATGCAGAGGGTGGACAGGCAACATCTTTATCCTAAGATGGAAATCCTAGGACTCGCTAGAGGCAGGAAACATGTTGGGGGAGTCCAGAACCAGGGGCTACAGTTTAAGAATAAGGGGTAGGCTATTTGGAACGGAGACGAGGAAACAGAGGGTGGTGAATCTGTGGAATTCATTGCCACAGATGGCTGTGGAGGGCAAGTCAACGGATATTTTTAAGGCAGAGATAGATAGACTAACATGCATTAAAGGGCCCTGGTGAGACCACACCTGGAGTATTGTGTGCCGTTTTGGTCCCCTAATTTGAGGAAGGACATTCTTGCTATTGAGGGAGTGCAGCGTAGGTTTACAAGGTTAATTCCCGGGAATGGCGGGACTGTCATATGCTGAGAGACTGGAGCGGCTGGGCTTGTGTACTCTGGAGTTTAGAAGGATGAGAGGGGATCTTATTGAAACATATAAGATTATATCTCTCGTTTCCCTGACCCCTGACCAGTCTGAGGAAGGGTCTCGACCCGAAACGTCGCCTATCTCCTTTGCCCCTTAGATGCTGCTGCACCCGCTGAGTTTCTCCAGCTTTTTGTGTAACCCTAAGATTATTAAGGGTTTGGACACACTAGAGGCAGGAAACATGTTCCCGATGTTGGGGGAGTCCAAAACCAAGGGCCACAGTTTAAGAATAAGGGGTAACCCATTTAGAACGGAGACGAGGAAACACTTCTTCACACAGAGAGTGGTGAGTCTGTGGAATTCTCTGCCTCAGAGGGCGGTGGAGGCCGGTTCTCTGGATGCTTTCAAGAGAGTTAGATAGAGCTCTTAAAGATAGCGGAGTCAGGGGATATGGGGAGAAGGCAGGAACGGGGTACTGATTGGGGATGATCAGCCATGATCACATTGAATGGCGGTGCTGGCTCGAAGGGCCAAATGGCCTCCTCCTGCACCTATTGTCTATTGTCCAAATATCAAATACTAGAAAGTGAGAGGGGCAAAGTTTAAAGGAGAAGTGCGGGGCAGGATTTGTTTTTACACCGACAGTGGTGAGTTCCGGTGCTTTGCCACTTTCAGTGAGTTATGGACCAGGGCAGATGAGGCAGGGGAATTTAAGAGGGCGTTTCGAGAGGCACTTGGATAGTTGCGAGTTTACATCTGGGCGTAGATCATCGCAGCGAATGGAAATACCTGACTAAATAAGTCCTTACCTGATACTTCGCTGCTCTCTTGCCGCTTGGGAGGGCACACACAATCAGCGATTAAGACCAAAATCTGAAAACCAAAGAGGTAAAATTCAACACTGACTTTTTAGGAGTCAAGAGCACGGTGGCGCAGCGGTAGAGTTGCTGCCTTGTAGCGCCAGAGACCCGGGCTCGATCCCGACCCTGGATGCTGCCTGTACGGAGTTTGCATGTTCTCCCCGTGACCCCCCCCCCCCCCCCCCCAAATGGGTTTTCTCCGAGATCTTCGGTTTCCTCCCACACTCCAAAGACGTACAGGTTTGTAGGTTAATTGGTTTGGTGGATGTATACAAAGCTCCCTCGTGTGTGTAGGATAATGTGTGATGTGCGGGGATCGCTGGCCGGCGCGGATCCGGTGGGCCGAAGGGCCTGTTTCCACGCAGTGTCTCTCAACTAAACTAAAGCAAGGCTCTGGACCCTGAAACGTCAGTCTGAAGAAGGGTCTCGACCCATTCCTTCTCTCCAGAGATGCTGCACCTGTCCCGCTGAGTTACTCCGGCATTTTGCTTCTACCTTCTAAATAATCCAACATTTAGTACGCCCCTTAGCATCACTCCAAGGACCCATCTGTGAAATGTGAAAGACGAACCTGGGGTGGCCCCCTGTGTGACTCTATAATATACAGGCATGATATTCACCTCCAGAAAAAAAGTCGGAAATATTGGTCGGGGTGGGGTCCAGGAGGCTGGTTAGCCCCCCCCCCCACTGGGGGTTCAGGGGGCTCCTGCATTTTTTAATAAATTGAAAGTGATTCCCAAGCTTTCTGCTGGTAATTTACATAACAGAAGCTTAGAACTTTTCTAACACATAACCAGTAAAATAACCCCCAAAAGATAATATTTCATGAAATAAATTGCTTCATACAGCTAAAAAAATCTTTACAAAAAATGTTACCTGAAATGTCTCTGTGCCTCGCACTGTGTGCAAATAGCAGAGAAAAAGTGTTGGCTGCATCTATCTTCTGCTTCAGTCAGGGAAGCTGGTCGGTGATTGGCCGCAACTCCCCTCGGAGACTGCGTCTGATTGGCCGCCGAGTGACCGGCGCATTATGCGATTGGACACAATGCCCTTGGAGACAGCGGCTGATTGGACGGGAGGAGGTGAATTTGTCGATTGGACGGGAAATTTAAGGGAAGCTGGTCGGTGATTGGACGCAACATCCTTAGAGACAGCGGTTGATTGGCCGCCAAAAAAATCGGGCAACGGAAAATTGACAAATAGGAAAACCAAAAAAAAATCAAAATTCTGATTAAAATTGGAAGAATATCATGCCCGATTATATGGAGTCACAGACCTGTACAGCACGAAAATAGGCCTTTCGGCCCACCTTGTCCATGCTGACCAAGTTGCCATTTTGGGTCCAGTGCCGTTTGCTTGCATTTGGCCCCTAGCCCACAAAACCCTTCCTAGCCATTCATAATCGGACAGTGGATGTAGACTTACCAGGCCCAGAATGAGACCCACCACGAGAGTTGCCAACGCAAAGATGATGTAGGAGCCCCAGACTGGAATTCCCATCGTCTCAGTCAGATAACTATGCATTTGCTGTGGATCAAGAGGAAATATTTGACATTGACTGTGTAAGTTGCTCAAGTCTTATAGTCATACAGCATGGAAACAGGCCCTTCCGCCCAACTTTCCCACACCGACCAACATACCCATCTACATTAGTCCCACCTGCCTGCGTTCGGTCCATATCCCTCTAAACCTGTCCTATCCATGTAACATCTAAATGTTTCTTAAACGTTAGAAATAGGATCTACCTCCTCTGACAGCTCGTTCCATACACACACTGAAAAAGTGAAAAAGTTACCCCACAGATTCTTATTAAATCTTTCCCCGCTCATCTTAAACCTATCTCCTCTGGTTCTCGATTCACCTTCTTGGAAAAAGACTCTGTGCGTCTACCCGATCTATTCCTCTCATGATTTTACGCACCTCTATAAGATCAAATGTTATATACAATGTCATATATAAAATCTCACAATAAACAGTAGGTGCAGGAGTAGGCCATTCGGCCCTTCGGCCCTGCTGCCAGCACCGCCATTCAATGTGAACATGGCTGATCATCCCCAATCAGTACCCCGTTCCTGCCTTCTCCCCATATCCCCTGACTCTGCTATCTTTAAGAGCCCTATCTAGCTCTCTCTTGAAAGCATCCAGAGGACCAGCCTCCACCTCCCTCTGAGGCAGAGAATTCCACAGACTCACAACTCTCTGTGAGAAGAAGTGTTTCCTCGTCTCCGTTCTAAATGGCTTACCCCTTATTCTTAAACTGTGGCCCCTGGTTCTGGACTCCCCCAACATCGGGAACACGTTTCCTGCCTTGAGCATGTCCAAACCCTTAATAATCTTATGTGTTTCAATAAGATCCCCTCTCATTCTTCTAAACTCCAGAGTATACAAGTCCAGCCTCTCCATTCTCTCAGCATATGACAGTCCCGTCATCCCGGGAATTAACCTTGTAAACCTACGCTGCACGCCCTCAATAGTAGGAATGTCCTTCCTCAAATTAGGGGACAAAAACTGCACACAATACTCCAGGTGTGCTCTCACTGGGTCCCTGTACAACTGCAGAAGGGCCTCTTTGCGTCCATTAACACTGGTTAATGCATGTTAGTCTATCAATCTCTGCCTTCAAAATATCCATCAACTTGCCATCTGTAACAATGAGTTCCACAGATTCACCACCCTCTAGCTAAAGAATTTCCTCCTCAGCTCAATTCTACAGGTACATCCTTTTATTCCGAGGCCGTGCCCTCTGGTCCTAGACTCTCTCACTGGTGGAAACATCCTCTCCACATCCATGGTGGTTTGTTTGGTACATTTTGCACTCTGATAAAGGCTAAGGCACTGATTAATTATAACTGGCTGTTAATAGCTTTATCTACCTCGACCGATGTGGCTTTGTGTCACCCGTCTCCCAAGTTTTTGATATTCCACACTGGATAGGCCCAGACCTGGAAACGGGCCAGGTTCTCTTATCTATCTCTTATGATCTTATAATATTTAAGATCTTATGATTATAAGATCTTATGATCTTATGATTATAAGATCTTATGATCTTATAATCAAGTAGGATGGGGACCCACAGTCCTGTTTATATCAACGGGTCAATGGTTCAAAGGGTCAAGAGCTTCAAATTCCTGGGCGTGCACATCTGTGAAGATCTTTCCTGGTCCGAGAACACAGATGCAATTATTAAGAAAGCTCATCAGCGCCTCTACTTCCTGAGAAGATTACGGAGAGTTGGTCTGTCAAGGAGAACTCTCTCTAACTTCTACAGGTGCACAGTAGAGAGCTTGCTGACCGGTTGCATCGTGGCTTGGTTCGGCAACTTGAGCGCCCTGGAGAGGAAAAGACTGCAAAAAGTAGTAAACACTGCCCAGTCCATCATCGGCTCTGACATTCCTTCCATCGAGGGGATTTATCACAGTCGCTGCCTCAAAAAGGCTGGCAGCATCATCAAGGACCCACACCACCATGGCCACACACTCATCTCCCTGCTACCTTCGGGTAGAAGGTACAGGAGCCTGAAGACTGCAACGACCAGGTTCAGGAATAGCTACTTCCCCACAGCCATCAGGCTATTAAACCTGGCTCGGAACTCTGAACATTAATATCCCTCCATCTGTTATTTGCACTTTATTAATTTATTAATTCATGGGTGTATTTACGTATATAATTGTAGTCAATGCCTCTACGTTCTGTTGTGCTATGCAAAGAAAGATTTTCATTGTCCTGTCAGGGACACATAACAATAAACTCTTTTGACTTTTTTTGACTTTTGACTTTAAAAATTAATATTTGCTCCACGAGTAGTTTTGCAGGGTTGACACTTACTCTGATCCATACGGAGAGCCGGAAAAGTCCCGCCATTCCGGACATCCTAAAGTAGAAAGGGGTAAACAAGAGCAAATTCATGACCGGTATTATTTAGCCGCGTCAACCATTTTAGAACATACGGTGGCGCAGCGGTAGAGTTGCTGCCTCTCATCGCCAGACACCCGGGTTCGACGTTCTCCCCGTGACCTGCGTGGGTTTTCTCCGTGGGATCTGTCGCTTTCCTCCCACACTCCAAAGACGTACAGGTCTGTAGATTAATTGGCTTGGTGGAAATGTAAAAATTGTCCCTAGTGTGTGTAAGGTAGTGTAGGATGTTTAAGAAGGAACTGCCGTTGCTGGAAAATCGAAGGTGGACAAAAGTGCTGGAGAAACGCAGCAGGGGGTGCGGCAGCGTCTATGGAGCGAAGGAAATAGGCCCGAAACCCTTCTTCAGACTGATGGAGGGTGGGGTGTAGCTGGCTGGCACGTATTCGGTGGGCCGAAGGGCCTGTTTCTGTATCTCTGAACTACTGCCAGAGGAGGTAGTTAAGGATGGGACATAGAAATAAAGAAACATAGAAAATAGGTGCAGGAGTAGGCCATTCGGCCCTTCGAGCCTGCACCGCCATTCAATATGATCATGGCTGATCATCCAACTCAGTATCCCTTACCTGCCTTCTCTCCATACCCTCTGATCCCCTTAGCCACAAGGGCCACATCTAACTCCCTCTTAAATATAGCCAATGAACTGGCCTCAACTACCCTCTGTGGCAGAGAGTTCCAGAGACCCACCACTCTCTGTGTGAAAAAAGTCCTTCTCATCTCGGTCCTAAAGGATTTCCCCCTTATCCTTAATCTGTGACCCCTTGTCCTGGACCTCCCCAACATCGGGAACAATCTTCCTGCATCTAGCCTGTCCAACCCCTTAAGAATTTTGTACGTTTCTATAAGATCCCCTCTCAATCTCCTAAATTCTAGAGAGTATAAACCGAGTCTATGCAGTCTTTGTTCATAAGACAGTCCTGACATCCCAGGAATCAGTCTGGGACTATCCCAACGTTTAAGAAACAAGTTAGGCAGGTACATGGATAGGACAGGTTTGGAGGGATGTGGGACAAATGCAGGCAGGTGGGACTAGTGTAGATGGGACATGTTGGCGCGGGTGGGCAAGTTGGGCCGAAGGGCTTGTTGTATTCACTTTTAGAGAAGGCTTCACGTCTTCAGAAATATCCTCTTTCCCTGTGACTATCAAACTATACAACTCATCCCCCTTCTGTCCCAGGGTTAGAGTGACTCCCCCCCCCCCCCCCCCCACCTTCCCCCAAAATCTATGCACATCCACAATCCTTTCCACTTGTCACTTTAATTTCATGTTTAACTTGTGTTTTTATGATTCTTGGCAGATCAATTTCCCTCCTGGGATTAAAAAAAAAGGTTCTATCGTATCATATCGTATTGTATTTTATCTCAAGCCACACACACTTCACTTCTCCCACAAGCATCAGAGTTATGTACAGTTTACGAAAGAACTGCAGATGCTGGAAAAATCGAAGGTAGACAAAAATGCTGGAGAAACTCAGCGGGTGAGGCAGCATCTATGGAGCGAAGGAATAGGTGACGTTTCGGGTCGAGACTGATGTGGGGGTTGGGGGGGGAAGGAGAAAGGAAGAGACACGGAGTCTGAAGAAGGGTCTCTCGACCCGAAACGTCGCCTATTTCCTTCGCGCCATAGATGCTGCCTCACCCGCTGAGTTTCTCCAGCATTTTTGTCGACCTCGCAGTCACGGACAGGGTGACCCTCCCCCCTCGTGGCCCCCCACTGGAGAGAAACGCGACCATTACACAATGGAAGACGGTGATTTCCATCCACTGATCGATTCCACAGCCTCCCACTTCTTCTCCTTCACGAAACTATGGAAGTCCTCCAGCATCCGGGCTCCGTGGTACTTGCGGAAAACTCCTTCTTTGGCACTGTTGACGGAAGGCGAGAGGCAGCGATTAGTACACGGGAACACCTCCAGAACCAGGGGCCACAGTCTTAGAATAAAGGGCAAGCCATTTAAGAGGTGAGAAAAACTTTTTCACCCAGAGAGTTCTGAATTTGTGGAATTCCCTGCCACAGCGGAGGCCAAATCACTGGATGGGTTTAAGAGAGGGTTAGATAGAGCTCTAGGGGCTAGTGTAATCAAGGGATATGGGGAGAAGGCAGGCGCGGGTTATTGATAGCGGACGATCAGCCATGATCGCAATGAATGGCGGTGCTGGCTCAAAGGGTGGTGCATCCATGGATAACAAGGGAAATCAGGGATAGTATAAAAACAAAAGATGAGGTATACAAATTTGCCAGAAAAAGCAGCCTACCGGAGGACTGGGAGAAATTCAGAATCCAGCAGAGGAGGACAAAGGGCTTAATTAGGAAAGGGAAAATAGATTATGAAAGGAAACTGGCAGGGAACATAAAAACTGACTGCAAAAGTTTTTATAGATATGTGAAGAGAAAGAGACTAGTTAAAACAAATGTTGGTCCCTTGCAGTCAGAAACAGGTGAATTGATCATGGGGAACAAGGACATGGCAGACCAATTGAATAACTACTTTGGTTCTGTCTTCACTAAGGAAGACATAAATAATCTGCCGGAAATAGCAGTGGAATGGGGGTCAAATAAGATGGAGGAACTGAGTGAAATCCAGGTTAACCGGGAGGTGGTGTTGGGTAAATTGAACGGATTGAAGGCCGATAAATCCCCAGGGCCAGATAGTCTGCATCCCAGAGTACTCAAGGACGTAGCCACAGAAATAGTGGATGCATTAGTGATAATTTTTCAAAATTCCTTAGATTCTGGAGTAGTTCCTGAGGATTGGAGGGTAGCTAATGTAATCCCACTTTTTAAAAAAGGGGGGAGAGAGAAAGCGGGGAATTACAGACCAGTTAGTCTAACATCGGTAGTGGGGAAACTGCTAGAGTCAGTTATTAAAGATGGGATAGCAGCGCATTTGGAAAGTGGTGAAATCATTGGACAAAGTCAGCATGGATTTACGAAAGGTAAATCATGTCTGACAAATCTGATAGAATTTTTCGAGGATGTAACTAGTAGAGTGGATAAGGGAGAACCAGTGGATGTGTTATATCTAGACTTTCAGAAGGCTTTCGACAAGGTCCTGCATAAGAGATTAGCATACAAACTTAAAGCATACGGTATTGGGGGTTCAGTATTGATGTGGATAGAGAACTGGCTGGCAGACAGGAGACAAAGCGTAGGACTAAACGGGTCATTTTCAGAATGGCAGGCAGTGACTAGTGGGGTAACCGCAAGGCTCAGTGCTGGGACCCCAGCTATTTACAATATATATTAATGATTTGGACGAGGGAATTCAATGCAACATCTCCAAGTTTGCAGATGACACCAAGCTGGGGGGTATAGTTAGGTGTGAGGAGGATGCTTGGAGGCTGCAGGGTGATTTGGATAGGCTGAGTGAATGGGCAGATGCATGGCAGATGCAATATAATGTGGATAAATGTGAGGTTATCCACTTTGGTGGCAAAAACATGAGGGTAGACTATTTGAATGGTGGCAGATTAGGAAAAGGGGAGATGCAACGAGACCTGGGTGTCATGGTACACCAGTCATTGAAAGTAGGCATGCAGGTGCAGCAGGCAGTGAAGAAAGCAAATGGTATGTTAGCATTCATAGCGAAAGGATTTGAGTATAGGAGCAGGGAGGTTCTACTGCTGTTGTACAGGGTTTTGGTGAGGCCACACCTGGAGTATTGCGTACAGTTTTGGTCTCCAAATCTGAGGAAAGACATCCTTGCCATAGAGGGGGTACAGAGAAGATTCACCAGGCTGATTCCTGGGATGTCAGGACTTTCATACGAGGAAAGATTGGATAGACTCGGCTTGTACTCGCTGGAATTTAGAAGATTGTGGGGGGATCTTATAGAAACTTACAAAATTCTTAAGGGGTTGGACAAGCTAGATGCTGGAAGATTGTTCCCGATGTTGGGGGAGTCCAGAACAAGGGGTCACAGTCTAAGGATAAGGGGGAATTCCTTTAGGACCGAGATGAGGAAAACATTCTTTACACAGAGAGTGGTGAGTCTCTGGAATTCTCTGCCACAGAAGGTAGTTGAGGCCAGTTCATTGGCTATATTTAAGAGGGCGTTAGATGTGGCACTTGTGGCTAAAGGGATCAGGGGGTATGGAGAGAAGGCAGGTACGGGATACTGAGTTGGATGATCAGCCATGATCATATTGAATGGCGGTGCAGGCTCGAAGGGCCGAATGGCCTACTCCTGCACCTATTTTTCTATGTTTCTATGTTTCTATGTTTCTATGAAGGGCCGAATGGCCTCCTCCTGCACCTATTTTCTATGTTTCTAAGTTTCTATGGAAAACGGAGGCTCGATGCCGTCAGGCAGCTCCATCTACATCTCGACTCAAACAGTCAAACAGGCGTTCTTTTAGGAAGGAGATGAGGAGGAATTTATTTCATCAGAGGGTGGTGAATCTGTGGAATTCTTTGCCACAGAAGGCCGTAGAGGCCAAGTCACTGGATATATTTGAGGCAGATCAAGTTAAGGCAGAGATAGATAGATTATTGATTAGTACGGGTGTCAGGGGTTAAGGGGAGATGGCAGAACAATTGGGTTAGGAGGGAGAGATAGATCAGCCATGATTGAATGGCGGAGTAGACTTGATGGGCCGAATGGCTTAATTCTACTCTGATCAATCATGATCTGAAGGCTGCAAAAAGTTGTAACCACTGCCCTGTCCATCATCGGCTCTGACCTCCCCACCATCGAAGGGATCTATCGCAGTTGCTGCCTCAAAAAGGCTGGCAGCATAATCAAGGACCCACACCATCCTGGCCACACACTCATCTCCCAGCTACCTTAAGGTAGAAGGTAGAATCAGGCCATTCAGCCCATCGAGTCTACTCCGCCATTCAATCATGGCTGATCTATCGCTCCCTCCTAGCCCCATTCTCCTGCCTTCCCCCTACAACCCCTGACACCCAGGGCAAGGAAACCTCCATCACACCACCAAGTGCCCGAAAACACAAGGGCTGCATATAATCGGATCATTTTGATGAGTGTTAATAAAACTGAATTTTAATTAAGAAAGAACGCATTGAAAAATGAGGATGGAAATGCACTTACTGATAAATGGTTGGCAAAGTCGTCACAAAAAAACGACCGCTCAAACCTAAGGAAGAGATTTTGGAGAAAGCGTTTAATCATAGTTTTACGTGCCTTAATGCACACACGAGTATTGATTTTAGAAAAGACAAAAGTAATTATAGAATCATACAAGGTAGACAAAAATTCTGGAGAAAGCAGTTGAGGCAGAGAAGGAACAGGCGCGGTTTCGGCTCGCGACCCTTCTTCAGGCTGAGAACCGAAACGTCCAAGATTCCTTCTCTGCATAGGTGTTGTCTCACCCGCTGAGTTTCTCCACCATTTTTGTCCACCTTTGATTTTTTCAGCATCTGCAGTTCTTTCTTAAACATACAATTATACAACATGCCTTAAGGACCCAGTGTATTTTAACATGACTTGCGCTTATATTTTTGCAGAAAACCTGGCGTTTATAACTTGTTTTCCATCACCTCTGGACATTCTAAAGCAAATTGTGTGCATTCAAAGTCATAGAGTGATACAGTGTGGAAACAGGCCCTTCGGCCCAACGTGCCCCATCTACACCAGTCCCACCTGCCCACGTTTGGTCCATATCCCTCCAAACCTGCCCTATCCATGCACCCGTCCAACTGTCTCTTAAACGTTGGGATAGTCCTTGCCTCAACTACCTCCTCTGGTAGACTGTTCCATACACCCGCCACCCTTTGTGTGAAAAAGTTACCCCTCAGATTCATATCTAATCTTACATTTGTTGTAACACTGTGTGGATTCCAGTAAATGCCTTGAGTTTTAAGTTAATGTTTGAAAGTATTGAACTCTTAGCCCTGAACTACTGTCTATCTCATTGGTGACCCTTGAACTATCTTTGAACTGACGTTACTGGCTTGACCTTGCAATAAACGGTATTCTTTTTAGTTTAGTTTAGAGGTACAGCGCGGAAACAGGCCCTTCGGCCCACCAAGTCCGCACCGACCTGCGATCCCCGCACATTAACACCACCCAACACACACTAGGGTCCATTTACATGAATGCCCCTGTCCCACTTAGGCAACTTGCCCACGACCCAAGGTTTCCATGAGGTCGCCGGAGGTTTTGGCCACTCGCCTGGAAAGCCTCGACCGATGGCCGAGCTGCATCTACTGACCGAAGATCCTGCAGGATCCTTGCTACCGACCGCACACACACACACACACACACAAAAACATATCGCGAATGTGGGGGGCCATGGAGAGCTGAGGATCGCTGGCTGCGCCATGAAGAGGAAGGTAAACGGCTGCCACAGAGCATGGTAAGTCCTCTAGAGAGCGCGGGAGGGGAGGGGGGGGGGAGAGAGAAGGAGAGCAAAGCAGAGAGAGGGGAGAGAGAAGGGAAGGGGAGGGAAGGGGAGAGAGAAGGGGAGAGAGAAGGTTGGGGAGAGAAGGATGGGGAGAGGAGAGGAGGGGAGAGGAGGGAAGAGGAGGGAAGAGGAGGGGAGAGGAGGGAAGAGGAGGGGAGAAGGATTGGAGACAGTTTTAAGAAGTTAAAACAAATTAGCGGGCATTTTACCTTCCAGTGGGTCTTCCAGGTCGTGAAACTCCAATCAGCGACTACCTGTTAGTAAATAGCCACCCCACTACACTGACCAAACGGCAACCTATTTTCAGTCGAAGCCGGTTTTTGATTACGGGGAAATAATCAGAGCAACCTAGAAGAAGCCTCGACCACGCGGAAACCACTTTCGACCATGAGGGAGAGTGACCAAAACCTCCGGCGACCACATGGAAACCTTGGGTGGTGGGCAAGGTCACCAGAGGTTGCCGTTCAGGTTTCCCAAGTGGGACAGGGGCACAACACCAAGCCGATTAACCTACAAACCTGTACGTCGTTGGAGTGGGGGAAGAAACGGAAGATCTCAGAGAAAACTGGGTCACGGGGAGAATGTGCAAACTCCATACGGACGGCACTTGTAGTCAGGATCGAACCCGGGTCCCTGGCGCTGTGAGGCAGCAACCCTACCGCTGGGCCACCGTGCTGCCCATTATCTATACATAGTAAACGGCTCGATTCTAATCACGTAGTGTCTTTCCGCTGACTGGATAGCACGCAACAAAAGCTTTTCACTGTACCTCGGTACACGTGATATAAAAGAAACTGAGAACTGAGAATTTGGATGTCAGTTATCGCCATACCCAAGGTACACGCTCACTTCTTTGTGTGCCAATTAGTAAATGTACCAGCAGCGCACAGCATGGAAATGGGCCCTTCGACCCAACTGGCCCGTGCTGACCAAGAAGTCCCCTCCGAGCTAGTCCCACCTCGGTTCTGTTCACTTTCTGGGAGAATGATCGCCCCGACGCGAGGGCCCAAACGCCGCCGGCTACGGGAGTCAAGATCGTTCCGGAATCGCAACGGAAGGCTCAAGGTCCCCCGAGCGCGGGAGAGCAAAGATGGGGAGGGATCTGAACATTTTTCCCACCTTTCCATCACAGTGAGGAATGTGGAGGAGTCACTGTGGAGGATATTTATGTTAAAATGTGTTTTGTGTGTTCCAATGCTTTTTATTAGTATGACTGACTTGGCGAATGAAATAAATGATAGTTTGCAGCCCAGCGGTACGAACATTGACTTCGCCAATTTCAGGTAGTCCCTGCTTTCTCCCTCCTTCCCCTCCCCTCCCCAGCTCTCCCACAGCCCACTGTCTCCGCCTCTTCCTTTCTACACCCCCACCCCCCCCCACACATCAATCTGAAGAAGGGTCTCGACCCGAAACGTCACCTATTCCCTTCGCTCCATAGATGCTGCCTCACCCGCTGAGTTTCTCCAGCATTTTTGACTACCTTTGGCAAATGAAATTCCTCGCATGTTGCAAAACATACTTGGCTAATAAAGTATTATTGTGATTGTATTAGTTTATGGTACAGTGAAAAGCTTTTGTTGCGAGCTGGCCAGTCAGCGGAAAGACAATACATGATTACTATCGAGCCATTTATGGTGTATGGATATAGATACATAGATTTATCGATACATGATAAGTGATGTTATCCCTTGTTCCCGTCTTTGGCCCATATCCGTCTAAACTGTTTCTATCCATGTACCTGTCCAGGTGCGTTTAAAATGGTTAGTGTGCCCGCCTCTGCAACGTCCTCCAGCAGCTCGTTCGATGTCCTCTCCCCACCACCCTGTGGGTGAAAAGGTCGCCCCACAGGTCCCTATTAAATCCGTCCCCCCCCTCACCTTAAACCTATGTCCTCCAGTTCTTGATTCCAAAACCCTGGTGAATTTATGGTCAAGAGTCAAATTGTTATAGGTTAAGGTTGAGTTAAGGTGAAGGAATGAATGAATGAATGAATAAGTTTATTGGCCAAGTATGTTCACATACAAGGAATTTGCCTTCGTGCTCCGCCCACAAGTAACACCATGACATACAGTGACAGTTAGGAATGACACACAAAACATTAAATATTAATAATAAACATGTGAATTAAATAAAATACCAGAGAAAAAAAAAGGAGGCTACAGACTTTGGTTGTTGAGTAGAGCTGCTACTCGTGGAAACATTTTTTATGTCTGGTTGTGGCAGCTTTGACAGTCCGGAGTCGCCTTCCAGAGGGAAGTGATTCAAAGAGTTTGTGACCAGGGTGAGAGGGGTCAGAGATGATCTTGCCCGCTCGCTTAAAGATTAATAATAAAACATTAACGATTGAACGGGGGGGGGGGGGAAAGATTTAAAAGGGACTGGAGGGGCAACTTTTTTTTTTACACAAAGACTGGTGGGTGTAAGGAACGAGCTAGTGGAAGAGGTAGTTGAGGCAGGGACCACATCACGACATTTAAGAAGCATTTGAACAGGAGCATGGAAAGGACAGGTTCAGAGGTGTACGGGTCAAACGCAGGCAGGCGGGACTAGTGTAGATGGGACACGTCGGTCGGCGTGGGCAAGTTGGGAGGGCCCGTTTCCACGCTGTATCGCTCTATGACTGAAACCTTCTGATCTGATTTCCGGCAGGCTAGAGTAACTCAGCGGGTCAGGCAGCAACGATGGACAACATGGATAAGTAACGTTTCGTGATGCGACCCTTATTCAGAGTCATTCACAATTGTGTAGGGAGGAACTGCAGGTGCTGGTTTACACCGAAGATAAGACACAAAATGCTGGAGTAACTCAGCGGGACAGGCAGCGTCTCTGGAAAGTAGGAACGGGTGGTGTTTCAGGTCGAGACCCTTCTTCAGACAAATTGTGCCCCTGTCCCACTTAGGAAAGCTGAACGGAAACCTCTGGAGACTTTGCGCCCCACCCAAGGTTTTTGTGCGGTTCCCGGAGGTTCCCGGAGGTTTTTGTCAGGTTCCCGGAGGTTTTTTCAATTTTTTCAAATAATCGCCGGAACATAGAAGCGGGAACCACTTTCGGCCATTAAGGGAGACTGACGAAAACCTCCGGGAACCGCACGGAAACCTCGGGTGGGGCACAAAGTCTCCAGAGGTTTCCGTTCAGGTTTCCTAAGTGGGACAGGGGCTTTAGGCTCTCATTTGTGGACCAAATTCAGAAGTGGGAAAGGAGGTTGTGTCGTGATGTGCTCACAGTTAAGAATGAGACTTGCTGCTGTCTCAACCCAACCTAAAGGAGATATGCGTCCCACAAATGTCCATCCACGATCACTCCCAGGTCACCATGATCTAAATCGTGCCGGATGGGCTCTGAAGGCACAGTCTGAAGAAGGGTCTCGACCCGAAACGTCACCCATTCCATCTCTCCAGAGATGCTGCCTGGCCCGCTGAGTCACTCTAGAACGTTGTGTCTACCTTTCATGATTGTGTCAGGCTAGGGTTAAAAACCAAAGGAAATAACAAGCAGGGTCCAACGAGTCCAGCAGGTTAACGAAGATTTTGACGCACGTTGGATCTTTCAAGCGAAGATTTATAAATTCACTCCACTAGATGGTGCAACTGCATTGGAGAACTGGAGTGTTGTGAATCATTCTGAAGAAGGGTCTCGACCCGAAACGTCGCCCATTCCTTCTCTCCAGAGGTGCTGCCTGTCCCGCCGAGTTACTCCAGCATTCTCATTAATTCTTCGGTTTAAACCAGCATCTGTAGGTAGTTCGTCCCTACACAGTCTCTGTTAGATTTCTATGTTTACCCTCCAAATACTTAATCAAGCCGGACTAAAGTGAATGTGGGGAGGATGTTTCCACTAGTGGGAGAGTCTAGGACCAGAGGCCATACCCTCGGAATACTTTTAGAAAGGAGATGCATGGGAATTTCTTCAGTCAGAGGGTGGTGAATCTGTGGAATTCTTTGCCACAGACGGCTGTGAAGGCCAGTGGATATTTTTTAAGGCAGAGATAGATTCTTGATTAGTACGGCTGTCAGGGGTTATGGGGAGAAGGCAGGAAAATGGGGATAGATCAGCCATGATTGAATGGCGGAATAGACTTGATGGGCCGAATGGCCTAATTCTGCTCCTATCACTTATGGACATGATCTTATGAAGCCTCGTGGAAATAAAAATAAATCTTCTGCAATGAAAGGGAGCTGCTTTCAAATATATGGAGATACATGGAAATGCAGATGCTGGAATCTTGAGTAAAGTACAAAGTGCTGGAGGAACTCCAGGCCCGGCAGTGTTTGTGGAGGGAATGGACAGGCCATGTTGAGTACAGGAGCAAAGAGGTCCTTCTGCCGTTGTACAGGGCCCTAGTGAGACCACACCTGGAGTATTGTGTGCAGTTTTGGTCTCCAAATATGAGGAAGGACATTCTTGCTATTGAGAGGGTGCAGTGTAGGTTCACAAGGTTAATTCCCGGGATGGCGGAACTGTCATATGTTGAAAGAATGGAGCGGCTGGGCTTGTATACACTGGAAGTTAGGATGAGAGTAGATCTTATTGAAACATATAAGATTATTCAGTGATTGCACAAGGTAGAGAGAGGAAGCATGTTCCCAATGATGGGGGAGTCCAGGACCAGGGGCCACAGTTTAAGAATAAGGGGTAAGCATTTAGAACGGAGATGAGGAAAAAAAATTTCACACCTGAAGTTGTGAATTTGTGGAATTCTCAGCCTCAGAGGGCAGTGGAGGCCGATTCACATTCAAAAGAGAGTTAGATAGAGCTTTTAGGGCTAGCGGAATCAAGGGATATGGGGAGAAGGCAGGAACTGGGTACTGATTGGGGATGATCAGCCAAGATCACATTGAATGGTGGTGCTGGCTCGAAGGGACTAACGGCCTACTCCTGCACCTATTTCTATTGATGTTTCATAGAGAGGGAGCAGTGAGGGAGGATCGCACTTACTTCCTGTCGGAGAGAGAACTGTGAGCACCATATCTGGAAAATCTCTAGTTTTTGTAACAAGGAATGAAGTATGCTATTTTATTGTGTGCAAATTAAATGGGTGCAAATTTTCAGCGTATGATGTGTCTATCTTCAGTTTGAACCAGCATAATTTCCTTCCTGGCACGGTGGCGCAGCGGTAGAGTTGATGCCTCACAGCGCCAGAGGCCCGGGTTCAATCCCGACTACGGGTGCTGTCTGTACGGAGTTTGCACGTTCTCCCCCCCCGTGACCAGCGTGGGTTTTCTCCGGGTACTCCGGTTTCCTCCCACATTCCAAATACACGCAGGTTTGTCGGTTCATTGGCTTTGGTAAAGATTGTAAATCGTCCCTGATGTGTGTAGGATAGTGTTAGTGTGCGGGGATCGCTGGTCGGTATGGGCTCGGTGGGCCGAAGGGCCTGTTTACGTGCCGTATCTCTAAACTACACTCTAAACTTGACTAAACTGCCATGGCTTTTTTGTGGTGAGAGTGAGAGTGAGAGTGAGAGTGAGAGTGAGAGTGAGAGTGAGAGTGAGAGTGAGAGTGAGAGAGAGAGAGAGAGAGAGAGAGGTCGTGTTTTCTTCTCAGCTCTGCAGTTGAGAAGGATTGGAGCAGCCTTTCCAGGATTTTGCCGTTGGAGAGGGCACAGACCCAGGGGGGCTTCATAGTTCAACTTATTGTTGGGCTGTTGAAGCTTTTCTCTGGTCTGGGGAGCCTCCATCTGTGTGAAGATTCCTGAGTTTCTCCACATTGTCGAGGGTGCGGTTGGCGTTGGCGGATTGCCAAGAGTGCCTGTGATCTCCGTGGGCTGAAGTTGTGCGGTGTCTTTGTCGTTTTTGGCTCCGCTTCTCTGCCCTAAAGTCATTTTGCTCAGTGCGGCTGCCTGGCTTAATGTGAAGAAGGTACTTTTGCGTCCAGCGCGACTGGGATCGAGTTTCCCGTAAGCTGCTCTTGGCTGTGGATGAACCTGGGGACTTTCCTGCTTCAGCTGGAGGTTTCTGTTTTCTGCTGCCTGTCTTTGACTGTGACTGTCTCTGGGACTTAACTTGGAGCTGTGCTGCTGAGGTGCTTGGAGCTGGTTTGTGCCTCTGTGAGGATGGCGATGGAAGGGGCGCGGCCGAAGGTCCGGACCTACGCAGCGACGGCATCAGTGGCGGGTGCGAGGCCATCTGAGCTTGAGCCTCATGTTGACTTGGATGGGGACAGTTTTGGTATTTCTGTTCAAACTGGGCCTATGATGTCGAGGGGGGTAATTACGAAGGCCATGAATGAACTTCTTGGGAGGGGGGCTATTGTCTCTTCTGAGCTCGAAAGGGGAAAGGTGGAGATGATACTTAAGACCCGGGAGTGTGTGGCCCGAGCGTTGGAGGAGGGGATCTCAGTGGGGGGGGTCCACGTACAGGTGGATCCGTGGGTATCCAGGGTGAGACCGGTTCTCCTGCGGAGCTGCCCCACTTATTTTTCGGATGCAGTGCTTATTCCACACCTGTCCAAGTTTGGGGAGGTGCGGTCTAAATGTTTTCGTCTCTTGCATCCCGGGGGGGACCCGGAGGAAAAAGGGGTCTTCAGTTTCAAGAGGAGGGTGTTCATGAAGGTGGGTGAGGGGGATGGTGCCGAGGGGTGTTTTGAGGTGGTGCATAAGGGTGTACCCAGAACCGTGCGTTGGAGTTGGGGAAAGGCACGGTGTCATGCGTGCGGCGAATTTGGACATCTCCGTAGGGAGTGTCTTTTTCGCGGGGGCACTGCTAGAGGTTCTAGTGTAGTGGCCCAGGAAAGCGCTGCTGGCCCATCTGGGGTGGCTGGTCAAACCTCAGCGGCGCGGGGTGGTACTGCTGACCCGGCTGAGGTTGCCAGTTCTGCCTTGGTGACCCGGGGTGGCAGTGCTAAGCCTTCTGGGTCCAGAGGTTCCGCTTTGGGGACCCTGGGCAGTGAGAGCCCAAGCCCCCCACGTCCCCTACGTCTTGCGCCTGTGGCGGTGGATGGAGGTGGGGCGCAGGAGGAGGGGAGTGTTGAGGGGGGGTTTTGGGAGAAGCAGGGGAAGCATAATAAGAAGAAGGAGAGGGATAGGGCTGCCCGAGCGAAGAAAGTGCAATCGGGTGAGTTTGGCTCCAGTGTGGTGCAGACTGCACCTGCTGGGGCCCAGGGGGGAGTTGTGGTGGCTCGGAAGGGGGGAAAGAAGTCTAAACGTGTGGGTGGCAAAGTGGTTGGGGGTAATGTGGAGGCGGATGACCCTTCCCTTATGGAGGTTACCGCACCTCCGCATGCGAGTGGGACTAAAAGGAGGCATTTGCCTGGTGAAGAGGAGGAAGGGCGTGGGTCCAGAGCGAAGGGGATGTCTTTCTCCGGGCTTTCCACCACTGAGGTGGCTGAAAGTGGTCTTGACCCGGTGTCTTCTGGGTCGGTGGTTGGGCCTTCTCTTCATGGATCTACAGCGGGTGTCACCGGACTGGGTGCTGAAGTTGATTCCGGTGGAGTTGTGTCCACTGGGCGGGAGTCTGTCCCTTCATCTCAGGGGCCCTCTGAGGGAGTTATCTCGGCGGATGCTGTGGTTAGCTCCCTTGGGTGTGTACCCTCTGGGTCGGATGAGGTCCCCTCGTTTCAGAGGCCTACTGAGGGTGCTAGCACGGTAGGTGACGTGGTTGGCTCCTCTGGTAGTGTGCCCTCTGTGACGGGGGATGTGCAGAGTCAGGATGAGGGGGGAGTTTCGGGGGTGTTGTCGTTCAAGTCTGTGCTCCATATCAGTGCCAGTGGAGGTGCTGGGGGGCGGGATGCCTCACCGGATGAGTTGTCTGGGGTGAGGTTAATGGCAGGTGGTGATTCTCTGGGTGATGCCTGTGGAGAGGGCACTCTGGATGATGTGGAGGTCAGGGCTGTTATGGGACGTGATCCTCTTTCAGACTCCGAGGGTGCCAGTGTTCCACAGGCCCTGGGGATGCCTCTTGTTGTTGCTTCCCCAGGCCCGGAGGAGGAGGGTGATGGTAGCGGGCAGGAGCCCAGCCATTCAGAGGGCTGCGAGTCTCAGGTAGGGGTGTTGGGACCCACCCCCAGCATTGATCCGGGTGGTCGTGTCATGGCTGTGGAGGAGGATAGCGATGCGGCCAGTGGGGGGGGCTCAGAGAGTGTTGTGTCAGACAGTTCTGGTCTTTCTGAGGTTGTTGATTCAGGTGCGAGCGGGTTGGCTGAGAGCCCAGACTCCAAGGCCGTGTCTGAGGCGAAGCTTATTGTTGAGGTGCGAGAGTTCTTAAAAATAAGTCGTGCTCCCAAAACATTATGGTGGGCCATTACAAGGAGATGGGAGGATTGGCTAGATGTGCGGGAGAGTCTCGAGGCTATCCTTAGTAACAAGGATAGTGGTCTTTCTGACTCGGATTTGGGGCAGTTTTGGGGTTTGTTGAAGGTCCTCAGAAAAGGACCTCCTGTGACTACAGGGAGTGTGAGGGTCACAATCTAATGTGTCTACACATTCACAGTAGCTACATTAAATTTAAATGGGAGTAGAGCGAGTTTTCGAAGATTTCAGCTCTTATCAGCCCTAAGGGAGGGGAGATTTGCAGTTTGTTATCTGCAAGAGACACATACCGTTGCTAGTGATGAACCTACCTGGCAACTGGAGTGGGAAGGGAGGGTTTATATGAGCCATCTCAGCTCAAATTCGAGTGGGGTGGCTTTTTTGTTGGCCCCAAATTTTCTGCCAAGCATTTTAAAAGTGCAGGAAGTGGTGCCAGGACGTTTGCTCCATCTGGCCGTGAGCCTGGATGGCATGCCGTTGCATTTCATTAACGTGTATGCCCCTAGCTCCGGCACGATGCAGGCCGGCCTGCTTCGGGAGGTGAATGCTCTGTTGGGCACTATTGATAGGGGAGAGTGTGTCTTCCTTGGTGGGGACTTTAATTGCACACTTGAGGTGCGGGACCGTTCTGGTACTCAGTGTGCGCCTGCTGTAGCGAAGAAGCTGAGAGGCTTGATTGACTCCTTTGAGTTGGTTGATGTTTGGAGGGACCTTCACCCTGATTCCACTGCTTTTTCGCGGAGGTCTGAGGGCGGTGGTTCCCGCATTGATCGGTTTTATATTTCCCGAGCGTTTGTTTCCCGTGTCTCAGCGGCCTCAATGCGGCTGGTGCCGTGCTCGGACCATTGTCTGGTGCGTGTGGATTTCAATCCAGCGTGCGCTCGGGCTGGGTCCGCGTACTGGCACTTTAACAACAGGCTGCTGGAGGATCGGTGTTTCCGGGAGTCATTCACTCGGTTTTGGGTGAAGTGGAGAGAGAGGCAGAGGTGCTTCTCTTCCCTTAGGCAGTGGTGGGATGTGGGTAAAGCTCACATCCGTCTCTTTTGTAAGGAATATACATGGGGGTCGACTGGGAGGCGGGACTCAGCGGTCGCGAAGCTGGAGAGGGAGATACAGGACGCTGAGTCTCGCCTGGGTCAGTTTGGTGAAGACTCCAGCGAATGGGGAGAGTTTCAGAGGAAGAAGGAGGTTTTGAGGAGTCTGCTGCTTGAGCGATCTCGAGGCGCTTATGTGAGGTCTCGGGTCCAGATGCTGCACGAGCTGGACCGAGCGTCGCCTTTCTTTTTCTCTTTGGAGAAGGGGCGGGGAGCTCGAAAACAGCTCGTGGAGTTGCTTGCAGATGACGGCTCCTCTGTCACTGATCCAGAGAGGATTAATGCCTTGGTTAGGTCCTTTTATGGGACCCTGTTCTCTGCGGAAGGATTCAGGGTGGAGGCTCAGCAAGATCTGTGGGAGGGTCTACCGGCCGTAGATAGGGGGGAGGCTGATCTTCTTGATGGCCCCTTATCTTTGGAGGAGTTGACTTGCGCCTTGCATCAGCTCAGGAGGGGTAAGTCCCCCGGGCTGGATGGGTTGACGGTGGAGTTTGTTAGAGCATTCTGGGACGTCCTAGGGGGTGACTATATGTTGGTTTTGGGGGAGAGCCTGGCGACTGGAGTGATGCCTCTCTCGTGGCGTAGGACGGTTGTTGTCTTGCTGCCTAAGAAGGGCGAACTCCGTTTGTTGAAGAACTGGCGTCCAGTCTCTCTCCTTTGCACAGAATATAAAATTTTTGCACGGGCAATGGCAAATCGCCTGGGCTCCGTGCTGCATCAAGTGATTCATCCTGATCAATCTTATACAGTCCCTGGCCGGTCCATCCAGGATAACATCCACCTGGTTAGGGACCTGATTCATTTAGTCCAGGGTACTGGTGAGTCAGCTGCTTTTCTGTCTCTTGATCAGGAGAAGGCTTTTGATAGGGTAGAGCATGAATACCTATTTGGGACGTTGCAAGCGTTTGGGTTTGGACCACACTTCGTGGCCCGGGTCCGGCTTTTGTACGCTGCGGCGGAGTGTCTTGTAAAGGTTAATGGCGCGGTGCTATCTCCTTTTCATTTTGGGAGGGGGGTCCGCCAGGGGTGCCCTATGTCGGGCCAGTTGTATTCGGTCTGTGTGGAGCCGTTCCTGTGTCTTCTTCGGAGGAGGTTGACAGGCCTGGCCCTACCTGGCCCGCGGGTTGAGGTGATTCTATCGGCGTATGCCGATGACGTACTTCTTATGTTCACTGATCCTGGTGACCTGCGGAGGATGCGTGACTGCCAGGAGATATTCTCGGCTGCATCTTCTGCTAGGATTAACTGGAGTAAGTGCTCTGGACTTTTGGTGGGTCAGTGGCGGGTAGACTCCCTGCCGGAGGAGATGGCATTGTATGCGTGGAGTACCACGCACCTCCTCTATCTGGGGGTGTACCTGAGTCCCACTGAGGATGTTTGGCCGGCAAACTGGCAAGAGTTGGAGACGAAGGTGGTTGCTCGGCTGGGGCGCTGGTCAGGCCTGCTTGGAGTTCTCTCCTTTCGGGGGAGGGTGCTGGTCATAAACCAGCTGGTGGCCTCTATGTTATGGTACCGGCTGGCTACTCTTGTCCCGCCCTCTATATTTGTAACTGCTATACAGAAGAAGCTGGTGGATTTCTTTTGGGGAAATAGGAAGCATTGGATTTCCGCGGCGGTCCTGAGTCTTCCGTTAGAGGAGGGCGGCCAGTCCTTGGTGTGCGTGCGCACCCAGGTGGCGGCTCTCCGTCTCAGGACTCTGCGGAGATACATGTATGTAGAGAACCCTCCCAGATGGCACGCTCTGGCCACGTATTTTTTTCGTCAGGGTCGTTGCCTAAGGGGGGTCTCGCGGCTCCCGGTGGCGGGTGTCAGTCGACCCGCTCTAAGGGGCTTGCCTGTTTTCTATAGGGATGTGTTAAGAGTGAGGAATTTGGTGGTGTTCAGCCAGAGTGTTGTTCCACGAGGAGAGGGGGATGTTGTGGCTGCGGGTGTGGCTGGTCCTCATCCTGTCATGGTGGTTGTCGAGGAGAGGCGCGAGCCTAGAGTGGTTCAGATAGAGCTTACCCCTGCTCCGTCAGATCTGCTCATCGGGCCTAGGCTTCGGGATATTTCTCGGCCTCCGGCTCCGCATAATCTGAGCTGCCTTTCTGAGATGACCAGCATGCCATTTTGTGATGCAAGGAGACGCGCACTGTACAGGATGCTCCTGCACATTCTGAACCACCGTGCCTTCGTCTCCCGTCCTGACTCACCATGGAGGACGGTGTTACCATCCGAAGGCGGCGGGGGGCCCCAGTGGGGGTCCTTCTATAAGGGAGTTGTACCCCTTTATATTGGGGACCTGGGGTGGAGAGTGCTGCATGGAGCGGTGGTTTGTAATAAACTTTTGAGTCGGTTCACGGGCTCGTCTGCCGCATGTATTTTCTGCGGAGAGGAGGAGACCGTATTCCATGTGTATATGGAGTGTGTGAGGTTACTGCCCCTGTACCAATATCTGAAGGGGCTGTTCCTCAAGTTCTGGCTGCATTTTAGCCCCACAATCCTGGTGTTTGGACACAAGGCGGGGAGTGGGGAGAGCCGAGTGTGGGGGGGGGACTTACCTGTCGGTTTGCTCCTTGGCCTGGCCAAGATGGCCATTCGTGGGTCCAGGCAGCGGGCGGTCGACGGTCTGGCGAGAGTCGGCTGCCTGCCCCTCTTTCGGGCCTACGTCCGTGCACGTGTGTCCCTGGAGAGGGAACACGCGGTGTTCACGGGGACTCTGGAGGCCTTCCGTCAGCGCTGGTCGCCGCGTGGGGTTGAGGCGATTATAAATGAATGTACTGCTGTACTACAATGATCTGTTCATTATAGTGTGATTTTTGATTGTGTTTTGATGTGTTGTATTTTATGATTTGTGTTGAATAAAGTTTTTGAAATGAAAAAAAAAAAAAAAAAAAAAGAGAGAGAGAGAGAGAGGTCGTGTTTTCTTCTCAGCTCTGCAGTTGAGAAGGATTGGAGCAGCCTTTCCAGGATTTTGCCGTTGGAGAGGGCACAGACCCAGGGGGGCTTCATAGTTCAACTTATTGTTGGGCTGTTGAAGCTTTTCTCTGGTCTGGGGAGCCTCCATCTGTGTGAAGATTCCTGAGTTTCTCCACATTGTCGAGGGTGCGGTTGGCGTTGGCGGATTGCCAAGAGTGCCTGTGATCTCAGTGGGTTGAAGTTGTGCGGTGTCTTTGTCGTTTTTGGCACCGCTTCTCTGCCCTAAAGTCATTTTGCTCAGTGCGGCTGCCTGGCTTAATGTGAAGAAGGTACTTTTGCGTCCAGCGCGACTGGGATCGAGTTTCCCGTAAGCTGCTCTTGGCTGTGGACGAACCTGGGGACTTTCCTGCTTCAGCTGGAGGTTTCTGTTTTCTGCTGCCTGTCTTTGACTGTGACTGTCTCTGGGACTTAACTTGGAGCTGTGCTGCTGAGGGGCTTGGAGCTGGTTTGTGCCTCTGTGAGGATGGCGATGGAAGGGGCGCGGCCGAAGGTCCGGACCTACGCAGCGACGGCATCAGTGGCGGGTGCGAGGCCATCTGAGCTTGAGCCTCATGTTGACTTGGATGGGGACAGTTTTGGTATTTCTGTTCAAACTGGGCCTATGATGTCGAGGGGGGTAATTACGAAGGCCATGAATGAACTTCTTGGGAGGGGGGCTATTGTCTCTTCTGAGCTCGAAAGGGGAAAGGTGGAGATGATACTTAAGACCCGGGAGTGTGTGGCCCGAGCGTTGGAGGAGGGGATCTCAGTGGGGGGGGTCCACGTACAGGTGGATCCGTGGGTATCCAGGGTGAGACCGGTTCTCCTGCGGAGCTGCCCCACTTATTTTTCGGATGCAGTGCTTATTCCACACCTGTCCAAGTTCGGGGAGGTGCGGTCTAAATGTTTTCGTCTCTTGCATCCCGGGGGGGACCCGGAGGAAAAAGGGGTCTTTAGTTTCAAGAGGAGGGTGTTCATGAAGGTGGGTGAGGGGGATGGTGCCGAGGGGAGTTTTGAGGTGGTGCATAAGGGTGTGCCCAGAACCGTGCGTTGGAGTTGGGGCAAGGCACGGTGTCATGCGTGCGGCGAATTTGGACATCTCCGCAGGGAGTGTCTTTTTCGCGGGGGCACTGCTAGAGGTTCTAGTGCAGTGGCCCAGGAAAGCACTGCTGGCCCATCTGGGGTGGCTTGTCAAACCTCAGCGGCGCGGGGTGGTACTGCTGACCCGGCTGAGGTTGCCAGTTCTGCCTTGGTGACCCGGGGCGGCAGTGCTAAGCCTTCTGGGTCCAGAGGTTCCGCTTTGGGGACCCTGGGCAGTGAGAGCCCAAGCCCCCCACGTCCCCTACGTCTTGCGCCTGTGGCGGTGGATGGAGGTGGGGCGCAGGAGGAGGGGAGTGTTGAGGGGGGGTTTTGGGAGAAGCAGGGGAAGCACAATAAGAAGAAGGAGAGGGATAGGGCCGCCCGAGCGAAGAAAGTGCAATCGGGTGAGTTTAGCTCCAGTGTGGTGCAGACTGCACCTGCTGGGGCCCAGGGGGGAGTTGTGGTGGCTCGGAAGGGGGTAAAGAAGCCTAAACGTGTGGGTGGCAAAGTGGTTGGGGGTAATGTGGAGGCGGATGACCCTTCCCTTATGGAGGTTACCGCACCTCCGCATGCGAGTGGGACTAAAAGGAGGCATCTGCCTGGTGAAGAGGAGGAAGGGCGTGGGTCCAGAGCGAAGGGGATGTCTTTCTCCGGGCTTTCCACCACTGAGGTGGCTGAAAGTGGTCTTGACCCGGTGTCTTCTGGGTCGGTGGTTGGGCCTTCTCTTCATGGATCTACAGCGGGTGTCACCGGACTGGGTGCTGAAGTTGATTCCGGTGGAGGTAGGTCCACTGGGCGGGAGTCTGTCCCTTCATCTCAGGGGCCCTCTGAGGGAGTTATCTCGGCGGGTGCTGTGGTTAGCTCCCTTGGGGGTGTACCCTCTGGGTCGGATGAGGTCCCCTCGTTTCAGAGGCCTACTGAGGGTGCTAGCACGTTAGGTGACGTGGTTGGCTCCTCTGGTAGTGTGCCCTCTGTGACGGGGGATGCGCAGAGTCAGGCTGAGGGGGGAGTTTCGGGGGTGTTGTCGTTCAAGTCTGTGCTCCATATCAGTGCCAGTGGAGGTGCTGGGGGGCGGGATGCCTCACCGGATGAGTTGTCTGGGGTGAGGTTAATGGCAGGTGGTGATTCTCTGGGTGATGCCTGTGGAGAGGGCACTCTGGATGATGTGGAGGTCAGGGCTGTTATGGGACGTGATCCTCTTTCAGACTCCGAGGGTGCCAGTGTTCCACAGGCCCTGGGGATGCCTCTTGTTGTTGCTTCCCCAGGCCCAGAGGAGGAGGGTGATGGTAGCGTGCAGGAGCCCAGCCATTCAGAGGGCTGCGAGTCTCAGGCAGGGGTGTTGGGACCCACCCCCAGCATTGATCCGGGTGGTCGTGTCATGGCTGTGGAGGAGGACAGCGATGCGGCCAGTGGGGGGGGCACAGAGAGTGATTTGTCAGACAGTTCTGGTCTTTCTGAGGTTGTTGATTCAGGTGCGAGCGGGTTGGCTGCGAGCCCAGACTCCAAGGCCGTGTCTGAGGCGAAGCTTATTGTTGAGGTGCGAGAGTTCTTAAAAATAAGCCGTGCTCCCAAAACATTATGGTTTGCCGCTACAAGGCGGTGGGAGGATTGGCTAGATGTGCAGGCGAGTCTCGAGGCTATCCTTAGTAACAAGGATAGTGGTCTTTCTGACTCGGATTTGGGGCAGTTTTGGGGTTTGTTGAAGGTCCTCAGAAAAGGAGCTCCTGTGACTACAGGGAGTGTGAGGGTCACAATCTAATGTGTCTACACATTCACAGTAGCTACATTAAATTTAAATGGGAGTAGAGCGAGTTTTTGAAGATTTCAGCTCTTATCAGCCCTAAGGGAGGGGAGATTTGCAGTTTGTTATCTGCAAGAGACACATACCGTTGCTAGTGATGAACCTACCTGGCAACTGGAGTGGGAAGGGAGGGTTTATATGAGCCATCTCAGCTCAAATTCGAGTGGGGTGGCTTTTCTGTTGGCCCCAAATTTTCTGCCAAGCATTTTAAAAGTGCAGGAAGTGGTGCCAGGACGTTTGCTCCATCTGGCCGTGAGCCTGGATGGCATGCCGTTGCATTTCATTAACGTGTATGCCCCTAGCTCCGGCACGATGCAGGCCGGCCTGCTTCGGGAGGTGAATGCTCTGTTGGGCACTATTGATAGGGGAGAGTGTGTCTTCCTTGGTGGGGACTTTAATTGCACACTTGAGGTGCGGGACCGTTCTGGTACTCAGTGTGCGCCTGCTGTAGCGAAGAAGCTGAGAGGCTTGATTGACTCCTTTGAGTTGGTTGATGTTTGGAGGGACCTTCACCCTGATTCCACTGCTTTTTCGCGGAGGTCTGAGGGCGGTGGTTCCCGCATTGATCGGTTTTATATTTCCCGAGCGTTTGTTTCCCGTGTCTCAGCGGCCTCAATGCGGCTGGTGCCGTGCTCGGACCATTGTCTGGTGTGTGTGGATTTCAATCCAGCGTGCGCTCGGGCTGGGTCCGCGTACTGGCACTTTAACAACAGGCTGCTGGAGGATCGGTGTTTCCGGGAGTCATTCACTCGGTTTTGGGTGAAGTGGAGAGAGAGGCAGAGGTGCTTCTCTTCCCTTAGGCAGTGGTGGGATGTGGGTAAAGCTCACATCCGTCTCTTTTGTAAGGAATATACATGGGGGTCGACTGGGAGGCGGGACTCAGCGGTCGAGAAGCTGGAGAGGGAGATACAGGACGCTGAGTCTCGCCTGGGTCAGTTTGGTGAAGACTCCAGCGAATGGGGAGAGTTTCAGAGGAAGAAGGAGGTTTTGAGGAGTCTGCTGCTTGAGCGATCTCGAGGCGCTTATGTGAGGTCTCGGGTCCAGATGCTGCACGAGCTGGACCGAGCGTCGCCTTTCTTTTTCTCTTTGGAGAAGGGGCGGGGAGCTCGAAAACAGCTCGTGGAGTTGCTTGCAGATGACGGCTCCTCTGTCACTGATCCAGAGAGGATCAATGCCTTGGTTAGGTCCTTTTATGGGACCCTGTTCTCTGCGGAAGGATTCAGTGTGGAGGCTCAGCAAGATCTGTGGGAGGGTCTACCGACCGTAGATAGGGGGGAGGCTGATCTTCTTGATGGCCCCTTATCTTTGGAGGAGTTGACTCGCGCCTTGCATCAGCTCAGGAGGGGTAAGTCCCCCGGGCTGGATGGGTTGACGGTGGAGTTTGTTAGAGCATTCTGGGACATCCTAGGGGGTGACTATATGTTGGTTCTGGGGGAGAGCCTGGCGACTGGAGTGATGCCTCTCTCGTGGCGTAGGACGGTTGTTGTCTTGCTGCCTAAGAAGGGCGAACTCCGTTTGTTGAAGAACTGGCGTCCAGTCTCTCTCCTTTGCACAGAATATAAAATTTTTGCACGGGCAATGGCAAATCGCCTGGGCTCCGTGCTGCATCAAGTGATTCATCCTGATCAATCTTATACAGTCCCTGGCCGGTCCATCCAGGATAACATCCACCTGGTTAGGGACCTGATTCATTTAGTCCAGGGTACTGGTGAGTCAGCTGCTTTTCTGTCTCTTGATCAGGAGAAGGCTTTTGATAGGGTAGAGCATGATTACCTATTTGGGACGTTGCAAGCGTTTGGGTTTGGACCACACTTCGTGGCCCGGGTCCGGCTTTTGTACGCTGCTGCGGAGTGTCTTGTAAAGGTTAATGGCGCGGTGCTATCTCCTTTTCATTTTGGGAGGGGGGTCCGCCAGGGGTGCCCTATGTCGGGCCAGTTGTATTCGGTCTGTGTGGAGCCGTTCCTGTGTCTTCTTCGGAGGAGGTTGACAGGCCTGGCCCTACCTGGCCCGCGGGTTGAGGTGATTCTATCGGCGTATGCCGATGACGTACTTCTTATGTTCACTGATCCTGGTGACCTGCGGAGGATGCGTGACTGCCAGGAGATATTCTCGGCTGCATCTTCTGCTAGGATTAACTGGAGTAAGTGCTCTGGACTTTTGGTGGGTCAGTGGCGGGTAGACTCCCTGCCGGAGGAGATGGCATTGTATGCGTGGAGTACCACGCACCTCCTCTATCTGGGGGTGTACCTGAGTCCCACTGAGGATGTTTGGCCGGCAAACTGGCAAGAGTTGGAGACGAAGGTGGTTGCTCGGCTGGGGCGCTGGTCAGGCCTGCTTGGAGTTCTCTCCTTTCGGGGGAGGGTGCTGGTCATAAACCAGCTGGTGGCCTCTATGTTATGGTACCGGCTGGCTACTCTTGTCCCGCCCTCTATATTTGTAACTGCTATACAGAAGAAGCTGGTGGATTTCTTTTGGGGAAATAGGAAGCATTGGATTTCCGCGGCGGTCCTGAGTCTTCCGTTAGAGGAGGGCGGCCAGTCCTTGGTGTGCGTGCGCACCCAGGTGGCGGCTCTCCGTCTCAGGACTCTGCGGAGATACATGTATGTAGAGAACCCTCCCAGATGGCACGCTCTGGCCACGTATTTTTTTCGTCAGGGTCGTTGCCTAAGGGGGGTCTCGCGGCTCCCGGTGGCGGGTGTCAGTCGACCCGCTCTAAGGGGCTTGCCTGTTTTCTATTGGGATGTGTTAAGAGTGAGGAATTTGGTGGTGTTCAGCCAGAGTGTTGTTCCACGAGGAGAGGGGGATGTTGTGGCTGCGGGTGTGGCTGGTCCTCATCCTGTCATGGTGGTTGTCGAGGAGAGGCGCGAGCCTAGAGTGGTTCAGATAGAGCTTACCCCTGCTCCGTCAGATCTGCTCATCGGGCCTAGGCTTCGGGTTATTTCTCGGCCTCCGGCTCCGCATAATCTGAGCTGCCTTTCTGAGATGACCAGCATGCCATTTTGTGATGCAAGGAGACGCGCACTGTACAGGATGCTCCTGCACATTCTGAACCACCGTGCCTTCGTCTCCCGTCCTGACTCACCATGGAGGACGGTGTTACCATCCGAAGGCGGCGGGGGGCCCCAGTGGGGGACCTTCTATAAGGGAGTTGTACCCCTTTATATTGGGGACCTGGGGTGGAGAGTGCTGCATGGAGCGGTGGTTTGTAATAAACTTTTGAGTCGGTTCACGGGCTCGTCTGCCGCATGTATTTTCTGCGGAGAGGAGGAGACCGTATTCCATGTGTATATGGAGTGTGTGAGGTTACTGCCCCTGTACCAATATCTGAAGGGGCTGTTCCTCAAGTTCTGGCTGCATTTTAGCCCCACAATCCTGGTGTTTGGACACAAGGCGGGGAGTGGGGAGAGCCGAGTGTGGGGGGGGGACTTACCTGTCGGTTTGCTCCTTGGCCTGGCCAAGATGGCCATTCGTGGGTCCAGGCAGCGGGCGGTCGACGGTCAGGCGAGAGTCGGCTGCCTGCCCCTCTTTCGGGCCTACGTCCGTGCACGTGTGTCCCTGGAGAGGGAACACGCGGTGTTCACGGGGACTCTGGAGGCCTTCCGTCAGCGCTGGTCGCCGCGTGGGGTTGAGGCGATTATAAATGAATGTACTGCTGTACTACAATGATCTGTTCATTATAGTGTGATTTTTGATTGTGTTTTGATGTGTTGTATTTTATGATTTGTGTTGAATAAAGTTTTTGAAATGAAAAAAAAAAAAAAAAAAAAAAAAAAAAGAGTGTGAGTGGATCGCTGGTCGGTGCGGACTCGGTGGGCCGAAGGGCCTGTTTCCATGCTGTATCTCTAAACTGCACGTACTTTGTGGAGATTTTTACAGTGAAGCAATTTATGCCGCTAGAATTAAATATATTTATGAGGCTTACCTTGGATTCATACAACATTCATATCTCACAGTTTTAAAACTGGTGATAAATAAAAATCGGATCAAAGTCCTTTGAGCGTGGTACCTGGAGAATCTCCAGTGTGGTAACGAGGATTGAAATATGCCCTTATATGCTAAATAGGAGCGAATATTCAGTGTATAATGTCAAGTACTTTAGTAGGTTATTAAACTGATGTCTAGGGAACAATACAATTGCCCAGAATGTTTCTGTGGTGTTAATGCTAAATGTTGCATATAGGAAGGTCTATATATTGTGTAGGGAGGAACTGCGGATGCTGGTTTAAACCGAAGATAGACACTAAAAGCTGGAGTAACTCTGTGGGACAGGTAGCATCTGTGGAGAAAAGGAATGGGTGACGTTTCGGGTCGAGACCCTTCTTCAAACTGAGAGTCAGGGGAGAGGGGAAACGAGAGATAGTCATAGTCATAGAGTGATACAGCGTGGAAACAGGCCCTTCGGCCCAACTCGCCCACACCGGCCCGCGATGTCCCATCTCCCTGCGCTTGGTCCATAACCTCCCAAACCCGTCCTATCCATGTACCTGTCTTAACTGTTTCTTAAACGATGAGATAGTCCCAGCCTTAACTACTTCCTCTGGCAGCTGGTTCCATACACCCACCAACCTTTGTGTGAAAAAGTTACCCCTCGTCTTCCTATTAAATCTTTTCCCCTTCACCTTGAACCTATGTCCTCTGGTCCTCGATTCCCCGACTCTGTGTGCATCTACCCGGTCTATTCCTCTCATGCTTTTGTACACCTCTGTAAGATCGCCCCTCATCCTCCTGCGCTCCATGGAATAGAGACCCAGCCTACTCGACCACTCCCTGTAGCTCACACCCTCTAGTCCTGGCAACGTCCTCGTAAATATGTTCTGAACCCTTTCAAGCTTGGTAGAGAAGATAGAGAGATACAGAACAAATGAACGAAAGCCATGCAGAGAAGCGGTGGTGATAAAAAGGGAAACAGGCCACTGTTCGCTGTGGGCTAGGTGAAAACGAGTTACGGACAATGAGACTCAACAGGGCAACGCTGAAATTAGAACAATTTAGAAAAAAATGAGGCTGATAAATCTGACCAATTCTCCAAAACATGGTCTCCTTTCACTGAATTTCTTCAACGATAGAATGGTTGAACACAAATTTAGAACCTATGCTTGGGATGGGTGAGCGAGGGGGGGGGGTGGAGGGAAGGATAGTGGGACATATCACAAGTGCGAGGAGGAATTTATTTTGGCAGTTCTGGGGTCTTTTCTCCTCTCTTTTTTGTATCTTTCGTCTTTTTTCTTCATTCTTTCCTTTTTACTTCCCCCCCACCCCCCCCCCCCCCGGTTCATGTATCAATTTATAAAATGTTAAAAATGAAGCTGTATTGAAATTGTATAACTCTCATGCCGATTGCTTTATTCGAGCCATTTTTTATGGCTCGAAGGGCCGAATGGCCTACTCCTGCACCTGTTGTCTATTGTCTTCTTCTTAAAGGAACGTCCTTTAATTCGGATTCTGTGACCCCTTGACTAGACTCTCCCACTAGTGGAAACATCCTCTCCACATCTACTCTATCCAGGCCTTTCACCACTCGGTGGGCCGAAGGGCCTGTTTCCGCGCTGTATCTCCAAATTAAACTAAACACACTTTGATGATATTTTTGCAGTGAAGCAATATATGCTGCTTCAATGGGACATCAGTCCCATCCCTGCCTTCTAACCCCACAACCCCTTGCCTCCCACACTCCAAAGACTTACAGGTTTGTAGTTTAATGTTTGTAGGTTACCAGACATTTAGCTTGGTAAATGTTAAAATTGTCCCTAGTGTGCGTGGGACAGATGTGCAAGGGATCGCTGGTCGGCACCGATCCGGTGGGCCGTAAATAGGGCCTGTTTCCGTGCTCTAAACTAAACTGGTCGCCGTAAATTCAGGCACCTTTGTACAGAGGCACGGTGGCGCAGCGGTAGAGCTGCTGAATCACAGCGCCACAGACCCCGGTTCAATCCTGGCCTCGGCGTTTACACGTCCTTCCCCCCCGTGACCCGCGTGCGTTTCCTCCGGGAGCGCCGGTTTCCTCCCACACTCCAAAGGCGTACAGGTTTGTAGGTTAATTGGCTTTGGTAAAATAGTAAATTGTTCCTAGAATGCAGGGTAGAGCTAGTGTACGGGGTGATCGCTGGTCGGCACGGACTCGGTGGGCCGAAGGGCCTGTTGCCGTGTGTAATCTCCGAAGTCTAACGTTCAAATTGGCGGGACAGATAAAGCGGCAGACTTAGTTCTCATTTTTAATAATTACAAGGATACCGCAGCTTTGGTTTACAATCAGTTTGAACTGTATTGTATAGTTTGACTTAGTGATACAGCTTGGAAACAGGATCTACGGCCCACAATGTTTTTTTTCCGGGTGCTCCGGTTTTTTAATCCCACATTCCCAAGGCTTGGTGGTTTGCAGGTGAATTGGCTCCTGTAAATTGTCCCTAGTGTGTGAGGATAGAACTAGCGTGATGGGTGATCGCTGGGCAGCGGGAACTCGATGGGCCGAAGGTAGGGTTGCCAACTTTCTCACTCCCAAATAAGGGACGAAAGGCCAATATACGGGACAAATTCCCAGCCGCAATTCGTTGACCGACTCGGCCGTGGCTGGGTGAATGATGAGTTGGCCCGGGTGCTGGGCTGCACACAAAGCCCAGCCGGCGGGCCAGCTGAGGAGTTTTGTCCCGGGCCGCGCGATGTCGTGCGCAAAGTCCGGCGCCCCGTCCAACTCATGAACCGATGATCAGCCACGAGAAGGAGGGGTGGTGGTGGTGTCGGCGGTAAGCGAAGGTCCGAAGGTCGGACAGCTGGCCGGGCTGCCGACCGACGGGGCCACGGGCGAGGCGCTGCTGCTGCTGCTGCTGCACTCCATGGGCTGCACTACGTCAGGACGGGTGAGGCGGGGCCGGACGCGGCGTTCCGACCCGACAGTCCCCTCGACCCGAGTAGTAGCGGTCAAATACGGGACACGGGCGGTGCCGTTTTGGACAAACCAATTTAGCCCAATATACGGGATGTCCCGGCTAATACGGGACAGTTGGCAACCCTGGCCGAAGGGCATGGATTCACGGTGAAAATCTAAACAAAACTAAGAAACTAAACTGGGGGACAGACTGGCTGTTTCAGGGATGAGGGAGCATCCATTTTAATAACCACTGCTTGCTGCCCATCCAACGCTGGCTTCCCCTCAACCATTGTGATCAATAAACAATAGGTGCAGGAGTAGGCCATTCAGCCCTTCAGGGACAGCACCACCATTCAATGTGATCATGGCTGATCATCCACAATCAGTTCCCCGTTCCTGCCTTCTCCCCATATCCCCTGACTCCGCTATCTTTAAGAGCCCTATCAAGCTCTCTCTTGAAAGTATCCAGAGAACCAGCCTCCACCGCCCACTGAGGCAGAGAACTCCACAGACTCACCACTCTCTGTGAGAAAAAGTGTTTCCTCGTCTCCGTTCTAAATGCCTTACCCCTTATTCTTAAACTGTGGCCCCTGGTTCTGGACTCCCCCAACATCGGGAACATGCTTCCTGCCGCTAGCGTGTCCAAACCCTTAATAATCTTAAAATGTTTCAATAAGATCCCCTCTCATCCTTCTAAACTCCAGAGTGTACAAGCCCAGCCGCTATAACAAGATGCCCAGAACTGAAACACATTACTCTAAATGTGGCCTCACCAACATCTTGTACAACTGCAATATGACCTCCCGACGTCTATACTCAATACTCTGGATGATGAAGGCCAAAGTGCCAAAAGCCTTTTTGACCACTTTATCTGCCTGCGATTCCGTCTTCAGGAAGCAATGCACCTGTCCACCTTGATCCCTCTGCTCTACAACACTACCAAGAGGTCTACCATTTACTGTATGGGTCCTGCCCATGTTAAGGGCCTGTCCCACCAGCATGCAACTCTATGCAATGAGCACGACCTAACGTGGTCGCTTGAGCCGTCCGGCGTCGCGGGGCCGGTCCCACTTCGATCGCCGGAGCCGTGCGGAATTGTGCTGAGTTCGTCCCAACATCGCGCGGGGCTCCGAAAAACTGACTAAGTTAAAAAATTCCGCGCGGCAATGGCTTGTCGGCTCGCAGTCGCCTCGACGCATTACACACCGCCTCGACATCGTGCCTCCGTGAACCTATCTGTGTGTGCCTCCGTGACCCTCTATGTGTGTGGCTCCGTGGCCCTCTGTGTGTGTGCCTCTGTGCCCCTCTCTGTGTGCCACTCTCTGTCCTGGCGAACTTACCTTAGACTTCGCTCCAAGTTCGCCTCACTTTGCGCCGCGTTGCGCCACTCACCCGACCTCCGCACGGCCCCTGCTGCCAGTTTGGTCGCGCTTGCCGCATGCAGGCGCATGCTGGTGGGAACGGCCCTGTACAGGGATCACCCGACCTCCGCGCGGCCCCCGCTTCTAGTTTGATCGCATTCATCGCATGGAGTCGGATGCTGCCAGTTTGGTCGCGCTTGCCGCATGCAGGCGCATGCTGGTAGGACAGGCCCTTTAGACTTCCTAATCAGTAATGCAAACTTTCTTCATAAAGAAAAAGTAGTTTTGAAAGATCGCTCCTACTCTCCCCAAATTAATTATAAACTTATCCAGCAGGTAGCAAGTGAACAGAAAAAATGGTTTCAAAAGGCAGGAGCAACATCAGCTTTGAGTATTATATGCGGGGGATGTTGCTCATGTGATATTGTATAACGTTGCGGTTTTTCACATTTTATTTGGCATGCATTAAATATTTGGCAACCTTCTGAAACTTTGAAGAGAGATCAAGGATTCTCCACATTTTGGTTTTAAGAGCACACAGGTAATGATAACAATGATATCAGCTTTGAGAAAAAGCATGGGAACAGGCATTTCAGCCCCTCATGTCCACGCCAACCATCCATCGCCCAATCACATATGTTTTCCTACTTTCACATCTATTCCCCTACGCACATAGAGGCAATTTACAGGGGGCCAAACGAGGTCTCTGGGCTTTCAGTTTCGTTTACAGCGCGGAAATAGGCCCTTCAGCGCACCGGATTCGCGCTGACCAGCGATCCCCGCACACTAACATTATCTTACACACACTAAGGGCAATTTACCATTTTTACCAAAGCCAATTAACCTACAAATTGCACGTCTTTGGAGTGTGGGAGGAAACCGGGGCACCCGGAGAAAACCCACACACTCACAGGGAGAACGACCAAACGACCAGACAAGCACCCGTAGTCAGAATCGAACACGGGTCTCTGGCGCTGCAAGGTAGCAACTCTACCGCTGCTCCACCGTGCCCCCCCTAACGATGTTTCGGTCGGGACCTGCAAACCTCTTCTGCACCCTCCATGGGTTCATAGAAAATAATATATCCACTCAAGTTATAATAAATTACTGCTGCAGTTCCGTATCATTTATTTTCATAAGACCAAGAGGTTAGCGCTAGTGTAGGGGGATCGTTGGTCGGCGCGGACTGGGTGGGCCGAAGGGCCTGTTTCCACGCTAAACTAAACTAAACCAAAACACTCAAACAACCTGTGTAGGAAGCAACTGCAGATGCTGGTTTATACCGAGGATAGAGGCAAAATGCTGGGGTAACTCAGCGGGACAGGCAGCGTCTCCGGATAGAAGGCACGGGTGACGTTTCGGGTCGAGACCCTTCCTCAGACTCAATGAAGAAGGGTCTCAACACGAAACATCGCCCGGTCCATTCTCTCCAGAGACGCTGCCTGTCCCGCTGAGTTGCCCCGGCGTTTTGCGTCTATCTACACTCTGCCATCGGCACCGTGCCGCCCGGAACGCCCGCCGGTGGGAACGCAGTCAGTCGGCGTACCTGGTTCTCGGGTGACGTCCACCTTCCCGACGTGGATGCCAAGTTCCCCGCGGGCCTTCCCGAGATCTTCCCAGTCAACCTGGATCTGTTTGCAGGCGGGACACCAGGGCGCATGGCTGCCGGATTGACAGGAAAGACGGAAGTCACAACAGGAATTTTATTCAACCAGAGCATTTTTTTTTGGCAAAAGACAAAGAATTTAACACGGGTCCAGTTTCCCTGCTTCTGTCACATGCGAATAGGGGTTGCCAACTGTCCCGTGTTAGCCGGGACATCCCGTATATTGGGCTAAATTAGTTTGTCCCCAGGGGCCACAGCCTTAGATTAAAGGGGAGGCCATTTAAGACTGAGGTGAGAAAAAACGTTTTCACCCAGAGAGTTGTGAATTTATGGAATTCCCTGCCACAGAGGGCAGTGGAGGCCAAGTCACTGAATGGATTTAAGAGAGAGTTGGATAGAGCTCTAGGGGCTAGTGGAGTCGAGGGATATGGGGAGAAGGCAGGCATGGGTTATTGATAGCGGACGATCAGCCATGATCATATTGAATGGCGGTGCTGGCTCGAAGGGCCGAATGGCCTCCTTCTGCACCTATTTTCTATGTTTCTATTTGACTGCTACTACTCGGGTCGAGGGGACAGTCGGGTCGGAGCACCGCGTCCAGCCCGACCTCACCCGTCCCAACGTCGTGCAGCAGCAGCAGCGCCTCGCCCGTGGCCCCGTCGCTCGGCAGCCCGGCCAGCTGTCCGACCTTCGGACCTTCGCATACCGCCATCACCGCCACCTCTCCTTCTCGTGGCCGATCATCGGTTCATGAGTTGGACGGGGCGCCGGACATTGAGCACGACATCGCGCGGCCCGGGCCAAAACTCTTCAGCTGGCCCGCCGGCTGGGCTTTGTGTGCAGTCCAGCACCCAGGCCCAACTCATCGTTCACCCAGCCACGGCCGAGTCCGTCAACGAATTGCTGCCTAGGAATTTGTCCCTTATTTGGGAGTGAGAAAGTTGGCAACTCTCCATGTCAACAATACTGTTTGTAGAAAGGAACGGCAGACAAGATGTATAGGAGGGAACTGCAGACGCTGGATACTGTAAGACACAAAATGCTGGAGTAACTCAGCGGGTCAGGCAGCATCTCTGGAGAGAAGGAATGGATGACGTTTCGGGTCGAGACTGATGTCAGGGGAGAGAGAGATACATAGATAAGGAAGTGTAAGGTGTGAAAACGGGACAAAGGGGATGGAGATCAAGGAACATGTAGGCTAGATCATTGTTAGCTGGGAGAAGGTAACAACAAGGCAAACAGAGATAAAATGCAGGGGGAGCAGGAAGGTGTGAAGAAGGGTCTCGACCCGAAACGTCGCCCATCTCCTTCACTCCTTAGATGCTGCTGCACCCGCTGAGTTTCTCCAGCCTTTTGTGTACCCCAGAGATAAAATGTAGTTGGAGACAGCCAGACTGGTCGGAGAACTGGGAGGGGATGGAGAGAGAGGTTAGAGAAGTCAATGTTCATACAGCTGGGCTGTATGCTGGTTTATACCAAAGATAGACACAAAGTCTTAGATATGTTGGGTCAACGTGTGATGAGTGTTTGATGGCAATGGGCCTCTATTCGCTGGAGTTTAGGGGGGGGACCTCATTGAAATTTACCGAATAGTGAAAGGCCGAGATAGAGTGGATGTGGAGAGGTTGTTTCCACTATTGGAAAAGTCTAGGACCAGTGGCGAGAACGTGCAAACTCCCCACAGACAGCACCAGCGGCCTGGATCTACCATGAGGCAGGGGCACCACCAGCTGTACCACATTTAGTTATTGATGTTCGTTATTTATTTAGTTTAATTTGTTGTCACGTGTACCGAGGTACAGTTAAACATATTTGTTGCGTGCTAACCAGTCAGCGGAAAGACAATACATGATTACTGTTGTGCTGTTCGCAGTGTACTGATACACGATAAAAGGGAATAAGGTGAATAATGTTTAGTGCTAGATAAAATCCAGTAAAGTCCGATCGAAGATAGTACAAGGGTCTCCAATGTAGTTCAGGACTGCTCTCAGGTTGTGGTAGGATGGTTCAGTTCCCTGATAACAGCTGGGAAGAAACTGTCTCTAAATCTGGAGGTGTGTGTGCGTTTTCACATTTCTGTGCCTCTTGCCCGATGGGAGAGGGGAGAAGAGAGAGTGGCCGGGGGTGTGACTGGTCCTTGATGATGCTGCTGGCCTTGCCGAGGCAGCGTGAGGTGTAGATGGAGTCGATGGAAGGGAGGTTGGTTTATGCTGCCTTCTGACTCAGTTGAACCACACCCATACACACCCGTAGCTCGAGAGTAGCACACATATGAGGGTTGCACTGGTACTGAAAGTACGAAGGGCCTGAAAATGCGTCAGTGGAAATCATTCACTTCTATGCAGGTCTCTGACCCTGTGAGGCAGCAACTCTACCGCTGCACCACTGTGCCGGCCTTTTTTCTCTTTTGTTCTTTGTCCCTTTTCATATCTCTAGTTCCCCTTTCCCCTCGACACAAAACGTCACCTGTTCCTTAGTTTACTCCACCATTTTGTGTCTATCTTTGGCCCAAACCAGCATCTGCAGTTCCTTCCCACGCGTTACTTAAAGCTTATTTGCCTGGTAATTTATGGACATGGATAATGGTCCATAGAAGTGGCGATATTATGACAAAGGGATAATTCTGTTGGAATAATATCCTTAAATGATGCCCCCCCACTCCTACGTCTGAAGCTGTTTTTGTGTAATAGTGTATTACAGCCGTGCCCCATCCTACAACCCAACCTCCCGTGAAAGCTTGAGTCATTAAGAACGACATTGCAGAGGCGGAGAGTTTAGCTTTTCCGTCTGGTTTGCAGAGACAGGCCCCTCGGCCCACCGAGTCCGTGCCGACCAGCGATCCCCGCACATTAACACTATCCCCTACACACACACTAGGGACAATTTCACATTTACAAAACTGTACGTCTTTGGACTGTGGGTGGAAACCAAAGTTCTCGGGGGGAAAACCCACGCCGGTCACAAGGAGAGCGTACAAACTCCGTACAGACAGCGCCCGTAGTCGGGACCGAACCTGCGTCTCTGGCGCTGTTAGGCAGAAACTCTACCGCTGCGCCACCGTGCCGCTCATGGGAACATTGATGATAAATAGACAAAAATGCTGGAGAAACTCAGCGGGAGAGGCAGCATCTATGGAGCGAACGAATAGGTGACGAGACCAGAAACGTCACCCATTTCCTTCGCTCCATAGATGCTGCCTCACCCGCTGAGTTTCTCCAGCACTTTTGTCTAACTTCAATTTTTCCAGCATCTGCAGTTCTTTCTTAACCATAATCTTTCACAGTAGTTAAACACACGTTGAGGATAATGGGATCCCAACCACGACTATAAGAATTGCCTGTGAACTATGATAACATTTGTCATCATCACACTGCCAGCTTCTCACGGAAATTAATATAGCCAGCCTGAAATTCTGACAGATATGAACCGAGTAAGAACAAACATCGAAAGATATTTACATAATATAAAGTTAAACCACACAACGGGCAACTCCAGGCGTCAAAGAATCGTAGAGCCTTATAGCACGGAAACAAACCCTTCGGCCCAACTCGTCCATGCCAACCAATATGCCCCCATCACAGCCTGTCCCGTTTGCCCGCCTTTGTTCTTAGAAAACTTTCTGTGACGCCATTTTCCAACGTCAGAGACACGGGTTCGATCCTGACTACGGGCGCTCCCTATATGGAGTTTACACGTTTTCTCCCCGTGACCTGTGTGGGTTTTCTCCAGGAGCCCCGGTTTCCTCCCAACACTGCAAAGACGTATGGGTTTGTAAGTTAATTGGTTTGGTAAAATATTGTAAAATTGTCCCTAGTGTGTGTGTGTGTGTAGGATAGTGTTAGTGTGCGGGGATCGCTGGTCGGCACGGACCCGGTGGGCCGAAGGGCCTGATTCCACGCTGTATCCCGAAACCAAACTAAACTATTGACAATAAAAAAACTAAACCTATATTAGGTATATTAGAAACTGATCAATCACTGACAACAAAACAATGAATTTTTATCGATTATAGTTTAATAATTGGTAAAAAATGGATACTAAAATTTTGGAAAGGTCCTACCAACCCCACTATTAAAATGTGGATTACAGAAATGTCGGAGACACTTCATTTGGAGAGATTAAGACTTGTCCTCTCGGACAGGCTAGATCAGTTTAGAGGAACATGGTCTCCATTTATTGATTATCTAAAGGGACAAATGGGCTCGGTTCGAGGGCCTTACTGAAACCTGGACGGGGAATGGATGAAGAATTATATACAATAGATCACTGATATATCTCCAATGTAGAATAGAATGTTTAAAACTCCACTCATATTATTGATTTTCTATTTTTGTTATTATTTTAATTTCTTTTATTGTTTCTTTCCATTAATTTCCTTCTTTATTAAAAATAATTTTAAAAAATATGTAGAAGTATAAACAAGAATTACTGTAAATTTTATAAATATTAAGAATGTATGTGATGAATAGTAAATTCTTTTGTTTCCCTTTTTTTTCTTACATTTTAAATTGACTTAATATGTATCAATATGCATTAACTTCTAATAAAAAATATTAACAAAAAAAAACTAACGATACTAACATGCCTAGCTTCCTAAGCATATTTATTTCAGACCCAGTTTCAGGTGTTACCTTTTCCAGCCTTCATCTACTATCAAGTTAGGATGAAGATGAGTAATAAAAACACAGAATCCAGTGAAGATTCGTTTTATTTTACCCAGTGTCATAATAGATTTATATGCTGCTTAACGCGCTACTGTGGAGTTGATCTCCAAAAACCCGGAGACAGAATATAGGAAACCTACCATTTCAAAAATGTTCAGACAGACACAAAATCCCTCCCACCCTCCCAAGACACTCCAGCTTCTCGTTCTCACCACGCTACAGCTAGCAATGACCCGTTTCCTTGATCGTCGTTACTTTTTGTGCATTTCTTTCATTCATTGGTTCTCTATCTCTCTACATCATCGTCTACATCTCCCGTTTCCCTATTCCCGTGACTTTCAGTCTGAAGAAGGGTCCCGACCCGAAACGTCACCCATTCCTTCTCTCCAGAGATGCTGCCTGTCCCGCTGAATTACTCCAGCTTTTGGTGTCTTTATCTTCGGTTTAAACCAGCGTCTGCAGTTCCTTCCTGCACATGTTCAAAGATGTTGGTCCATCACGGGTACTGACCTCCCCACCGTCGAAGGGATCTACAGGAGTCGCTGCATCGAAAAGGCAGCCAGCATCACCAGAAACTCCCACCACCCTGGCCACACACTCATTTCACCCCTGCCGTCGGGAAGAAGGTACATGAGCCAGAAAACTGGAAGTTCCAGGTTCAGGAGCAGCTTCTTCCCAATAACCATTGGGCTCTTGAACACAACATGTGTCGGCTGCCTCTTATTCATAGTGCTGTGGCGGCACCTGGTAGCCGAGCCGTTTTGGGCCCCAGGTGTTGACTTCGCAACCGTGGCGCCCGTACAGCGAGAGGACGAGGAGATGCTCGCCCAACCGCCTCCAACACTCCGGTTCTGGGGGGGGGGGCTGCTCATGTGGCGCCATCTGGTTGCCGAGGCATTTTGGTCTCGAACCTTCGTTTGTCGAGCTCGAGATGTCGTGCGAACTGGCGTGATCTGGGCCAACCTATCACGCGGTAAGGGGGTGGGGGGGGGCATCTTGAGATTAGAGAACAAAGAATTTCCGTGTTGGGAGTTAACTGGTGTGTGCTCAAGAACAACGGCACGATTATAATTAAACTAGACTAAGTCTTGTTCACACGGGAGGGCTGGTCCCCCGACGCAATATTCCACCTCTCCACCATTTCCAATATTGGTGGCCAGTGGGGGGGGTGTGGGCTTTCTGGAGCGCTAGTATGGGTACTGTAGGCTGAAGGGACTGGTTTCCAGAGGGCTAGTATGGACATTGTGGGCCAAATGGATTATTGGGGTGGCAGCACAGTCCCCGAGCCTGGTGTGCTGGCAGCTCACTCAAGGCTGGTGGGCTGACAGTTGTCTCATGGCTATTCCTTGAAATTCCATTTCAAGCAGGGTGCAAGGCCACCAAATTCAAATCCATTTTTCTACCACTTCAAGCAGGGTGCAAGGCCACCAAATGCAGGTGCAGTTTCCTACCACTCCAAGCAGGGTGAAAGGCCACCGAATTCAAGTGCAGGTTCCTACCACTTCAAGCAGGGTGCAAAGCCACCACATTCAACTGCAGTTTCATACCACTTCATGCAGGGTGAAACCACCATAAAACCACAAAAAAACACCATAAAACCACACACTCACAGTTCAGTAGACATTCAGTGTTCAGTTGATTCACAGCTATTACAGAGTCGTCACCTCTCCCTCCCCCATCGTGCAGAGACTGAGCCACACCCACACTTCTGGGTTTTATAATCCCTCCCCCCTCCCACTGGAAAATTCATGGTGTGATTGACAGGAGAGAGATTCTCAACATTTTTGAAACACTAATAACACTTATATTTTTCATTGATGGTAAGAATCCTCTGCACCTGATGAGCGGAGGGGGGGGCTGAGTAAGATGGCCAAAAATCACAGCCATAAGTGGTAGCGTTTTATCTAAAATCAATATACAGTGCAAACAGGAAGTTGTCAAGTTTAGACCACCAACCATTTGCAGTGCTTTTTACTTCAACCCAAAACCCCAAACCAACCATTTGCAGTGCTTTTACTTCAAACCAACCACATTTACATGTTTAAACCACATTAAGGGCATTCCAGGTCAGTTAAACCACACTCACAGTTTCGTAGACATGTGTTCAGTGTTATTCACAGCTCAGACTGAGAGACATGACCCTCTCACTTCCCCCATCTTGCAGAGACTGACTGAGGCACAACACTTCAGGGTTTTATAGTCCCTCCCCCCTCCCACCACCAGGGGCAGCAGAGAGAAGGGCAACATTGTTTAAACATTAATAACTCTTTTATTTTTCATCGATGGGAAAAATCCTCGTCCTGCGCAGAGGAGGGGGGCTCTGAATAAGATGGCCAAAAATCACAGCCGTAAGTGGCAGCGTTTTTTCAAAAATCATGAAACAGAAAAACAGGAAGTGGTGAAGATCTTACTTTTAGTAATATAGATTAACTGAATGCGCATGAGCGACGGGGCTGTATCGATTAATAAAGAAGTGTGTACACAACACCTGGACCTCCACCGTGCCCTGTATTTAATTCCACCAACTACAATGGGTGGGATGACCAATACACTTTGGATGAAGATCTATCCTAACCACACCAATGCAAACCCACCCACCTTCAACAACTCCAAACCAACTGAAAAAGTCCTTGGGGCACGTCATGCTTCATTTTAGTGACTTCAATTAAAGGGAAATTAGTTTTGTGTTTAAAATGCATTCAGCTTTTTCCCTAAAGCTTTGAGCCAGTAATGAAAAGGGAAAAAAAAAAAAATCGCTACCAGTTTTGAAATCTTATTTAATCCATTAATAATGTACTGTGTTATGCATTACTATTTCATTGCCTCCCGGTAAATTTTGGTGTAGAATAAACAGAAAAGTACTGAATAGTGAGCATCACATTTTCCCAAGTGCAATTTTATTACTTACTAGTAAATAGAATACTTGCAGCGTTTTATCAGCGGCAACCGCATAATCTCTCTGCATTGTTCAGTTTACGTTAGTCTAAACTAGTTTAGCTGGGTTAGTTTATTGTTATCTGTACCGAGGTACAGTGAAAAAAGGCTTTTCACTGTACCTCGCTACACGTAACAATAAACTGACCCAGCTAAACTAGTTTAGAGAGACAGCATGGAAACAGGTCCTTCGGCCCAAGATGACCACCGATCACCTGTCAAACTGCGCTAACTCAAAACACACGCACATCCCCTTCAACGTGTTTGATATATGTGTTTTAGAGATAACGCTCTTGTTCATTTAAGGACATGCGTGATAGGAGCATAATTTGGCCATTCGGCCCATCAAGTCTACTCCGCCATTCAATCATGGCTGATCTATCTCTCCCTCTTATCCCCGTTCTCCTGCCTTCTCCCCATAACCTCTGACACCCAACATTCAATGCTCAAATTTACTGCTGGCAGTGTCATCATCTGTTTAGTTTTAGGTTTACAGATACAGTGGGGAAACAGGCCCATCGGCCCACCGGGTCGGTGCCAACCAGCGATCCCTTCACACTAACACTATCATACACACACTAGGGGACAATTTCTACATGTACCAAGCCAATTTTACCAACAAACCTGTACGTCTTTGGAGCGTGGGAGGAAACTGAAGATCACGGAGAAAACCCACGCAGGTCACGGGGAGAACGTACAAACTCCGTACAGACAGCACCCGTAGTCGGGATCGAACCCGGGTCTCTGGCGCTGTGAGGCAGCAACTCCACCGCTGCGCCATCGTGTCATGCTCAAATATTGATTTATGGAATAGTTTTCAAATAAAGTCCAGTGAGAGCGAATTTTATTCCCTGTCTCAAGATCTTGGTCAGCGAGCTATGAATTTTTACAAGGGAGGTGATCAGATGAGCTTGACATCCTGTTCAGCATTCCCGTTCCTGCTTTCTCCCCATATCCTTCGATACTCTCTCTTGAAAACATCCAGTGACTTGGCCTCCACTGCCTTCTGTGGCGGAGAATTCCACAGATTCACAACTCTCTGGGTGAAAAGGTTTTTCCTCATCTCAGTCCTAAATGGCCGACCCCTTATTCTTAAACTGTGTGACCCCTGGTTTTGGATTCCCCCAACATAGGGAACATTTTTCCTGCATCCAGACTGTCCAATCCTTTAAGAATTTCTAAAAGATCCCCTCTCATCCTTCTAAATTCCAGTGGATACAAGCCCAGTCGACCCATTCTTTCAGCATATGACAGTCCCGACATCCCGGGAATTAACCTGGTGAACCTACGCTGCACTCCCTCAACAGCAAGAATGACCCAATCATCTTAAGGAACAAACAGCCAAAAGTGATAAGGAGGTTGTTTTTGAACTCGAGAGATACAGCACGGCAACAGGCCCTTCAGCCGACGGAGTCCGTTATCACCCCGCACACTAACACTATCCCACGCGCTCAAGGGGCAATCCCATTAACCTACAAATCTGTGCGTCTTTGGAGTGAAACCGGAGCACCCGGAGAAAACCCACGCAGGTCACGGGGAGAACGTGCAAACTCAGTACAGACAGCGCCCGTAGTCGGGATCGAACGCGGCGGTCTCTGGCGCTGCGCCACCGTGCACCCCGTCGATGGAAAAGCTCTCGAAGCAACAATTGCCCTGTAATTGTTCAAGTTATGCGAGGTTCATTCCAACGTTTTAAAATTGGAAATAGAGTGAAAAGCCATTTAAGTTGAATAACTAATCCTCAGGATAGATCACCAGCTTGCAAACAAGGCACGGCCCATTCCCTGGAGTCAGTGACATGACGAAAGACAAATTGTGTTCATTTTGTTTCATACACGTTCCTCCCATTAACACGCTCAACCTTCTCATTCCGGGGAAAAATCAACAACTCTCCAAGTGTTTGCCCAATCTCTCCTTGTAGTTCATCCACTCCAATACGGGCAGCTTCCTGGTGAACCTGTCCAGCACCTTCTCCAAAGCCAACTCTTCTTTCCTCCCGCGGAACATCCCGCGGTCTAGGCATAAGCTCAGGGGCGATCGCGCTTTTACGGTTTTGCAGCTTGCAGCTCCTACACTGTGGAACAGCATCCCCCTTCCCATCAGAACTGCCCCCTCCATCAACTCGTTCAAGTCTAGACTTAAAACGTACTTCTACTCACAAGCCTTTCTTGAGGTCCTCTGAGGAGCGCTGTACGTATGTATCTATGTGTGTATTATTGATCTATGTACCACTGTTTGTAGCACGTTAGCACCTGCACTGATGTAAAGCACTTTGGTCAACGAGGGTTGCTTTTAAATGTGCTTTAGAAATAAAATTAAGCCTCATCAGCGACAACGATGAGTCGGCCTACAGGGAGGAGGTTCAGCTCCTATCAGCATGGTGTGCCGACAGTAACCTGGCCCTCAACTCCAAGATGACCAAGGAGCTCATTGTGGACTTCAGGAGATCGAGAGGCTGCACACACAACCCCAGCCATATCAACGGGACGGAGGTGGAACGTGTCTCCAGCTTCAGGTTCCCGGGGGTCAACATCTCCGATGACCTCTCCTGCACCCTCAACACATCCTCGCTGATCAAGAAGGCCCACCAGCGTCTCTTCTTCCTGAGGAGACTTAAGAAGGTCCACCTGTCTCCCCAGATTCTGGTGAACTTCTACCGCTGCACCATCGAGAGCATCCTTACCAACTGCATCACAGCATGGTATGGTAACTGCTCTGTGGCCGACCGGAAGGCTCGGCAGAGGGTGGTGAAGATCGCCCAACGCATCACAGGCTCCTCACTCCCCTCCATTGAGTCTGTCCATAGTAAACGATGCCTGCGCAGGGCGCACAGCATCGCCAGGGACAGGTCACACCCCAACCGTAGACTGTTTACCCTCCTCCCATCCGGGAGACGCTACAGGTCCCTCCGCTGCCGGACCAGCAGGCTCAAGAACAGCTTCTTCCCTGTGGCTGTCACACATCTCAATGCTGCACCTCAATGAATGCCTGTCTCCACACCTGCCTGGACTATCCAATTGCATGGATACCACTGTATATGTATAGATGTATATACTCATACTACTGTGCAATTACTTGTTTATTCCGTAAGTTCGCCCTTCGGAGACACCAACTGCATTTTGTTGTCTCTGTATTGTACACTGCACAATGACAATTAAAGATTGAATCGAATTGAATAAGGTGTCCACCAGAACTGCACTCAAAGTACTGGAGTAACTCAGCGGGTCAGGCAGCATCTCTGGACAACATGGATAGGTGATGGCAGTGGTACAGTCACTGCCTTACAGCCGCCAGAGACCCGGGTTCAATCCTGACCTCGGGTGCTGTCTGCACGGAGTTTGCACGTTCTCCCCATGCGTTTTCACCGGGAGCACCGGTTTCCTCCCACACCCCAAAGACGTGCAGGTTTGTAGGCTAACTGGCATTGGCAAAATTATAAATTGTCCCCTAGTTTAGTTTATTGTCACGTGTATCGAGATGCAGTGAAAAGCTTTTGTTGCGCGTTAGCCAGCCAGCAGGCAATGGACACTGCAGGAGTAGGCCATTCGGCCCTTCGAGCCAGCAGCGCCATTCACTGTGATCACGGTTGCTCATCCACAATCAGTACCCCGTTCCTGCCTTCTCCCCAAATCCCCCGACTCTGCTACCTTTAACAGCCCTATCCAACTCAGTAGAAAGTGTGTGGAGGATCTCTCCAAAGTGTCTCTGGAATTCTCTGCCACAGAAGGTAGTTGAGGCCAGTTCATTGGCTATATTTAAGAGGGCGTTAGATGTGGCACTTGCGGCTAAAGGGATCAGGGGGTATGGAGAGAAGGCAGGTACGGGATACTGAGTTGGATGATCAGCCATGATCACATTGAATGGCGGTGCTGGCTCGAAGGGCCGAATGGCCTACTCCTGCACCTATTTTTCTATGTTTCCATGTTTCTAGGATAGTATTAATGTGCGGGGATCGCTGGTCGGTGTAGACTCGGTGGGCTGAAGGGCCCGTTTCCGCACTAAGCTAAAAGCCGTCAGCTCAGTGTAGATTCATCCCAGGACAGGACAAACAAACACTGTCTGTTTGGGGAGGGAGGGGGCACCATTTTTGGTGAAGAGTAGTTTCAGTGCCTATGTCAGCCCACGTAGATCCACCGAGTGTTGCGAGTGAGTGTGCAGGGGTGGATTACTAAATTAATACCAAGAGGAGCAATTATCCACTCTAAGCTATTAGTTCCCTCCAGATAGGGACGGGCAGAGAGAGAGGAGGATAATTTCAGGTCTTTTTTAGGGACTCGATAAATGTTGGAAAAGTTCTTCTGCCATGCAGTGAACTGGAGGACAAACAGGTGCATGGATAGGACAGGTTTGGAGGGATATGGACCAAACGCAGGCAGGTGGGACGAGTGTAGTTGGGACATGTTGGCCGGTGTGGACAAGTTGGGCCGAAGGGCCTGTTTCCACACTGTATCACTCTATGACTATGAGGACTGTTTTAGTTTAATTTAGTGCAGTTTAGTTTAGATATGCAGCAAGCAAACAGGCTCTTCGGCCCACTGAGTTCGAGCTGGCTGAAGATCACCCTCGCACCTAATTCTAAACTCAACTCCAAGGATAATTTCCCGAAGCCAATTGGCCTACAAACCCGTACGTCTTCGGAGTGTGGGAGGAAACCAGAGCGCCCGGAGGAAACCCATGAACGTGCAAACGCCGTACAGACAGCACCCGTAGTCAGGATGGGACACGGGTCTGTGGCGCTGCAATGGGGCAACTCTACCGCTGCGCCACCTAATGCAAGGTGACAAAAAAAAATCAATAGGTGAGATATTCTGTCTGCACTGTAGTGATTAACATGTCCGTTATACTGTGGGGGCCAACAGCCTATGGGGAAACTTTAAGGGGGTTTTAAAGCGGAATTTGCTTCTCAACAAAACTATTGCTCAAGTTTATGATATCTAAACTCACCTTAACAAAGGAGGAAGTGGATGAGCAAGTTCCAAGTTGTTAGGGAGGAAGGGGGGGGGGGGGGGGGGGGGTGGAGGGTTTGTTACAGGTTAGTTTTCAAAGTTACAGAATATCCCGTCGAGGCAGGTCCCCATTTGTTCTCCCCCCCCCCCCCCCGCCGAAGCCGGGTCCGACTGGAAAATGAAATGCCGTTCCTCAAGTTTGCAACAGGCAAGTAATCCACTAATCTGTCACAATGCTTGAACACCCTGGGGGCGAGTGATGGGCAAAGCAGCATCTGGAAGAGCTGCCACTTCACAGTGCCAGGGACGAGGGTTCGATCCCGACCTCGGCCGCTGTCAATGTGCGTGGGCATTGACCGTTCTCCCCGTGACCGCGCGGGCGCTCTGGTTTCCTCCCACATCCCGAAGGCGTGCGGGTCTGCAAAATTGCCCCACGGTGTGCGGGGAGCGGATGGGAAAGTGGGATAACATAGAACTAGGGGGAACACCCGGGTGATTGATGGCCAGTGGGGACTTGGTGGGCCGAATGGCCTGTATCCATGCTGGATCTTTCACTCAACGTGGAATCAACCAAAAGTTTGGACCAAGTTAAAGTCCACTTCTACAATAAGCAAAATGTTGAAGTCATTTGACTAGTTCTGAAGAAGGGTTTCGGCCCGAAACGTTGCCTATTTCCTTCGCTCCATAGATGCTGCTGCACCCTCTGAGTTTCTCCAGCACTTTTGTCTACCTTTGATTTTTCAGCATCTGCAGTTCCTTCTTAAACTAGTAATGTTTAAGAGTTGTTCTTTTATAACCAATTTATTTTTTCCGCCTATTCTCTTCCTCTCTCAATACACTGCAAAACACTTCAGAATAAGGAAGAAGGGTCTCGACCCAAAACGACACCCATTCCTTCTCGCCAGAGTTGCTCCAGCATTTTGGGTTTGTCTTCGGTGTAAACCAGCATCTGCAGTTCCTTCCTGCACTGTTCAGAAGAAGACCTGATTCAGCAAGGACATTTCATCAACGATCTGTTCTTAAATATAATCATCTCATCTCCTTCCTTCCTACTTTTTTGCGGCACCCAGCCACATTAGATTTTATCAGTGCTGTCTTTAAAGAGGAACTGATGCAAAAAGCTGCAGAGTGTTGTGGACACAACCGAGACCATCACTGCAAAATCATTTGCTTTTTCATAGCAAAAGGATTTGAGTATAGGAGCAGGGAGGTTCTACTGCAGTTGTACAGGGTCTTGGTGAGGCCACACCTGGAGTATTGCGTACAGTTTTGGTCTCCTAATCTGAGGAAATGCATTCTTGCCAGAGAGGGGGTACAGAGAAGGCTCACCAGACTGATTCCTGGGATGGCAGGACTTTCATATGAAGAAAGACTGGATAGACTCGGCTTGTACTCGCTACAATTTAGAAGATTGAGGGGGGATCTTATAGAAACTTACAACTCTCTGTGAGAAAATGTGTTTCCTCATCTGTTCTAAATGCCTTGCCCCTTATTCTTAAACTGTGGCCCCTGGTTCTGGACTCCCCCAACATCGGGAACATGTTTCCTTAAGGGGTTGGACAGGCTAGATGCAGGAAGATTGTTCCTGATGTTGGGGAAGTCCAGGACAAGGGGTTACAGTTTAAGGATAAGGGGGAAGTCTTTTAGGACCCAGATGAGAAAAACATTTTTCACACAGTGAGTGGTGAATCTGGGGAATTCTCTGCCACAGAAGGTATTTGAGGACACTTCATTGGCTATATTGAAGAGGGAGTTAGATGTGGCCCTTGTGGCTAAAGGGATCAGGGGGTATGGAGAGAAGGCAGGTACAGGATACCGAGTTGGATGATCAGCCATGATCATATTGAATGGCGGTGCAGGCTCGAAGGGCCGAATGGCCTACTCCTGCACCTATTGTCTATGTTTCTCTCACCGCAAACCAACCTCCCTTCCATTGATTCCATCTACACCTCACGCTGCCCCGGCAAGGCCAGCAGGACCAGGACCAGTCGCACCCCGGCCACTCTTCTCCCCTCCCCCATCAAGCAAAAGGTACGGAAGTGTGAAAACGCACACACCTCCATATTTAGGGACAGTTTCTTCCCAGCTGCAAACCCTGCTGCATTTGATTTGTGCAGCTTCAGCGATGCAGGGGTGTGGTTTACTGCGGTGTGGCAAAGCCCGACATCTGAAGAGTGTGCAGGTTCTGAAGGCTAGATGCAGGAAGATTGTTCCCGATGTTGGGGAGGTCCAGGACAAGGGGTCACAGCTTAAGGATAAGGGAGAAATCTTTTAGGACCGAGATGAGAAGGACTTTTTTCACACACAGAGCGGTGAATCTGTGGAATTCTCTGCCACAGAGGGTAGTTGAGGCCAGTTCATTGGCTATATTTAAGAGGGAGTTAGATGTGGCCCTTGTGGCTAAGGGGATCAGGGGGTATGGAGAGAAGGCAGGTACGGGATACTGAGTTGGATGATCAGCCATGATCATATTGAATGGCGGTGCAGGCTCGAAGAGCCGAATGGCCTACTCCTGCACCTAATTTCTATGTTTCTTTGCCAATCAAGTTAACCTACAAACCTGTACGTCTTTGGAGTGTGGGAGGAGACCGGAGCGCCCGGAGGAAACCCACGCAGCTCACTGGGAGAACGTGCAAACTCCGTACAGACAGCACCCAAGGTCAGGATTGAAGCGGGGCCTCTGTTGCCGTGAGGCAGCGGCTCCACCAGATGCGCCACCTTGTGGCAGTCTGCATAGGTGTTGCCAGAAGCAAAATGGTGGGGCTTGCCAGGGTGTACGAACCAAAGGGGGGACTCTTTGGCCCAACGTTCGCACACAGTAAACTGGTCCAGGAACGCTGAGGGCCTGTACAAGAAGGGACGAGCCGGCTGTACATTTTGAGAAGGCTCCACTCCTTCAACATCTGCAGTGAGACGCTGCAGATGTTCTACCAACCTGTGGTGGCCAGCGCCATCTTCTTCGCTGCCCTCTGCTGGGGTAGCAGGGCAAAGGCCGCGGACGTCAACAAACTCATCGGGATGGCTGGCCCCGGCCTGGGAGGTGGTCTTGGAGGGGAGGACGCTCCTCAAACTGCGGAGCATCCTGGACAATACAGCTCACCCCCTCCTCCGTGACACACTGGTCAACCTGAGGAGCACCTTCAGCAACAGACTGGTCCCACCAAGATGCAGCACAGAACGTCACAGGAGATCCTTCTCCCCTGTGGCTATCAAAGTGTACAACCCCCCCCCCCCGTATCTTGTTGTGTTTTAATCAATTTCCCTCCATAGAACCATATAACATATAACAATTACAGCACGGAAACAGGCCCTCTCGGCCCTTCAAGTCCGTGCCGAACAACTTTTTTCCCTTAGTCCCACCTGCCTGCACTCATACCATAACCCTCCATACCCTTCTCATCCATATGCCTATCCAATTTATTTTTAAATGATAGCAACGAACCTGCCGCCACCACTTCCACTGGAAGCTCATTCCACACAGCCACCACTCTCTGAGTAAAGAAGTTCCCCCTCATGTTACCCCTAAACTTCTGTCCCTTAATTCTAAAGTCATGTCCTCTTGTTTGAATCTTCCCTATTCGCAAAGGGAAAAGCTTGTCCACATCAACTCTGTCTATCCCTCTCATCATTTTAAAGACCTCTATCAAGTCCCCCCTTAACCTTCTGCGCTCTATCCCTGGGATAAATAAAGTTCTATTGTATCATATCGTATCGCAAGCCACACAAGACTTCACTTCCTCCGACAAGCATCAGAGTCATATACAGTGTGGCTCTCCATAGAGCTAAACTGCCTTCATGACCATGCCACACTTAAATACAGGCAGCAGGCAGCTAAAGTGGAAGGCAAACCCCCCAACAGTTGCCCTGTGGAGCTGAGGCCAGGATGATTTATCGCGCCAATTCCCCGCCGCATTAACATTTAATGTGTTACTGAAACAGTTTGCGGTGCTAAGGGGCAAGATGTCCCACACCAATCATCAAACACGTCGAGAACTAAAAGGGCAAAGGAACAACACGAAACTGAAACCGAACACATTCAGAAGTACCTCAACTGGAGAGAAACATTGGAAAATACGTGCAGGAGTAGGCCATTCAGCTCTTCGAGCCAGCACCGCCATTCAATATGATCATGGCTGATCATCCAGAATCAGTACCCCCTTCCTGTTTTTTCCCACTATCCCTAGATTCCGTTACCCCTAAGAGCTAAATCTACAGTGCCCTCCATAATGTTTGGGACAAAGATCCGTCATTTATTTATTTGCCTCTGTACTCCACAATTTGAGATTTGTAATAGAAAAAATCCCGTGCGATTAAAGTGCACATCGTCAGATTTTATTTAAGGCCATTTTTATACATTTTGGTAGAAATGACATCGTCCCCCCATTTCAGGGCACCATAATGTTTGGGACACATGGCTTCACAGGTGTTTGTAATTGCTCAGGTGTGTTTAATTGCCTCCTTAATGCAGGTATAAGAGAGCTCTCAGCACCTAGTCTTTCCTCCAGTCTTTCCATCACCTTTGGAAACTTCTATTGCTGTTTATCAACACGAGGGCCAAAGTTGTGCCAATGAAAGTCAAAGAAGCCATTATGAGACTGAGAAACAGGAATAAAACTGTTAGAGACATCAGCCAAACCTTAGGCTTACCAAAATCAACTGTTTGGAACATCATTAAGAAGAAAGAGAGCACTGGTGAGCTTGCTAATCGCAAAGGGACTGGCAGGCCAAGGAAGACCTCCACAGCTGATGACAGAGGAATTCTCTCTATAATAAAGAAAAATCCCCAAACACCTGTCCGACAGATCAGAAACACTCTTCGGGAATCAGGTGTGGATTTGTCAATGACCACTGTCCGCAGAAGACTTCATGAACAGAAATACAGAGGCTGCACTGCAAGATGCAAACCACTGGATGGCCAGGTTACAGTTTGCCAGTTTTAAGATCTGACTGGTTTTAAAAGAGCAACCACAGTTCTGGGAAAAGGTCTTGTAGACAGATGAGATGAAGATTAACATATCAGAGTGATGGCAAGAGCAAAGTATGGAGGAGAGAAGGAACTGCCCAAGATCCAAAGCATACCACCTCATCTGATAAACACGGTGGCCTGGGCATGTATGGCTGCTGAAGGTACTGGCTCACTTATCTTCAATGATGATAGAACTGCTGATGGTAGTAGCATAATGAATTCTGAAGTGTATAGACAGATCTTATCTGCTCAAGTTCAAACAAATGCCTCAAAGCCCATCGGCTGGCGGTTCATTCTACAGCAAGACAATGATCCCAAACATACTGCTAAAGCAACAAAGGAGTTTTTCAAAGCTAAAAAAATGGTCAATTCTTGAGTGGCCAAGTCAATCACCCGATCTGAACCCAATTGAGCATGCCTTTTATATGCTGAAGTGAAAACTGAAGGGGGCTAGCCCCCAAAACAAGCATAAGCTAAAGATGGCTGCAATACAGGCCTGGCAGAGCATCACCAGAGAAGACACCCAGCAACTGGTGATGTCCATGAATCGCAGACTTCAAGCAGTCATTGCATGCAAAGGATATGCAACAAAATACTGAACATGACGACATTCATTTACATGACATTGCTGTGTCCCAAACATTATGGTGCCCTGAAATGGGGGGAGGGGGGACTATGTATAAACACTGCTGTAATTTCTACATGGTGAAACCAAAATGGATAAAAACTATTAAAATCTGACAATGTGCACTTTAACCACATGTGATTTTGTTCTATCACAAATCTCAAATTGTGGAGCGCAGAGGTAAATAGATTAATGATGGGTCTTTGTCCCAAACATTATGGAGGGCACTGTATCTCCCTCCTGAAAACATCCAGTGAATTGGCCTCCACTGCAGAGAATTCCACAGATTCACAACACTCTGGGTGAAAAGGTTTTTCCTCATCTCAGTCCTAAATGGCCAACCCATTATTCTTTAAAGGGATAGGCTAAAATATAGCTCTTCACGACCTGAAGAGATGCTTAAGGAAAATGTTGAGCTTTTCTGATCTGGATAAGGGGGAGTACAACGGGATCTGGGGGCCCTTGTACACCAGTCACTGAAAGTTAGCAGGCAGGTACAGCAGGCAGTGAAGAAAGCGAATGGCATGTTGGCCTTCATAACAAGAGGAGTTGAGTATAGGAGCATAGATGTCCTTCTGCCGTTGTACAGGGCCCTAGTGAGACCACACCTGGAGTATTGTGTGCAGTTTTGGTCCCCTAATGTGAGGAAGGACCTTCTTGCTATTGAGGGAGTGCAGCGTTGGTTTACAAGGTTAATTCCCGGGATGGCGGGACTGTCATATGCTGAGAGAACGGAGCGGCTGGGCTTGTATACTCTGGAATTTAGAAGGATGAGAGGGGATCTTATAGAAACATATAAGATTATTAAGGATTTGGACACATTAGAGGCAGGAAACATGTTCCCGATGTTGGGGGAGTTCAGAACCAGGGGCCACAGTTTAAGAATAAGGGACAAAGCATTCAGAACAGATGAGGAAACACATTTTCTTTTTCTTTTTTTATACTTTGTTTTATTAGAAGTAATCTATTTACAATAATGTAAACAGCTTTACAAACCTCAACTTAATTACACATTTTTTGAATAACCCATTGACAGTTATCATCTTCTATTTTTTTGGAAATAAAGAAAAGAATAGAATAGTTTTAAATCAATAAGACAGTGATTAAATAATAATTTGATTATATAGAAAAGAAGAAGAAAATAGAGCAAGGAAAAAAGATTATAGATTAACAAAAAGTGAAAAAATATAATATATATATATATATATATATATCAATGAAAATCAAGAAAATATATTGTATCTAAAACTATTACAAATAGTAATATCAATGAAGACATGCCTATTAATCCTAGTATAAGAATCAATTATTCTCATCAAGTCCCGCTGGGTACCCGTCAGGCTGTGACGTCAAGAACAGCTACTTCTCTAGATACTGTATATATGGAGACCATATTTGTTCGAAGGTATTATATTTGTCCAGTAGGACAAATCTGATTCTTTCTAATTGTAACGTCTCCAACATCTCTGCTGCCCACATTTTAATTGTGGGGGATAATGTTCCCTTCCAAAATTTCAATATGATTTTTTTCCCTATTATCAAACAGTAATCAAAGAAATTTCTTTGATTTCCTGTAAGTACCGAATTTGAATCCAAAATCCCAAGTATTATTAACTTTGGGTCTGGATCCAATCTAATTTTTAAAACCTCAGAAATAACCTTAAAAATTTCTGTCCAGTAGTAACTCAGTTTGGGACATGTAGCAAAACTATGTATTAAATTTGCTTCTAAGTTCTTACATTTATCACAAATTGAAGAGAGATTGTGAAAGATACTCTTTAATTTAGTTTTTGAATAGTGTAATCTGTATAATACTTTGAATTGTATCAATGTATGTCTGGCATTTAACGAACACCGATGTATTTGCTGTAAACTTTCTTCCCAATTTTCTTTTGTTATGGATAAACCAATTTCCTTTTCCCATGCTTGACGATATGTTTCCGTTGTTGGATTCTCCTTATCCAAAATTATGTTATATATATAGTCTATTAATTTTTCTGTATTTGGGTGTAAATTAAACAAATCATCTAATAATCCTGGTACTTTATTTTTATAATCTAGTGTGTTTGATTTTATATAATCTCTAATTTGTAAGTACCTAAACAAGTGTTGCGGAGACAATCCATAGATATCTTGTAACTCTTGGAATAAAAGAAATTTTCCTTTTCTATAAAGGTGCTCTATCCTTTTCATTCCTAAATCATCCCAATGTCTAAACCCTCCATCCAATATAGAGGGCTTAAATAATGGGTTATTCATTATTGGTAGTCTAAGTGAAAGATTATCTAGCTGTAAAGTCTTAACTATTTATTTCCAAATACATCTATTATTATAAATTATAGGGTTATCCCTATAAATTTTTTTTTGTACTTCCTTTGGGGCAAAGAGAACCGAGCCTACATTATAGGGTAAACAATCTTCCTTTTCCATCTTTAACCACATTGGTTCATAATCCATATTTACCCACCAAAAATTCATATTCTTAATCTGGACTGCCCAAAAATAATATAAAAAATTTTGAAGTGTTAATCCTCCATTTATCTTAGATTTACATAAATGTTTTTTACTTATTCTATGATTTTTATAATCCCAAATAAAACTATAAATAATATTATCTATTTTTTTAAAAAAGGTCTTTGGGAGAAAAAAAGGAATAGCCTGGAACAAATATAATAATTGTGGTAAAAACACCATCTTTATAGCGTTTATTCTACCAATCATGGATATAGGAAGTGTTTTCCAGTACAAAATATTTTTTTTAAGTTTATCTAATAATAGAGGGTAATTAGATTTAATTAGTGAATTATAAGATTTGGTTACATTAATTCCTAAATATTTAAATTTGTCTTTAACTATTTTTAACGGATATTGTTGTAATATATTTAAGTTAATTCCTGTTATAGGCATAATTTCACTTTTATTCCAGTTAATTCTAAATCCTGAAAATGTGCCAAAGATAGTTATAACATTGAGTAACTTAGGTAAACTTAGGTAAAATTTCCAGTTTTGTAATATAAATCAAAACATCATCTGCATATAAAGATATTTTGTTAGTTGTTGTGTCAGTATTATAGCCATAGATTTCAGGTTCTGATCTGATTCTTTCCGCCAAAGGCTCTATCATCAAAGCAAATAATAAAGGCGATAACGAACAACCCTGTCTACAACCCCTAGAGAGCTTAAATTTAGCTGATAATATTTGATTAGTTAAGATTCTTGCCGTTGGATTCAAATATAAAATTCTTATCCATTTACAAAATCTATCCCCCAATTGAAACTTTTCCATTATATTAAATAAATATAACCATTCCACCTGATCGAATGCCTTTTCTGCATCTAGCGATACAACTGCTAATTCCCTGTCCCGTACTCTTTTTGAATATATAATATTAAACAAGCGTCTGAGATTATGGGATGAGTAGCGTTTTGGGATAAAACCTGTTTGATCTTGATGTATTAATTTAGAAATCACCAAACTTAATCTCCGAGATAAAACTTTCGTTAGTATTTTTTGGTCTGTATTTAGAAGTGCGATCGCTCTATATGATCCTGGATCTTCCAAATCCTTATCTGCCTTAGGAATAAGTGTAATTGTAGATTTTTTTAAAGATTCTGGTAGTTTACCTTGTTCATACGCATATCTATATACTGTATATAATCTTGGGGAAATCAGATCTAGAAATTTTTTATAAAATTCTGCACTTAGGCCATCGGGGCCCGCTGCTTTTCCATTCTTTAACGAACTAATTGATTCTTCAATATCTTTTACTGTTATTTCGGCGTTTAACAAATGTCTACCTTCCTGATCTAAACTGTTAATTTGACACTTTTGTAGAAATGTTTCCATATCCACTGTTTGTCCTGTTAATTTAGATGAATAAAGATTTTGATAATATTGTAGAAATCTGTCATTAATATCTTTTGGTATCGTCAATATATTTCCATCCACCGATCTAATTCTATGTATCAATTTTTCATCCTCTAATTTTCTAAGTTGTCTTGCTAATAGTTTTTGTGGTTTGTCTCCAAACTCGAAATGCACTTGTTTGGTTTGTTGAAATAGTTTAATGACTTGGTTAGAATATATTTTATTTAGTCTATATTTTGCTATTGCAATTTTGTTACTTAGCTCTTTAGAAGGGCGTTTTATATTTTCACTATCTAGTTGTTTTATCTCGTGTTCTAACTTTTGTTCCATCTTTTTATTTTCTTTATTAAGATAAGCCTGTGCAGATATTATTGCACCACGCATAAATGCTTTAAATGTGTCCCAGAGTAACGATGGTGAAGTTTCCGGTTTGTCATTAGTTTCAAAAAAGAGGAAACACATTTTCTCACAGAGAGTTGTGAATCTGTGGATGATCAGCCAGGATCACATTGAACGGCGGTGCTGGCCCGAATGGCCTACTCCTACACCTATTGTCTATTGTCTAAAGGTTATGTTCGGAATTGTTTGTGCAGTTTGCAGCTTGCTAAATAAAAAATGGAAAATACTCGAACACTCAACAGGTCAGGCAGCATCTACGGTAGGAAAGAGAACCAAACTCTATCATGGAACTCTTGACACACTGAGAGGTGCTGTTTCAAATATCAGTGTCAAATCCGACTTTGAAATATATTTTTCATAATCGGCAGTGTTAAAGAAGGGTGCGACAGGGTGATGCAGCTGGTGGAGCCGCTGCCTTACGGTGCCAGGGACCGTTTCCATCCTGACCTCGGGCGCTGTCTGTGTAGAGTTTGCACGTGCTCCCCGTGACCGCGTGGGTTTTTTGCGGTTTCCTCCCACATCCCAAATGCAGGCGGGTTTGTAGGTTAATTGGCTTCTGTGAACTGCCATCTAGAGCGCAGTGGTTGTGGTAGCAGAATAAACATAGCTCTAGTGTGAACGGGTGATCGCTGGATAGAAATTCACATGCTTCATAATAGTCAGGACAAGGAGCCCTTACAGGTAGCAGAGCCAGGGGATATGGGGAGAAGGCAGGAACGGGGTACTGATTGTGGATGATCAGCCATGATCACATTGAATGGCGGTGCTGGCTCAAAGGGCCGAATGGCCTGCTCCTGCAGCTGTCTGTTGTCTAAGGAGAAGATCTTGACCGTCTCACAATCTACAATGGGGAAAGAAAGAAACTGCAGGTGCTGGTTTACACCGAAGAAAGACACAAAAACGCTGGAGTAACTCCAAAACCTCACTGTAGCACTATTTTTTTTCCAAAAACTGTTCCCGTTAGAACTTTTTCTAACACAGAATGTCCACCCAGTCTGGTTCAGTTTAGATGCACAGCGTGCTGAAACAGGCCCATCGTCCCGCCCGGTCCGCGCCCACCAGCGATCCCCGCGTACTAACACTATCCCTACACACACCAGCGACATTTTATATTTATGCTAAGCCGAATAGCCTAGTAAGCCGTAGGTGTTTGGAGCGTGGGAGGAAACGGGATCACCCGGAGAAATCCCTCGCGGGTCATGTACAAACTCCGCACGGACATCACCCGTAGTCAGGATTGAACCCGGGTCTCCAGCGCTGTGAAGCGGCAAATCCACCGCTGCGATACCGTGGTCTCGATTCGCCTGTGGACAGTTTTCAGGCCTCACTGATGCATCTGCTTTCCAGTCGAGTCAGCGGGTTCTAAAGGGCCTGTCCCACTTGCATGCGACTGCATGCGTTTGGCGCGACCAAACGGAAGCGGAGTTCGCGGTAAGTATGCGCTTGACATAATTTACGTCATACTCGCCAATCAGCTGGGCAAGAGGCAGGCCGACTGAATTTGGGTGTCGCACGGCGCCGGGCGGTGACATCATCACGCAACGCCACGCGCTAGGCGTACGACGTCGAGACGCTGCGTATGCCCTCAATGTGCCTGCAGGCCGCTGACGCGCGGAATATTCGAGCAGTGCAGGATTTTCGGAGCCCCGCGCGATGTCGGGACCAGCCCCGCACAACGCCATGGGCCTCCGCGCTTTGAAGTGGGACCCGCCCCGCACGGCCCGTACGCCTCAAGCAATCACGTTTGGTCGCGCCAGACGCATTCAATCGCATGCAGGTGGGACAGGCCCTTAACTGGACAGTGGGAACATCCATCCTACCATAGTTACCAAGTGACTTCATTACTCTACACACCCCAACATTCAGTTCAATGAATCCAGGGTACTTTCTTGCCGCATGTACTTTGGTGCAGTGAAATTATCTGCTCTGCATACAATCTAGTAAAACCACATAGTGGACCACACCTATAATTCATAGCAAAAGGATTTGAGAATAGGAGCAGGGAGGTTCTACTTCAGTTGTATAGGGTCTTGGTGAGACCACACCTGGAGTATTGCGTACAGTTCTGGTCTCCAAATCTGAGGAAGGACATTATTGCCATAGAGGGAGTGCAGAGAAGGTTCACCAGACTGATTCCTGGGATGTCAGGACTGTCTTATGAACAAAGACTGCATAGACTCAGTTTATACTCTCTAGAATTTAGGAGATTGAGAGGGGATCTTATAGAAACTTACAAAATTCTTAAGGGGTTGGACAGGCTAGATGCAGGAAGATTGTTCCCGATGTTGGGGAGGTCCAGAACAAGGGGTCACAGCTTAAGGATAAGGGGGAAATCCTTTAGGACCGAGATGAGAAGGACTTTTTTCACACAGAGAGTGGTGGGTCTCCGGAACTCTCTGCCACAGAGGGTAGTTGAGGCCAGTTCATTGGCTATATTTAAGAGGGAGTTAGATGTGGCCCTTGTGGCTAAGGGGATTAGAGGGTATGGAGAGAAGGCAAGTACGGGATACTGAGTTGGATGATCAGCCATGATCATATTGAATGGCGGTGCAGGCTCGAAGGGCCGAATGGCCTACTCCTGCACCTCATTTCTATGTTTCTATGTAGAACGTACACAGGTGTGTGGGAACGAACTGCAGATCATAAGGTCATAAGGAATAGGAGTAGAATTAGGCCGTTCAGTCATGGCTGATCTATTTTTCCCCATTCTCCTGCCTTCACCCCATAACCTCTGACACCCGCACGAATCAAGGATCTACCTATCTCTGATGCCAGTTTAAGCCGAAGACAGACACAAAATGCTGGAGGAACTCAGCGGGGCAGGCAGCATCTCCGGAGAGAAGGAATGGGTGACGTTTCGGGTCGAGACCCTTCTTCAGAGTAGCCAGGGGAAAGGATAGCACAAATGAATGGAAAATATGCAATAAAATATACAATGACAAAAGGAAACAGGCCATTGTTTGCTGTTTGCTGGGTGAGAACAAGAAGCTGGTGCGACTTGGGTGGGGGAGGGATGGAGAGAGAGGGAATGCCGGGGTTACTTTAAGTTATAGAAGTCAATATTCATACCTCTGGGCTGTCAAAAAATTAATTTTTTACATGTTTGCCTGCCCGGTCATCTTTATGTGTGTGTGTGTGCGCGCGAGAGAGCGCGTGCATGCGTATGAGTGCTCATGAGAGTGCGTGAGTTAGTGAGTGAGTCTGAGTGAGTTGTGTGCCAGTGAGTGTGTGCCTTTAAGACTCTACTTACAACAGAATCAGATAATGGGCAGATGAAGACAGGAACCGTTATCTGCATCTGCACACCCTACGAGTGTGATAGGGAGAGTGTGATAAGGATAGTGTGTGCAACAGCCCAAGTGCTGAGGCCACAGATTAGCCTGTGGCGGAGATCTGAAATACTTCACATTTTTCCACAGCAATACAGTTTTTGAGGAACATTTCATGTTCATAAGTTACAGGAGCCAATAAGTTATAGGCCATTCGCTCCTCAAGTCTACTCCGCCATTCAATCATGACTGATCTATCTTTCCCTCCTAACCCCTTTCTCCTGCCTTCTCCCCATATCCACTGACACCCGTACTAATCAAGAATCTCTGCCTTAACAGTATCCACTGACTTGGCCTCCACAGCCATCTGTGGCAAAGAATTCCACAGATTCACCACCCTCTGACTAAATACATTTCTCCTCATCCCCTTCCTAAAGGAATGCCCTTTAATTCTGAGGCTGCGACCTCTAGTCCTAGACTCTCCCACTGGTGGAAACATCCTCTCCACATCCACACTGTCCAGGCCTTTCACTATTCACTCAACCTTTCCTGTCCAAGTGTCTTTATTACCTGCCTCAAAATTACCAACGAGCCGGCACGCCTTTGGAGTACGGGAGGGAACCGGAGCACCCGGAGAAAACCCACGCGGTCACGGGTAGAACTTACAAACTCCGCACAGTGGCCGATTCGGAGGTCCGAGCCGCTGAGGATGTTCTCCCGTTCCGACGTCGGAGTTCCATCATCCCGGCCTTCCCTCACGGTGGGAAACTTTGACCCCGTTGTGTGGGGATGTCTGTGTTAAAGACTATCGTGTTCTCTGCTCTTAAATATTCGTATGGCTCTACAATAACCACGCGTTCCACTGTACCAATTGGTGCATGTGACAAATAAATGTATCTTGTATCTCTCTCACAGGTAGCACCCCTAGTCGGGATCGAACCAGGGTCTCTGGTGGAGTGAGGCAGCAACTCGATTGTTGCACCGGCCAAAACACCAGCACTTTGTGTCTAGAATTAATGAAAGCCCTGTCCCACTGTACGAGTTCATTCCGAGAGCTCTCCTGAGTTAAAAAAAAAAATCAAACTCGTGGTAAGCATGGAGAATGAACGTAGCGGGTACGTCGGAGCTCGGGGACGTCTCTTAGCGGCTCGTAACGCCAACGGCAGGTACTCGGGAAGATTCGCTAACGGCAGGTAAGCTCGGGAAGACTCGTGAAGATTTTTCAACATGTTGAAAAATGTCCACGAGAGCCCCGAGTACCGACTACCGTAAATCTCCGAGTTCGAATCAGGGCAAACTCGGGAGAGCTCTTGGAATGAACTCGTACCGTGGGACAGGGCTTTAACTGGTTGAATTTACCCGTATATGGTTGTGACTGCGAGCCACATAGTAATATTTAATGGATGAACGGGGGATTATTATTGAAGGGGGAAGCCATATTCAAGTCTTGAGGAACTAAGTGTACCAAGTGGGATGAACTTGAAACATTGTTATTACAGTCGCTGCCAAGCCTGAGGAGAGAGAATCTCTCCCTTCAATAAAGAATACAGTATTCTGTTGTTGCCTTTTGCACGCAACAACGAATTATTTTTTTAGTATTGCGAGCAGTTTTGGACCCCCGTATCTGAGGAAGGACGTGCTGGCATTGGAGAGGGTCCAGAGGAGATTTTACGAGAATGATCCCAGGAATGAGTGGGTTAACGTATGATGAGCGTTTGTCGGCACTGGGCCTGTACTCGCTGGGGTTTAGAAGAACGAGTGGGGGCCTCATTGAATCTTACCGATTAGTGAAAGGCCTGGATAGAGTGGATGTGGAGAGGATGTTTCCACTAGTGGGAGAGTCTAGGACCAGAGGTCACGGCCTCAGAATAAAAGGACTTAGAAACATAGAAAAATAGGTGCAGGAGTAGGCCATTCGGCCCTTCGAGCCTGCACCGCCATTCAATATGATCATGGCTGATCATCCAACTCAGTATCCCGTACCTGCCTTCTCTCCATACCCCCTGATCCCTTTAGCCACAAGTGCCACATCTAACACCCTCTTAAATATAGCCAATGAACTGGCCTCAACTACCCTCTGTGGCAGAGAATCCTGACTTCCTTCACGAAGGAGATGAGGAGGAATTTCTTTAGTCAGAGGGCGGTGAATCTGTGGAATTCATTGTCACAGAAGGCTGTGGAGGCCAATGGATATTTTTAAGGCACAGATATAGATAGATTCTTGATTTGTATGGGGGCCAGATGTTATGGGGAGAAGGCAGGAGAATGTGGTTCAGAGGGAGAGATAGATCAGCCACGATTGAATGGCGGAGTAGACTTGATGAGCTGAATGACCCATTTCTGCTCTTATCACTTACGAACATGAACTTTGCTTAACATTTTAAATTAGCTATCAATGATACAGCAATGCATATCATATTGAAATCTCTGAGAGCACACATTTTAAACTGCCTGTATAATTATTTTTGCAAAATGGTGTGCAATGCACAATGGATCTGAAGGGAGCAATATCCAGATCATATTCCATTACTTTTCTGGGCACAAGAATTAGTTGTATGATCACGTTAATATCTTGGAATATCAACTCCTGTCATATACGGTTTGATAGACTGGGTTTATACTCTCTAGAATTTAGGAGATTGAAAGGGGATCTTATAGAAACTTACAAAATTCTTAAGGGGTTGGACAGGCTAGATGCAGGAAGATTGTTCCCGATGTTGGGGAGGTCCAGGACAAGGGGTCACAGCTTAGGATAAGGGGGAAATCCTTTAGAACCGAGATGAGAAGGACTTTTTTCACACAGAGAGTGGTGGGTCTCTGGAATTCTCTGCCACAGAGGGTAGTTGAGGCCAGTTCATTGGCTATATTTAAGAGGGAGTTAGATGTGGCCCTTGTGGCTAAGGGGATCAGAGGGTATGGAGAGAAGGCAGGTACGGGATGCTGAGTTGGATGGTCAGCCATGATCATATTGAATGGCAGTGCAGGTTCGAAGGGCCGAATGGCCTACTCCTGCACCTAATTTCTATGTTTCTATGATCCAGAAACCTACCCATCACCTCACAAGGGAGGAAAGATTTAGACTTCGCTGCATCTTACAGATCTTTGATATTACTTGTGGCTTGTTGGTCAAGAAGGCTTTTGGCACATTGGCCTTCATCATCAGAGCACTGAGCACGGAGGTTGGGGGGGGGGGGGGGGGGGGGGGAAGGGGGGTCATGTTGCAGTTTGATAAAGGGCCTGTCCCAATTACGCGTCACACAGACGGCGGGCGAAGATTCCGCACATCCCAAAATCCTGGGGCACCGCGCGCGACCGCACGTCACTGCCTACATCACCACGCAAGCACGCGTAACGCACACATCGTGCGTTGTGACGCGCAAATGACGCCGCGTAAATTACACGCAAATGACGCCCAGGTGGGACAGGCCCTGAAGACGTTGTTGTGGCCGCATTTAGAGTATTGTGTCGAGTTTTGGGCACCGTGTTATCTTGAACGATGTTGGCGAGCGGGAAATGGCGCAGAGAAGATTTAAGAGGATGTTGTCAGGACTCGAGGGCCTGCCGGCTAGGACTTTATTCTTGAAGTTGCTTATAAATTAGTACTTCTCTCATTTAACCTCTTTAAGTTCTGAGGAAAGGTCCTCCACTGGAAACACTGACGTCTTTTTCGTAGTTTAGTTTAGTTTGGTGATACAACATGGAAACATGCTTTATACAAACGGACACCAGACACCTTGCCACACAAATCTGTCTATGATCTTGGAAGATTTTAGAGTATTATGTTCAGTTCTGGCCACCATGTTGCAAGAAAGATGGTGTCAAGCTGGAAAGGGTGCAGAGAAGATTCACAGGGATGTTGCCAGCACTAGAGGGTGTGAGCTATAGGGAGAGGTTGAGCAGGCTGGGACACTATTCCTTGGAGCGCAGGAGGATAAGGGGTGATCTTATAGAGGTGTACAAAATCATGAGGGGAATAGATCGGGAGTCTCTTGCCCAGAGTAGGGGAATCGAGCCCATAGGCTTAAAGGTGATGGGGGAAAGATTTAACTTGTTGTACACAAAGGTGGTGGGTGTATGGAACGAGCTGCCAGAGGAGGTAGTTGATGCAGGGGCTATCACAATGTTTAAGAAACATTTAGACATGTACATGGATAGGACAGGTTTAGAGGGATATATGGGCGAAACGCAGGCAGGTGGGACTAGTGTAGCTGGGACATGTTGGGCTGAAGGGCTGGTTTCCACCTGAATGACTGCGACACAACAAGCTTTGGCTGAAAGCCGTCATCACAAGGCAAGTCATCTAATATCACCAGTTCGGGTTCGACACGGCACAGGCTGATTGAACATACAAAAGGCAAACGTGTAAAAAAGGACACAAAGTGCTGGAGTAACTCAGCGGGTCAGGCAGCATCTCTGAAAAACGTGGATAGGACACGTTTTGGGTCATAACCCTTCTTCAGACTGAAGAATGAAGCTGCCCCGACCAGAAACATCACCCATCCGTGTTCTCCAGGTCACCGTTGCCGTCCGACCTACCGAATTACTCCAGTACTTTGTGTCCTTTTTTTTGTAAATCAGCATCTGCAGTTCCTTGCGCCTGCAGTGGACGTGTAAAAGCTAAGATGCAATTGAGTTGCAGCGGCCTTTCGCCATTTAAAATGCCGTGTCAGCACAATTGCACCATTGGATTGTATTAGAAAAACGAGAGAGCCTGCATTCAAATGGTGCATTGCGCGGTGTAACCTCCACCGCATTACCAGGAGCATGCAACGGCCCACATCAGCACTCCTCAATTGTACTTGCTTGGTGTGCAGCCTCTTGGGCTACCTGGGGATCAGGTGGGCCCCGGAATCCCCCGTAGTAGGGTCTGGGCCAAGTACCCCAAGGAGAACCCCTTGTAATAGGGTGGGTGTTAGGAAGGAGAGATAGATCAGCCATGATTGAATGGCGGAGTAGTCTTGATGGGCCAAATGGACTAATTCTGCTCTTATCACTTATGACCTCATTACAAGGTGGGCCCTGTGTTCCAGAAGGAATCCCCCTGTAACAAGGTGGGCAAACGCTCCGGGGGGAATCCTCCCTGTGACAACCTGTGCCCTGGGCCCTTGTTCCAAGGGGAATCCCCCTGTAACAAGGTCCCCCCCCCACCCCACCCCTCCCCCAAGGGGGAATCCCTTGCAACAGGGCCTGCCGGGCGTTCCATGGGGCATCTCCTGTATCATGGTGGGCAAACGCTCCAGGGGGGAATCCTCCCTGTAACAACCTGCGCCCCTGGCCAGGGTTCCAAGGGGAATCCCCCTCTGTTATAACCTGGACTCGCGTTCCAGGAAGAACCCCCCCTTGTCACAAGGCGGGTAATCTCTCCAGAGGGAATCCTCTGTAACAACCTGGACCCCAGTTCCATGGGGAATCCCCCCTCTCTGTAACAATCCAGACCCCAGTTCCATGGGGAATCCCCCCTCCCTGTAACAATCCGGACCCCAGTTCCAAGGGGAATCCTCCCTCCCCAGTAACAATCTGGGCCCCCAGTTCCATGGGGATTCCCCCCACCCTGTAACAATCTGGGCCCGCGTTCCATGGGGATTCCCCCCTCCCCAGTAACAATCTGGGCCCGCGTTCCAAGGGGATTCCCTCCTCCCCTGTAGCAATCTGGGCCCGCGTTCCATGGGGATTCCCCCCTCCCCAGTAACAATCTGGGCCCGCGTTCCATGGGGATTCCCCCCTCCCCAGTAACAATCTGGGCCCGCGTTCCATGGGGATTCCCCCCTCCCCAGTAACAATCTGGGCCCGCGTTCCATGGGGATTCCCCCCTCCCCAGTAACAATCTGGGCCCCCAGTTCCATGGGGATTCCCCCCTCCCCAGTAACAATCCGGGCCCCCAGTTCCATGGGGATTCCCCCCACCCTGTAACAATCTGGGCCCGCGTTCCATGGGGATTCCCCCCTCCCCAGTAACAATCTGGGCCCCCAGTTCCATGGGGATTCCCCCCTCCCCAGTAACAATCCGGGCCCCCAGTTCCATGGGGATTCCCCCCACCCTGTAACAATCTGGGCCCGCGTTCCATGGGGATTCCCCCCTCCCCAGTAACAATCCGGACCCCAGTTCCATGGGGAATCCCCCCTCCCCAGTAACAATCCGGACCCCAGTTCCATGGGGATTCCCCCCTCCACTGTAACAATCCGGGCCCGCGTTCCATGGGGATTCCCCCCTCCCCAGTAACAATCTGGGCCCGCGTTCCATGGGGATTCCCCCCTCCCCAGTAACAATCCGGACCCCAGTTCCATGGGGAATCCCCCCTCCCCAGTAACAATCCGGACCCCAGTTCCATGGGGATTCCCCCCTCCACTGTAACAATCCGGGCCCGCGTTCCATGGGGATTCCCCCCTCCCCAGTAACAATCTGGGCCCGCGTTCCATGGGGATTCCCCCCTCCACTGTAACAGCCCGGGCCTGCACTGTATTCTGCTACTCACAACTGCAGCATCCACTCCCCGCTCAGGATCAGCGTCCAGTTGGTGTCGCCCAGCGGCTCGACCGCAGGCTCGGCTGTCATCTGGGCTGTGCCTCCCTGCTCTGCCGTGCAGCGGGCAGACTGGGCCAGCGCCAGCACCAGCACCAGGCTCCAAATCCAGGCCGATTGCACCCTGCAACACACCATTTTTGTTGTTGTTGTTGTTGTCGCTGCTGCCTCTTCCCCCACCCTCAATGCAACGGGGTTTTCAAAGAAGCTGGTTTTTAAAAAATAAATAAATAAACCAGCCGCCTCTATTTCAAACTCCGTTCGCGCTCCCACCAACTACCGCCTGTATCGTGGCTGCCGCACAAACCCCCAGTGGCTGAGGTCAGAGTGCTTCAACTTACTCCGCCCTCAAACTCAGAGTCATGCTCAAAGTTTGCTAATGCTGCAAGGAAGTGCCCAAATACACTTACATAGAAACATAGACGACAGGTGCAGGAGGAGGCCATTCGGCCCTTCGAGCCAGCACCGCCATTCATTGTGATCATGGCTGATCGTCCCCTATCAATAACCCATGCCTGCCTTCATTGACCTCATATTCCGCTTGGGGAGTCTGCATCCTCTGGGCTTAAACATTGAATTTTCTCAATTCTGTTAACCCAGGCTGCCTCCTCCCCCCCACCTCTCCCTCAGCCCTCTGGCCCTGACATTCCTTCTCCATCTCCCCCCCCCACCCAAGTCGCACTAGCTTCTCATTTTCACACCACAAACAGCTTACAATGGCCTGCTTCCTTTGTCACCAATACTTTTTTGCATATCTTTCACTCATTGTTCCTTATCTCTCCACATCACTGTCTATATCTCTCGTTTCCCTGATCCCTGACCAGTCTGAAGAAGGGTCTCGACCCGAAACGTCGCCTATCTCCTTCGCTCCTTAGATGCTGCTGCACCCGCTGAGTTTCTCCAGCTTTTTGTGTAACCCTCGATTCTCCAGCATCTGCAGTTCCTTCTTTAACAATTCTCCCCATATCCCTTGACTCCACCAACCCCTAGAGCTCTATCTAACGCTCTCTTAAATCCATCCAGTGATTTGGCCTCCACTGCCCTCTGTGGCAGGGAATTCCATAAATTCACAACTCTCTGGGTGAAAAAGTTTTTTCTCACCTCAGTCTTAAATGACCTCCACTTTATTCTAAGACTGGCCCCTGGTTCTGGACTCACCCAACATTGGGAACATTTTTCCTGCATCTAGCTTGTCCAGTCCTTTTATAATTTTAGGGTTACACAAAAAGCTGGAGAAACTCAGCAGGTGCACCAGCATCTAAGGAGCGAAGGAGATAGGCGCCGTTTCGGGTCGAGACCCTTCTTCAGACTATAGTTTTATATGTTTCTATAAGATCCCCCCTCATCCTTCTAAACTCCAGTGAATACAAGCCTAGTCTTTTCAATCTTTCCTCATATGACAGTCTCGCCATCCCAGGGATCAATCTCGTGAACCTACGCTGCACTGCCTCAATCACAAGGATGTCCTTCCTCAAATTGGTTCTGGACTCACCCAACATTGGGAAATAAATTCCTGCATCTATCTTGTCCAGTCCTTTTATAATTTTATATGTTTCTATAAGAATCCCCCTCATCCTTCTAAACTCCAGTGAATACAAGCCTAGTCTTTTCAATCTTTCCTCATATGACAGTCCCGCCATCCCAGGGATCAATCTAGTGAACCTACGCTGCACTGCCTCAATCACAAGGATGTCCTTCCTCAAATTAGGACAGCAAAACTGTACACAATACTCCAGATGTGGTCTCACCAGAGCCCTATACAACTGCAGAAGGACCTCTTTACTCCTGTACTGAAATCCTCCTGTTATGGAGGCCAACATTCCATTCGCTTTTTATTGGACCCGCCCTTGTTGGAGGAGGGAACTGCAGATGCTGGTTTCAACCGAAGAGAGACACAAAATGCTGGAGTAACTCAGCGGGTTGTTGGAGTAATCCACCACAATGCAGGACAGGACCATAGCCACAGGAGATCCTTCTTCCCTGTGGCTATCAAACTGTACAACTCCTCCCCCCCCCTTGTGTCGTGGGCAATCTTTGGTCGAGGGGTGTAGACTGAGACTCGGGGCCGGCCTTAAGCGGAATGGACCAACGGCTCCCAATTGGGCCCCGCACTAATGTTCCGTATTTCGTACGGAAATACAAATTCGCTTTGTTAAATAAAGATTTTTTTTTAAACATTCGTGAATTCGGATTTATTTTTATTTATTTAAATTTTATTTTTTTTATTAGAAGAAAATACATAATAAAAAACATGTTGCTTGTAGTAGTCATACATTATTAATATTGTGCATATTATCAATTGTATACTAATTGTACTTCTATACATTAAAAAAAAATATATAGATAGAAAATAATAGAGAGAGAGAGAAAAGAAACCAAAAAAAAAAAAAAGAGAATGGAGTAATCATCTAATTATACATCATTGGAGATATGTCCGTGGATTATAAAATGTAATTCTTCATCTAATCCTTGATTCGGGTTTCAGTCGGGTTCTCGTGCCGAACCGGTTTGCCCCTTCAAATAGTCAATGAATGGAGACCATATTCTGGTAAATAGATCTTGTTTGTTCATTAAGACAAATCTTAATCTTTCCGAATGTAGGGTCTCCGACATTTCCGTAATCCACATTTTAATTGTGGGGGTTATAGGGCCTTTCCAAAATTTTAATATTAATTTTTTCCCAATTATTAAACTATAGTCGATAAAGTGTCTTTGGCTTGTTGTAAATATTTGATTTTGTTCTAGTATTCCTAATATTATTAGTTTTTGAATGGGGGTCCAATTGGATGTTGACAACTTCCGAAATTATCTTAAACATTTCCGTCCAAAAATTATTATAAATTACTACAAATTTAATCCATTTGGATTTATTTTAAAAACGAACATGGATAACAACCGCTGCACGGCCATCAGACACAAACAATTTGTTAACTACTACTGTTAGCACTTGTTAACAGCCAGTAGTTAACAGGTAGTTATACAATTTGTCATCAATGCATCATTCCACATTCCTCAGTGAATGTAATTGTGTTTTGAACAAGTATTAATTACGCCGCATTCCTTTGAATAATATTCACGCGGCGTCATTAATACTTGTTCAAAACACAATTTACTGAAGAATGTAGATCGATGCATTGATGACACATTGGGAATTTCTTAAAACTCACCATCATGATTGAGAGCTCCGGACCGCGAGAAGGGGCTTCTCCTTGGTGTGCAGGTCACCTACCGACCCACGTTGTGTCTCTCTGTCTTTCACTCTCTCCCTCTCTCTCTCTCTCTCTCTCGCGCCCTCTCTCTCCCGCTCCCCATCTCGTCTCTCTCTAGCTCTCTCTCCCTGTCGCCTCGGCATTCCCGGAATCATTGACGTTTTGCGGTAGACGAAAATGCTGGAGAAACTCAGCGGGCGAGGCAGCATCTATGGAGCGAAGGAAATAGGCGGCGTTTCGGGCCGAAGCCCTTCTTCGGACCCAGCCCGAAACGTTGCCTATTTCCTTCGCTCCATAGATGCTGCCTCACTCACCAGCATTTTTGTCTACCTTCGATTTTCCAGCATCTACAGTTCCTTCTTAGATGTTTTGCGGTGACAGCTTCATCTGCAGTTCCTTTCTGTTGGTGGAGAGGTGGGGTGGGCGGTGGGGGTCGTGGTGGCTCCTGGTCCGTTCCCTCCGCAGGTGCCTCCTTGCTCACTGAGTTCCTCCAGGACTCTGTGTTTTTTGTTTGGCTCTGAAGTTGAAGGAGGCTCAGTGGGGCGGGCATGGGCTCTGGGGAGAGGGTTGCGTTTCAGGTCGAGACCCTTCTTCAGGCATTCACAAGTACTCTCACCGATGAGAGTTCAGTTCAGTCTGAAGAAGGGTCTTCCCTCGAGAGTCGCTGCGCTGCCTGTCCTGCTGAGTAACTCCAGCTTTATGTCTATCTTCCATTTAGGAGAAGTAACATTTCTCATTGGGGGCTTATAACATCTTACCCCCCCCCCCTCCCTCCCCCCCCCCCCCCCCCCTCCTTCCTAACCTCAGCCTCACGGACCTAGTTCCTAAAACCCATTCCCATCACTGGTCATGTTGCACTTATAATGCAGAGACCGGGCTTGAAGTGATTCTGTGATACAAAAAGATAAAGAGCTGGTTTCAGTCCAACAGCAGCCTGAAGCACTTCAGCCTCTTAGCCCTGTGACCAGCTGTTTCAAGTTTTGTACTGCTGTTGGACTGAAACCAGCTCTTCATCTTTTTGTTTCACCCCCTATCCATCCACATTCATCTCCCTCTCCCCCACCTTCCTCCCACAGTGCCTGCTGCTTCTGTGGCAGACACACCATCACATTTACATTGCCAGTTAACCACTGATTTATTTTCAAGTGGTCAGTGCAAAGTCTGCCTTCTTTAAAAACTGGTATCGTTGCCAAAAGTGACTTGCTTCGTGAAAATGGGCATTTGTAAAATTAATCCTCCGTGTTCTCTGAACTACGTGTTACTGTATGGCAATGGTACAAAATTTTGAGATTTTAAAAATCAAGTCTGCAATTTATCCCATCAGATGAAGCATAAAAAGAAGTTTAATTTGACACCTAATTCACTTTCATATCTTCAGTATTAAGAAAGTTAATGCGGCGCATTAATGCGGCGCAGCTGGCAGACGTCTGGACTGATATCTTCAACCTGTCACTTGCCCAGGCAGTTGTCTCCACGTGCCTTAAAACCACCTCCATCGTGCCAGTGCCAAAACACTCCACTGTGGCAAGCCTCAACGACTTCCGCCCAGTTGCACTTACCCCCATCATCACCAAGTGCTTCGAGAGGCTGGTCCTGGCACACCTCAAAAGCTGCCTACCCCCCACACTGGATCCCTATCAGTTTGCCTACCGCAAGAACAGGAGTACGGAGGATGCCATCTCAACGGCACTTCACTCCGCCCTCTCCCACCTCGACAACAGACACACTTACGTAAGAATGCTGTTCATCGATTACAGCTCAGCATTCAACACCATTATACCATCAAAATTGATCACCAAACTCGGTAACCTGTGCATCGCTCCTTCCCTCTGCAACTGGATACTGGACTTTCTAACCAACAGACCCCAGTCTGTTAGGTTAGACAAGCACACCTCTTCAACCCTCACCCTGAACACCGGCGTTCCACAGGGCTGTGTGCTGAGCCCCCTCCTCTACTCCCTCTTCACCTATGACTGCACACCTGTACATGGTACTAACACCATCATCAAGTATCCAGATGATACAACGGGGATTGGCCTCATCAGCAACAACGATGAATCGGCCTACAGGGAGGAGGTCCAGCACTTAGCAGCATGGTGCGCTGACAACAACCTGGCCCTTAACTCCAAGAAGACCAAGGAGCTCATTGTAGACTTCAGGAAGTCCAGGGGCGGCACGCACACCCCCATCCACATTAACGGTACGGAGGTGGAACGTGTTTCTAGCTTCAGGTTCCTGGGAGTCAACCTCTCCGACGACCTCTCTTGGACCCACAATACCTCAACTCTGATCAAGAAGGCTCACCAGCGTCTCTTCTTCCTGAGGAGACTGAAGAAGGTCCATCTGTCTCCTCAGATCCTGGTGAACTTCTACCGCTGCACCATCGAGAGCATCCTTACCAACTGCATCACAGTTTGGTATGGCAACTGCTCTGTCTCCGACCGGAAGGCATTGCAGAGGGTGGTGAAAATTGCCCAACGCATCACCGGTTCCTCGCTCCCCTCCATTGAGTCTGTCCAAAGCAAGCGTTGTCTGCGGAGGGCGCTCAGCATCGCCAAGTACCTCTCTCACCCCAACCATGGACTGTTTACCCTCCTACCATCCGGGAGGCGCTACAGGTCTCTCCGTTGCTGAACCAGCAGGTCCAGGAACAGCTTCTTTCCGGCGGCTGTCACGCTACTCAACAACGTACCTCGGTGACTGCCAATCACCCCCCCCCCCCCCCCCGGACACTTATTATTATTTATTCAAATCATTTGCTGTATCGCTCTTCCAGGGAGATGCTAAATGCATTTCGTTGTCTCTGTACTGTACACTGACAATGACAATTAAAATTGAATCTGAATCTGAATCTGAATCTGTTATGACCATTTTCATACTCGGAAATTAGCATCTTGTTCCCCATTGCCTTTCAATTGACTTAACTCAAAAGCTGTGATCTAAAACAGTCAAAAGCCCATAACTTTCTTAAAAATTAAGAGAACTCAATGAAATGTTCAGTTATAGATTGAAGCATTCTGAAACAAATATGAAACAATCTTACTTGGATGACCTGAAATTAAAGCATATAATTAGTTAGTTATCTAATTGTAGCTAATTACAAAATTCAATTAGATCTAAACATCTATCCATTTCTTAAGAAAAGATAAACTTTTTTAAAATTGCCTAAGTGTCCAAATAACATTCACACAATAATCCACAATATAACATAATTTTTAAATCTCATTTTCATGAATTTCTGGGCCAAATGGAAGGAATTTAGTGTTTAATGCCTGTAAATTAATGGCCATTTAAATCAGTGGGTTTTAGATGACACATTGGGAATTTCTTAAAACTCACACACTAGCGAGTGGGTTTTAGTGGAATGCGGTGGATTGGAACGTTGCGGTTTGCGGTGAAGTCGGGAGGAAAAATACTGTTGGTTCATACATTTTTTTGGACCCCATTTCGCAACTTGAAAATCTGATGAAAGGCTCCATAAAAACCAACCTTTAATATAAAAATAAACTGTGTACCTTTTTTTCTCCCCTACGCAAAATCCTTCCCGTTGTCGGTGCTCACGGCTTTTGAAAGTGATTTTTAAATTACTCTAGTTAATAAATAATCTGGCGTAATTTAAAAATACCTTCATGAATGAAATGTCGGAGCGACTTTTCTTCCGCAACAAAATCGCCCGACATGGATCGATTTGGCCAGTCTGCGGAAAAACGGCACTTTAAGCCCGCCCCCCTCTGAAAGGCGCCAAAGTCACGCACACGGGGAGCGGCAGAACTGCAGCGCTGCTCAAGGTAAGTTTTGTAACATACCTAAACTGTATTGTTCAATATTCTTGCTAATTGTCGTATAAGCATTTCAATGTTGCGTGTGCTTCAGCACGGGGCCATCCATTAGTTAGATCGCAGCGGAACATAGTATTACATTGCAAGCGACTGCAGATGCTGCAGATCTTGAGCAAAAAGAACAAACTGCTGGAGGAATATTGAGTCACACCATTTAGTGAAGCCACCTAACAAAGGGTTGCTCTTTGGAGGCGAATAGTCACTTCCTGACAAACTGCTGACTCTTCTTAACTTGCCGCAGAGTGCAATGGTTACCCGTCGTTTTCTATTGCACAAATGCATGAGTGAAGAGTCGAGTCGAGAATGTATAACTGTCATGTGCACCCACAACAGAACTATGAAATTCTTATTTGCAGCAGCACAACAGGCGTGTAAACACAATACTCATAGATTGTATGAGAACAAATGAGAAACAAATAAATTCAATAACTTAACCCTAATACTAGTGCAAAAAAAGCTCAGGGTGCCCCATCAAATCTTATCAATCGCTTGCTAATCGCATGACTGCGTCCAGCTACTGTCTGGTTCGTCGATCGTATTGCTAGGTATGGACTGTTTAGGGAGAGAAAAATGCTCACGGCAGACCAAACAAAATTGGTCAGATACAAAGTCAAAGTCAAAGTCAAAAGAGTTTATTGTCATGTGTCCCTGACAGGACAATTAAATTCTTTCTTTGCTTCAGCACAACAGAACATAGTAGGCATTGACAACAATTATATACATAAATACACACATGAATGAATAAATTGATAAAGTGCAAATAACAGATGGAGGGGTATTAATGTTCAGAGTTTTGTCCGAACCAAGTTTAATAGCCTGATGGAGATACTGCGCTTTACACAGTGAGAAATCATGTGAAATAATCACTGAATGTTATTTTAAATGAATGTACCTGCATGTTATACTGTTTAGTTTGGAGATACAGCCAGATAGTCCACTGAGTTCGCACCGACCAGCGATTTTTGATTTCCTATTTGTCAATTTTTTTGTGCCTGATTATTTGGCGGACAATCAATCAATCGCTGTCTCCAAGGGCATTGTGTCCAATCACATAATGTAGTTTAATGGTAATTAGCTGCCACGGTAAAGGTTGGAAGCCAGTGGAGATACTGCCAGTCAGACTGGAGCAGGAGAGATTCAGACCGTGTATAATCCAGAGAACCTTAGTGTACAATTTCATATTATATACTAAATAACAGGGCTGACAGACCTTGGCTGGGAACCTGGGGCTCACCAAAATTGTTCCCAATTGGGCCCCGCACCCTCTAACGCCGGCCCAGCTGAGACCGACTCAGTGAAAAACTTGGTTTGCATTTCAGGTAAATCATACCCGAGATAGACACAAAAAGCTGGACTAACTCGTTTGAGGAATTAACTAATTTGGACCATCTAATTTGGACTAACTAACTGGACTAACTAATTTGAGGAAGGACATCCTTGTGATTGAGGCAGTGCTGCGTAGGTTCACGAGATTGATCCCTGGGACGGCGGGACTGTCATATGAGGAAAGATTGAAAAGACTAGGCTTGTATTCACTGGAGTTTAGAAGGATGAAGGGGGATCTTATAGAAATATATAAAATTATAAAAGGACTGGACGAGCTAGATGCAAGAAAAATGTTCCCAATGTTGGGCGAGTCCAGAACCAGGGGCCACAGTCTTAGAATAAAGGGGAGGTCATTTAAGACTGAGGTGAGAAAAAACTTTTTCCACCCAGAGAGTTGTGAATTTGTGGAATTTCCCTGCCACAGAGGGCAGTGGAGGCCAAGCCACTGGATGGATTTAAGAGAGAGTTAGATAGAGCTCTAGGGGCTAGTGGAGTCCATGGATATGGGGAGAAGGCAGGCATGGGTTATTGATTGGGGACGATCAGCCATGATCACAATAAATGGCGGTGCTAGCTCGAAGTGCCGAATGGCCTCCTCCTGCACCTATTTTCTATGTTTCTATGTAACTCAGCGGGTCAGGCAGCATCTCTGGAGAGAAGGGATGGGTGACATTTCGGGTCGAGACCCTTCTTCAGACTGGGAGTCAGGGGAAAGGGAAACGAGGGCTATAGAAGATGATGTAGAGAGATATGGAACAAATGAATGAAAGATATGCAAAAAAAGCAACGATAACTGATAATGATAATAGCTGTTTGTTGGGTGGAAACGAGAAGCTGGTGCGACGTGCGTGAGGGAGGCGATAGAGAGAGAGAGGGAACGTCGGGGCTACCCGAAGTGAGAGAAATCAACATTCATGCCACTGGGGTGTAAGCTGCCCAAGCGAAATATGGGATGCTGCTCCTCCTGTTTGCGTTTAGCCTCACTCTGACAATGGAGGAGGCCCAGGACAGAGAGATCAGTGTGGGAATGGGAAGCAAGCAATTGGATTGCTTTCCCTCTCTCTCCGTCTCTCCCCACCCCTAGATCTCTGACTCGTTTCACGGTCCTCCTGATTAATTACACTGAGTGTACGCCTCGTTGTCACCTTCCCCTCAGCTAACAATGAACCAATCCGCATCTCCTTGATCATCATCTGTTTTGATCAGTCGTTTGAAGGAGTGCAGCGTAGGTTCACCAGGTAGATTCCCGGGATGGCGGGTCTGTCATATGGAGCGGCTGGGCTTGTATGCTCTGGAATTTAGAAGGATCTTATTGAAACATATAACATTATTTAGGGTTTGGACACACTAGACGCAGGAAACATGTTCCCGATGTCGGGGGAGTCCAGAACCAGGGGCCACAGTTCAAGAATAAGGGGTAAGCCATTTAAACTTTATCACCCAGAGAGTTGTGAATCTGTGGAATTCTCTGCCTCTGGAAGGCAATGGAGGCCAAAATGTTGGAGTAACTCAGCGGGACAGGCAGCATCTCTGGAGAGAAGGAACAGGTGACGTTTCTGGTCGAGACCCTTCTTCAGACCCTTCTTGTTCTTCAGTCTGAAGAAGGGTCTCGACCTGAAATGTCAACCATTCCTTCTATCCAGAGATGCTACCTGTCCCGTTACTCCAGCTCTATGTGTCTATCTTTGGTTTAAACCAGCATCTGCAGTTCCTTCCTACATATTATCTAGACCTTCCTATATGCAACCTTTAGTGTTAACACCACAGATACATTTCTGGGCAATTGTGTCAATCTTCAGCTGAACAAAGGCAACATCATGTAAGGAGATAACCACATCTCATTTAAATACTGTACGATGAAATTGCACTTTCTGCGCCAGATGAGAAGAGCTCACCTCCCCCATCCCGTCCTCACCACTTTCTACAGGGGCACCATAGCGAGCATTCTGACCAGCTGTATCTCTAGGTGTCGTCTGGTTTGGGGACTGTAAAGCCTCCGACTGGAAGTCCGTGCAGAGAGTGCTGAGGACGGCTGAAAAAATCATCGGGACCTCTCTGCCCTCAATCGGGGATATTGCGACCAAACGTTGCGTGTCTAAGGCCAGCAGTATTATAAAAGACCCCACACATCTCCATCACGGACTGTTCACTCTGCTGCCCTCGGGCAAAAGATATCGTAGCATAAGGAGCAGAACATCAAGGTTCTGCAACAGCTTCTTCCCACGAGCCATCAGACTCCTGAATGCCATGTAATGGGCTGCCACCATTGCCTATTTATCCTTTTATCGTTTTTATCCATGTTTATCCATGTTTATCCTTCTGTTTATTATCGTGTTGCACGTGGAGCCAAATGCAACGGAATTTCCTTTATAATTGGATATATCGATGTATTTCTAAATGACAATAAAGTTTGATTGATTGAAATGTGGGTTCCATTGTTAAAACTGTATTATAAATATAAACCCTCATGAATAACTGACAAAATGTTGGACAGGTACATTCACGGTGGCGCGGTGGCGCAGCGGTAGAGTTGCTGCCTTACAGCACTTGCAGCCCCGAAGACCCGGCTTCGATCCTGACCATGGGTGCTGTCTGTACGGAGTTTGTACGTTCTCCCTGTGAACGCGCGGGTTTTTTTCCCTGAGTTCTTCGGTTCCCTCCCACACTCCAAAGACGCACAGGTCTGTAAGTAAATTGGCTTGGTTTCAGTGTAAATTGTCCCTAGTGTGTGTAGGACAGTGCTAGTGCGGGGATCGCTGGTCGGTGCGGACTCGGTGGGCTTGTTTCCGCGCTGTAAACTTAACTAAACCTAGAAAGAAAGGGTTTGGAGAGATGTGGGTCAAACATGGGGAAATGGGGCAAGATAAGGTGGGGCATCTTGGTCAGCAGAGGCAAGTTATGACTCTGAAATAACATGGAATGCAAAAACGAATTGTCCATCTTTTATTTGAATTTGAAAGCTGGCTTCCTATTGTTTGACTCACGACAATGACACAAGACTGATTTATAAAGAAGGCGTATAAAAGAACTGCGGATGTTGGTGTATAACGAAGATTGACACAAAGTTGGTGGGGTAACATAGAAACATAGAAAATAGGTGCAGGAGTAGGCCATTCTGCCCTTCGAGCCTGCGCCGCCATTCAATATGATCATGGCTGATCATCCAACTCAGTATCCTGTACCTGCCGTCTCTCCATACCCCCTGATCCCTTTAGCCACAAGGGCCACATCTACAGTGGCTTGCAAAAGTTTTCATACCCCTTGAACTTTTCCACATTTTGTCACGTTACAACCACAAACGTAAATGTATTTTATTGGGACTTTATGTGATAGACCAACACAAAGTGGCGCATAATTGTGAAGTGGAAGGAAAATGATACATGGTTTTCAAATTTTTTTACAAATAAAAAACTGAAAAGTGTGGCGTGCAAAAGTATTCAGCCCCCTTTACTCTGATACCCCTAAATAAAATCCAGTGCAACCAATTGCCTTCAGATGTCACCTAATTAGTAAATAGAGTCCACTTGTGTGTAATCTAATCTCAGTATAAATACAGCTGTTCTGTGAAGGCCTCAGAGGTTTGTTAGAGAACATTAGTGAACAAACAGCATCATGAAGCCCAAGAAACACACCAGACAGGTCAGGGATAAAGTTGTGGAGAAGTTTAAAGCAAGGTTAGGTTATAAAAAAATATCCCAAGCTTTGAACATCTCACGGAGCACTGTTCAATCCATCATCCGAAAATGGAAAGAGTATGGCACAACTGCAAACCTACCAAGACATGGCCATCCACCTAATCTGACAGGCTGGGCAAGGAGAGCATTGATCAGAGAAGCAGCCAAGAGGCCCATGGTAACTCTGGACGAGCTGCAGAGATCCACAGCTCAGTGGGGAGAATCTTTCCACAGGACAACTATTAGTCGTGCACTCCACAAATCGGGCCTTTATGGAAGAGTGGCAAGAAGAAAGCCATTGTTAAAACAAAGTCATAAGAAGTCCCGTTTGCAGTTTGCCACAAGCCATGTGGGGGACACAGCAAACATGTGGGGGAAGGTGCTCTGGTCTGATGAGACCAAAATTGAAGTTTTTGGCCTAAATGTAAAACGCTATGTGTGGCGGAAAACTAACACTGCACATCACCCTGAACACACCATCCCCACTGTGAAACATGGTGGTGGCAGCATCATGCTGTGGGGATGCTTTCCTTCAGCAGGGACAGGGAAGCTGGTCAGAGTTGATGGGAAGATGGATGGAGCCAAATAAAGGGCAATCTCGGAAGAAAACCTGTTAGAGTCTGCAAAAGACTTGAGACTGGGGCGGAGGTTCACCTTCCAGCAAGACAACAACCCTAAACACACAGCCAGAGCTACATTGGAATGGTTTAGATCAAAGCATATTCATGTGTTAGAATGGCCCAGTCAACGTCCAATTGAGAATCTCTGGCAAGACTTGAAAATTGCTGCTCACAGACGCTCTCCATCCAATCTGACTGAGCTTGAGCTATTTTGCAAAGAAGAATGGGCAAAAATGTCAGTCTCTAGATGTGCAAAGCTGGTAGAGACATACCCGAAAAGACTTGCAGCTGTAATTGCAGCGAAAGGTGGTTCTACAAAGTATTGACTCAGGGGGGGCAGAATACTTTTGCACGCCACACTTTTCAGTTTTTTATTTGTAATAAAATTTGGAAACGATGTATCATTTTCCTTCCACTTCACAATCATGCACCACTTTATGTTGGTCTATCACGTAAAATCCCAATAAAATACATTTAGGTTTGTGGTTGTAACGTGACAAAATGTGGAAAACTTCAAGGGGTATGAAAACTTTTGCAAGCCACTGTAACTCCCTCTTAAATATAGCCAATGAACTGGCCTCAACTACCTTCTGTGGCAGAGAATTCCAGAGATTCACAACTACCTGTGTGAAAAATGTTTTTCTCATCTGAAATATTTCCCCCTTATCCTTATACTGTGACCCCTTGTCCTGGACTTCCCCAACATCAGGAACAATTTTTCTGCATCTAGCCTGTCTAACCCCTTAAGAATTTTGTAATTTTCTATAAGGTCCCCTGTCAATCTTCTAAATTCCAGCGAGTACAAGCCTAGTCTATCCAGTCTTTCTTCATATAAAAGTCCTGCCATCCCAGGAATCAGTCTGGTGAACCTTCTCTATGCTCCCTGTATGTCAAGAATGTCAGCAAGTCCTGGCACACCTCAAAAGCTGCCTACCCCCCACACTGGATCCCTATCAGTTTGCCTACCGCAAGAACAGGAGTACGGAGGATGCCATCTCAACGGCACTTCACTCCGCCCTCTCCCACCTCGACAACAGAGACACTTACATAAGAATGCTGTTCATCGATTAAAGCTCAGCATTCAACACCATTATACCATCAAAATTGATCACCAAACTCGGTAACCTGTGCATCGCTCCTTCCCTCTGCAACTGGATACTGGCCTCATCAGCAACAACGGTGATTGGCCTCATCAGCAACAACGATGAGTCGGCCTACAGGGAGGAGGTCCAGCACTTAGCAGCATGGTGCGCTGACAACAACCTGGCCCTTAACTCCAAGAAGACCAAGGAGCTCATTGTAGACTTCAGGAAGTCCAGGGGCGGCACGCACACCCCCATCCACATTAACGGTACGGAGGTGGAACGTGTTTCTAGCTTCAGGTTCCTGGGAGTCAACCTCTCCGACGACCTCTCTTGGACCCACAATACCTCAACTCTGATCAAGAAGGCTCACCAGCGTCTCTTCTTCCTGAGGAGACTGAAGAAGGTCCATCTGTCTCCTCAGATCCTGGTGAACTTCTACCGCTGCACCATCGAGAGCATCCTTACCAACTGCATCACAGTTTGGTATGGCAACTGCTCTGTCTCCGACCGGAAGGCATTGCAGAGGGTGGTGAAAATTGCCCAACGCATCACCGGTTCCTCGCTCCCCTCCATCGAGTCTGTCCAAAGCAAGCGTTGTCTGCGGAGGGCGCTCAGCATCGCCAAGGACCTCTCTCACCCCAACCATGGACTGTTTACCCTCCTACCATCCGGGAGGCGCTACAGGTCTCTCCGTTGCCGAACCAGCAGGTCCAGGAACAGCTTCTTTCCGGCGGCTGTCACGCTACTCAACAACGTACCTCGGTGACTGCCAATCACCCCCCCCCCCCCGGACACTTATTGTTATTTATTCAAATCATTTGCTGTGTCGCTCTTCCAGGGAGATGCTAAATGCATTTTGTTGTCTCTGTACTGTACACTGACAATGACAATTAAAATTGAATCTGAAATCTGAATCTGAATCTAAAGAGATGTTGGAGTAACTCAGCGGGTCAGGCAGCATCTCTGGAGAAAAAGGGTGGGTCTGAAGAAGATTCGCGACCCGGAACGTCACCCATCCTTTTCCTCCAGATGAAATGTGCAGGAAGGGACTGCAGACGCTGGTTTACACCAAAGACGGGCGCAAAATGCTGGAGTAACTCGGCAGGACAGGCAGCGTCTCTGGAGAGAGAGGAATGGGTGGCCTTTCGGGTCGAGACCCTTCTTCGGACCCTTCTAATCATCACCTATCCTTTTTCTCCAGAGATGCTGCCTGACCCGCTGAGTTACTCCAGCACTTTCAAGTCAAAGTCAAAGTCAAACAAACTTTATTGTCATTTAGAAATACATTGATATATGCAGTTCCAAACGAAATTACGTTGCATTTGGCTCCCTGTGCAACACAATAAATTAACCGAAGGATAGGTATGTATGAAAAGGGTAAATAGACAATAGTGGCAGCCCATTTACATGGCATTCAGGAGTCTGATGGCTCGTGGGAAGAAGCTGTTGCGGAACCTTGATGTTCTGCTCCTCATGCTGCGATATCTTTTTCCCGAGGGCAGCAGAGTGAACAGTCCGTGATGGAGATGTGTGGGGTCCTTTATGATACTGCTGGCCTTAGACACACAGCGTTTGGTCGCAATATCCCCGATTGAGGGGAGAGAGGTCCCGATGATTTTTTCCGCTGTCCTCACCACTCTCTGCACAGACTTCCAGTCGGAGGCTCTACAGTCCCCAAACCAGACAGAGATACAGCTGGTCAGAATACTCTCTATGGTCAACATTTGAGTCAACATTCATCAGCAAATTGGGTACAGACAATTAAAGCCAGACAATTCTTTGAGTAAGCATTTTGGGATGAAGCAGAGTTAATTAATGACTTTTCTTTTCGAGGATTCTGAGTTGCAATCTAAATTCTTGGCCAGAAGAAATGCGTGTTGTGGATTCATGAGGTGGGATTTGTCAGCCCACTGCTACCCAAGCGATGGCTTTAAAAAAAAAGTAAAATTAAAAGTATTGAATATTAAAAAGAAGACTCCGGAGCCAAGAATGTGTTGGATCGTGATCGAAAGTGCGGAAAATTATTCAACTGGGAACCTTCCAAGAAATATACAATTTGCATTTGCTGTCGAACCAATTAAGGTTTGTGCCAGCGTAGCAGTCCCAACTTTTGCACTGCTCACTGCTTCTGCTAATTGGTCCTTGGATGGACAACAGACAACAGACAACAGGTGCAGGAGTAGGCCATTCGGCCCTTCGAGCCAGCACCGCCATTCATTGTGATCATGGCTGATCATCCCCAATCAGTACCCCGTTCCTGCCTTCTCCCCATATCCCCTGACTCTGCTATCTTCAAGAACCCTATGTAACTCTCTCTTGAAAGCATCCAGAGAACCGACCTCCACCGCCCTCTGAGGCAGAGAACTCCACAGACTCACCACTCTCTGGGTGAAAAAGAGTTTTCTTGTCTGAGTTCTAAATGGCATACCCCTTATTCTTAAACTGTGCGGCCCCTGATTCTGGACTCCCCCAACATCGGGATGGAGTGGTCCAGATATCGCTGCAATAATGATGCTGCTATCAGAAGAAGGGTTTCGGCCCGTAACGTTGCCTATTTCCTTCGCTCCATAGATGCTGCTGCACCCGCTGAGTTTCTCCAGCACTTTTGTCCACCTGCTGTCAGCATCCACTGTGATTCACTGGGCAGCATACACTGGCATCTGCGGATAGATGCTCGGATGCATCAAGTACGAGCCCGCTACTGCCCGCCGTTCCTTGCTACCCCACCGGCTCCACCTTTGCCAGCCTTGGAGTCACAGAGTTGGGCAGCACGGAGACGCAGCGGCAGAGTTGCTGCCTCACAGCGCCAGAGACCCGGGTTCCATCCCGGCAACGGGTGCTGTCGGTACGGAGTTTGTACGTTCTCCCCGTGACCTGCGTGGGTTTTCTCCGAGATCTCCGGTCCCCCCCCCAACAATCCAAAGGCGTCAACTGGCTTTGTATAAATGTACAGTTGGCAATCGTCTGATTGGGATCGCTGGCCGGCGCGGACGCGGTGGGCCAAAGGGCACGTTTCCGCGCTGTATCTCGAAGCTAAGCTGAGCCTACAGCATGGAAACTGGAGCAACTTGTGATTCTCCTGATCATCGGAGACATTAAGTGGGCTGGAAGGACACAAAGTGCTGGAGTAATCCTTCAGAACAGGCAGCACCCCTGGAGAATATGGATAGGAGATAGAGTCACAGAGACACAGAGTCTTAGAGTGTGGAAAACAGGCCCTTCAGCCCAACCTGCCCACACCCCGGCCAACATGTCCCAGCTACACTAGTCCCACCTGCCTGAGGTTGCCCCTTATCCATCTAAACCTGTCCTAAATTCTCTACCTCGGAGGGCGGTGGAGGCAGGTTCTCTGGATGCCTTCAAGAGAGAGCTAGATAGGGCTCTTAAAGATAGCGGAGTCAAGGAATATGGGGAGAAGGCAGGAACGGGGTACTGATTGGGGATGATCAGCCATGGTCACATTGAATGGCGGTGCTGGCTCGAAGGGCCGAATGGCCTACTCCTGCACCTATTGCCTATTGTCTATTGTCTAACCATGTACCTGTCTAACTGTTTCTTAAATGTTGCCATCGTCCCAGCCTCAACTACCTCCTCTGGCAGCTCGTTCCATACACCCACCGCCCTTTTCGTGAAAATGTTACCCCTCAGATTCCTACTAGATCTTTTCCCCCTTCACCTTCAACCTATGTCGTCTGGTCCTCGATGCACCTACGCTGTGCATCTACCCAAGCTTTGTCTCTCATGATTTCATACACCTCAGTAAAATCATCCCTCGTCCTCCTACATTCCATGGAATTAAGGGGTTGGACAGGCTAGATGCAGGAAGATTGTTCCCGATGTTGCGGAGGTCCAGGACAAGGGGTCACAGCTTAAGGATAAGGGGGAAATCCTTTAGGACCGAGATGAGAAGGACTTTTTTCACACAGAGAGTGGTGAGCCTCTGGAACTCTCTGCCACAGAGGGTAGTTGAGGCCAGTTCATTGGCTATATTTAAGAGGGAGTTAGATGTGGCCCTTGTGGCTAAGGGGATCAGAGGGTATGGAGAGAAGGCAGGTACGGGATACTGAGTTGGATGATCAGCCATGATCATATTGAATGGCGGTGCAGGCTCGAAGGGCCGAATGGCCGACTCCTGCACCTAATTTCTATGTTTCTATGTTTCTATGAATGGAGTCCCAGCCTGCTCATCCTCTCTCCGTTACACAGACCCTCGAGTCCTGGCAACATCCTTGTTGAGGGTGACTTATTAATAGAGCGTTTGAAGGCACTGGGGCTGTACATGCTGGACTTTAGAAGGATGAGGGGGAACCTCTGAAAATTAACATATAGTGAAAGGCCTGGATATAGTGAATGTGACGAGGATGTTTCCGTGAGTGGGAGAGTCTAGCCTCAGAATGAAGGGACGTACCTTTAGGAAGGAGATGAGGAGGAATTTCTTGAACCAGAGGGTGGTGAATCGGTGGAATTCTTCGCCACGGACGGCTGCGGAGGCCAAGTCAGTGGATATTTCTTAGGTGGAGATTGACAGCTTCCTGTTTCGTACGGGTGTCAGGGATCAGGGATTGCAGGAGAATGGGGTTGAGGGAAAGGCAGATCAGCCATGAATCAATGGCGGGGCGGACTTGATGGGCCGAATGGTCTTACTCTGCTCCTAGAAGCTGCGAACGTATGGCTGCAATTAGTTTCGAGATACAGAGCGGAAACAGGCCCTTCGCCCCACCCTGTCCGCGCTGGCCAGCGATCTCCGTGCACTAACACTATGCTACATACAATACACGGGGACAATTTCTCATTTATACCAAGCCAATTAACCTGCAAACATAGAAACATAGAAACATAGAGAATAGGTGCAGGAGTAGGCCATTCGGCCCTTCGAGCCTGCACCGCCATTCCATATGATCATGGCTGATCATCCAACTCAGTATCCCGTAACTGCCTTCTCTCCATACAATCTGATCCCTTTAGCCACAAGGGCCACATCTAACTCCCTCTTAAATATAGCCAATGAACTGGCCTCAACTACCTTCTGTGGCAGATAATTCCAGAGACTCACCACTCTCTGTGTGAAAAATGTTTTCCTCATCTCAGTCCTAAAGGAATTCCCCCTTATCCTTAGACTGTGACCCCTTGTTCTGGACCTCCCCAACATCGGGAACAATCTTCCTGCATCTAGCCTGTCCAACCCCTTAAGAATTTTGTAAGTTTCTATAAGACCCCCCCCCCCTCAGTCTTCTAAATCTAGTCTATCCAGTCTTTCCTCCAAAAACCTGTACGTCTTTGGAGTGTGGGAGGAAACCGGAGCTCCCGGAAGAAAACCTACGCGGGTCACGGGGAGAACGTACAAACTCCGTACAGACGGCACCCGTAGTCGGGATGGAACCCGGGTCTCCGGCGCTGTGAGGTTGCGACTCTACCGCTGCGCCACCCGTGTCGCCCGTGTCTTTTCCAAAGTTTGCAGATCTGGCAAGTGAACAGATAAAACCCAGATTGCAAATTCCGCAGCTTAAGTGACAGGTGCCTGAGAGGGAATCTGTGCTTTCCCATGTATAACCATGCAGCTGACAGTGAAACCCCCAGATATTTGCGGAGAGAATCTACAAACAGCTCCGAGCCCACTTGACACAGAGGTGGTCTTCAAATGAGATTCTTCATCAGAATCTTAAAAACCACCCTTCATTGGATCATAAGATCATAAGTGGCAGGAGCAGAATTAGGCCATTCGGCCCATCAAGATCTGTCTCTCCCTCCTGACCCCATTCTCCTGCCTTCTCCAGTAACCCCTGACACCCGTACTAACCAACAAACTACGATCTCGGCCTTCAATGTATCCGCTGACTTTACCTCCGCAGTCATCTGTGTCAAAGAATTCCACAGATTCACCACCCTCTGACTAAAGAGATTCCTGCTCATCTCCTTCCTAAAAGAACGTCCTTTAATTCTGAGGCTGTGACCTCTAGTCCTAGACTCTCCCTCCAGTGGAAACATCCTCTCCACGACCACTCTATCCAGGCCTTTCACTATTCAATAACCATGTAACCATATAACAATTACAGCACAGAAACAGGCCTTCTCGGCCCTTCCAGTCCGTGCCGACCATTTATTTTCCCCAATATTCTGTATGTTTCAATGAGGTTCCCCCCCCCCCCCCCTCCCCCTCCAGCGAGTACAGGCCCAGTGCTGTCAAACGCTCATCCTATGTTAACCCACCCATTCCTGGGATCTTAATATAATACAGGAATGAAAATGTTGCTTTTGGTTATAATACGCTCGCCCTGCCTACACTTGGACGTGAGGTTGCTTGGATTAGCTTTGACAGCAACCCCCCTGGGACCATCACAACAAGGCTGTGTCTAGCCTCACTCATTATGAAGATCGCTGGGCACATTGCCAGAGAGTAGCAGGTGGAAACTGGTGGAAACTATATTCCTGCTCGGTTAACCACCCCGAGAAGAACAGGGCAGCTCACAACCCAGCGGGGGTATGAATACTGAAGTAACCCTTGCAGCCCCGCTCCCTCCGCCCCTCCCCCCCCCCCCCCCCCCCCCCCCCCCCCCACACACCCGAGTCCTTGTGCTAGTTTCATTGTCGTCATTCTCGGTTTCACTGTTTGTATCCACAGGTTGTTCCAGCTGCTACGGTCAGGCAAACGCCTCCATTGCCGTGCTGTGAGAACGGAGAGGATGAGAAGGCCATTTCTTCCCAGAGGCCATGAGGACTGTAAACTCCTACCTCACCAGGGACTAACACGACCCGACCATTCTACTGGTTATTTTTAATAGCTGTTTTTATCTTTTTTCTTTCCTTCCACAAATATGCAAATATGTGAATATGTGATGCTGTTCTATTCTGTTTGTAGTTTGTTGGTTGTTTGTTTGTTTGTTTTTTGCACAAAGTCCGCAGGCTCTTCAACTTTTCATTTCACTGCGCATCCCGTATGTGTATGTGACAAATAAACTTGACTTGACGTTGAATAGAGCGGCTGGGCTTGTACACTCTGGAGTATAGAGAGGACGAGAGGTGATCTTATTGAGACATATAAGGCTATTCAGGGTTTGGACATGCTAGAGGCAGGAAACATGTTCCCGATGTTGGGGGAGTCTAGAATCAGGGGCCACGCAGCTTAAGAATAAGGGGTAAGCCATTTAGAACTGAGACGAGAAAACGCTATTTCACCCAGAGAGTGGTGAGTCTGTGGAATTCTCTGCCTCAGAGGGCGGTGGAGGTCGGTTGTCTGGATGCTTTCAAGAGAGAGTTAGATAGGGCTCTTAAAGATAGCGGAGTCAGGGGATATGGGGAGAAGGCAGGAACGGGGTACTGATTGGGGATGATCAGTCATGATGACATTGAATGGCAGTGCTGGCTTGAAGGGCCGAATGGCCTACTCCTGCACCTATTGTCTATGGTCTATTGAGTCTGTGGATTTTCTGTGCCTCAGAGGGCGGTGGAGGCCAGTTGTCTGGATGCTTTCAAGAGAGAGTTAGATAGGGCTCTTAAAGATAGCGGAGTCAGGGGATATGGGGATAAGGCAGGAACGGGGCACTGATTGGGGATGATCAGTCATGATCAAAGTGAATGCCGGTGCTGGCTCGAAGGGCCGAATGGCCTCCTCCTGCACCTATTGTCTATTGTCTCCCATGAACCCAAGACGTACAGGCTTGTAGGTTAATTGGCCCTCTGTAAATTGTGTCTAGTCTGTAGTGAGTCGATGAGAAACTGGGATAGTATAGAACTAGTGTGAGCGGGTGATCGACAGTTGGCGTGTACTCAGTGGGCCCAAGTCCGGTTCAGTGTCCAATTTCCATTGTGCATCTCCAAATTAAACTCATCTAAACCCTTCTTCAGAATGATTGTGGCATATTGTTCCTCCGCCTTGGAAGGCCCAACAACGGCCCTTTATTTGTCACAAGGTGCTTTGTTTGGTTGAGTCACTACCTTACAGCGCCAGAGACCCGGGTACGATCCCATCACTATTCACCACTGGTTCGGTAACACCACCATTCGGACCGTGACTACGGGTGCTGTCTGTACGGAGTTTGTACGTTCTCCCCGTGACCCCAGTGGGTTTTCTCCGAGGTCTTCGGCTTCCTCCCACATTCCAAAGACATGCAAATCTGTCAGTTAATTGGCTTGGTATAAATGTAAAAATTGTCCCTAGTGTGTGTAGGATAGTGTTAATATGCGGGGATCGCCGGTCGACGCGGACTCGGTGGGCTGAAGGGCCTGTTTCCGCGCTGCATCTCTAAACTAAATTTTAAAAAAATCAAAAACTAAGACAAAGTTTTTAATTTGTGGCATGCAAGGTGTATTCTCACTATAGTTAATAAACTTCATATCGAAATTGAGTTTTGTAATAATAACTATTTTATAAAAATATGAATTTGATCTATACCGTAATAACAAGTTACCTTAAAAAAATTCCCACCATAGTGGATTACACCACTATCAGATCCTGACTACGGGTGCTGTCTGTACAGAGTTTGTCCGTTCTCCCCGTGACCTGCGTGGGTTTTCTCCAGGATCTCTGGTTTCCTCCCACTCTCCAAATTCATGCTGTTAATTGGCTCAGTATAATTGTAAATTGTCCCTAGAGTGTGTAGGATAGCGTTAGTTTGCGGGGATCGCCGGCCGGCGCGGACCCGGCGGGCCGAAGGGGTCTGTATCCGCGCTGGATCTCCGAACTAAACTAATGTAAATCAGAACTTGCAAGAAATACTGCTGCAGGTTCAGCCAATTGCGACTGGATTAGATGGGGCATCTTGGTCAGCATGGGAAAGTTGGGCTGAAGGGCCTGTTTCAGTGTTGTATGACTCTGACTCCAGCTTCAGGACTCCTGTTCACACTCCTTGTCCACAGTTAATTGGTATAGTTATTGACATGGTTATTATTGTCACGTGTACCAAGATGCCGTGAGAAACTTTGTTTTGAGGTATAAAAGGAATCAATGGAAGGGAGGTTGGTTTGTGTGATGGTCTGGGCTGCGTCCACAATCCCTGCTCTCCATGCAGATCATAGAACCAATAGACAATAGACAATAGGTGTAGGAGTAGGCCATTTGGCCCTTCGAGCCAGCACCGCCATTCAATGTGATCATGGCTGATCATCCACAATCAGTACCCCGTTCCTGCCTTCTCCCCATATCCCCTGACTCCGCTATCTTTAAGAGCTCTTTCTAACTCTCTCTTGAAAGCATCCAGAGAATTGGCCTCCACTGCCTTCTGAGGCAGAGAATTCCACAGATCGTAGAAAATAGGTGCAGGAGGAGGCCATTTGGCCCTTCGAGCCAGCACCGCCATTCACTGTGATCATGGCTGATCATCCACAATCAGTACCCCGTGTCTGCCTTCTCCCCATATCCCTTGATTCCGCTAGCCCCCAGAGCTTTATCCAACTCTCTTTTAAATTAATGACAGAGAATTCCACAAATTCACAACTCTCTGGGTGAAAAAGTTTTTTCTCATCTCAGTCTTAAATGACCTCCCCTTTATTCTTAGACTGTGGCCCCTGGTTCTGGACACGCCCAACATTGGGAACATTTTTCCTGCATCTAGCTTGTCCAGTCCTTTTAGAATTTTACATGTTTCTATAAGATATCCCCTCATCCTTCTAAATTCCATTGAATACAAGCCCAGTCTTTCCAATCTTTCCTCATATGGCAGTCAAACCAGACCTGAGTGCATTCAAACCATGCACAGGTACACCAGGTAAGCCGTGGAAAGAAACAGTGGCAGATACTAATGCTGAGAAGACAGAAGAATGGGGTTAGGAGGGAAAGAGAAATCAGCCAAGATTGAATGGTGGGGTAGACTTGATGGGCCGAATGGTCTAATTCTGCTCCTACAACGTATGAATCTTATGATATGGATTATGGGCGTGCAAGTTGGTCTTGCCATCATGTTCAGCATGGACATTGTGGGCCGAAGGGCCTGTTCCTGTATAGGAAGGAACTGCAGATGCTGGGTTCTACCGAAGACAGACACAAAATGCTGGAGTAACTCACTGGGTCAGGAGAGAAGGAATAGGTGACGTTTCAGGTCAGGACCCATCTTCAGACTGAGACACTGTGTTTTGTACGTTATAAAAATATGCCCCTCTGTTCTCAAATCTATTAACGCTTCAGATCCTTATAATGCACCTGGACGAATAGTTAGAAGCAACGACTGCACAAGATCACGGGTAATCAATGGTTCAGCTTCATTTGTTACTGCACCAGCTGCAAATGCCACTGGTAAATTACCAAAAAGTTAAATTACTGAGGAGCATTCTGCAGATAAAAAATTTAATTGCCACTCACAACAGATCTTAGATGTGTGTGTGTGTGTGTGTGTGTGTGTGTGTGTGTGTGTGTGCGTGTGTGTGTGTGTGTGTGTGTGTGTGTGTATGTGTCTGTGTGTGTGTGTCTGTGTGTGTGTGCGTGCATGCGTGTATCTGTGTGCATCTATATCACTAAAGGTCTGATCTTGACCACTTCCTGTTGTTCTGTATATTGGTTTTAGAAAAAAACACTGCCACTTACGGCTGTGATTTTTGGTCATCTTACTCAGTCCCCCTCCCCTGTGCAGGACAAGAGGATTTTTCCCATTGATTAAAAATAAAAGAGTTATTAGTGTTTCAATAATGTAGAGATTCTGTCTCCTGAAGGCCTCGCCCCTTCCGGAGGGACTATAAAACCCAGAAGTGTAGAATGCCGCAGTCAGTCTCTGCAAGATGGGGGAGCGAGAGTGTCACATCTCTCAATCTGAGCTGTGAATAATACTGAACACATGTTTATTAAATTGTTAGTGGTTTTACTAACCTGTCAATGCCCTTAATGTGGTTTGAAAATATAGTTTGGAAATGCTAAAGCTGTGTTGCCTTTGGTTTGGAAATGCTAAAGCTGTGTTGTCTAATCAAAGTTGCCTTGCCTAATTAAAGTTGCCTTGCCTAATTAAAGTTGCCTTGCTTTCTATATAATTAAAAGTCTAATCTTGACCACTTCCTGTTTGCCTTTCTATATTGATTTTAGAAAAAAACGCTACCACGTACGGCTGTGATTTTAGGCCATCCTACTGAGTCCCCCTCCACTTACCAGGTGCCGATGATTTTTCCCATCAATGAAAAATAAAAGAATTATTAGTGTTTAAAAATGTTGAGATTCTCTCTCCTGTCAATCACGCCATGAAGGCCACACCCCTTCTGGGGGAGGGACTATAAAACCCAGAAGTGTGGGCCTGCTGCAGTCTCTGCAAGATGGAGGAGGGAGAGGTCAGGACTCACTGTCTTTAGTGGCCTTGCACCCTGCTTGAAATGGTATGAAACTGCACTTGAATTTGGTGGCCTTGCACCCTGCATGAAGTGGTAAGAAGTTGCACTTGAATTAGGTGGCCTTGCACCCTGCTTGAAATGGAATTTCAAATAATAGCCGTGAGTCAACTGCCAGCCCACCAGCCTTGAGTGAGTGAGCTGCCAGCATAAAAATCCATTCAGCCCACAATATCCATACTAGCACTCTGGAAACATGTCCCGTCAGCCCACAACACCCATACTAGCGTTCCAGAAAGCTCCCCCCCCCCCACTGGCCACCAATATTGGAATTGGTGGAGAGGTGGAATATTGTGTTTGGTATATATATATATTATGGATAGGTAGACACCATTGTATGAGTTGCAGGGCGGCACGGTGGCGAAGTGGTAGAGCTGCTGCCTCGCAGCGCCAGAGACCTGGGTTCGATCCTGACTACAGATGCTGTCTGTACAGAGTTTGTGCATCCCCCCCCCACCACCACGTGGGTTTTCGCCGTGTGCTCCGGTTTCCTCCCACCCTCCAAAGACGTATGGGGTTTGTAAGTTAACTGATTTGGTGTTTATGTAAATTGTCCCTGGTGTGTGTGTGTAATCACTAAACTAAACCTGCCACAAAATGCTGGAGTAACTCAGCGGGACCGGCAGCATCTCTGGAGAGAAGGAATTTGCGACGTTTCGGGTCCAGACCCTGTTTCAGACAGATGTCAGGGGAGTGGGCAGGACAGAGATAGAATGTAGTCAGAGACATTAAGACTAGTAGGCAAACTGGGCAGGGGGAGGGGATGGAGAGAGAGGGAAAGCAAGGGCTATCTGAAGTTAGGGAAGTCAATGTTCATACCGCTGGGGTGTAAACTACCCAAGCAAAATATGAGGTGCTGTTCCTCCAATTTGCGCTGGGCCTCACTCTGACAATGGAGGTGGCCCATGACTGAAAGGTAAGATTGGAATGGGAGGGGGAGTTAAACTGCTGAACAAATGGGAGATCAGGTAGGTTAAGGCGGACTGAGCGGAGGTGTCCAGCGAAACGATTGCCAAGCCTGCAGTTGGTCTCACCGATGTACAGGAGTTGACACCTGGAACAGCGGATTTAAACCGGCATCTGCAGTTCTTTCCTGCACATATATATTGGATAGGCCAAGTTTGGAGAGGTATGGACTAAACGCAAGCCAGATGGGACCATGTTGGTCGGTGTGGGCAATTTGGGTGATGGGCCTGTTTGCACACTGTATCACTCTATGGCCCTGTGTAAAATATCTTTATATAATATATATTATATTTACCTATATATAATATATTGTGTTCAGTTCTGGGCACCATGTTATAGGAAAGACGTTGTCAAGCTGGAATGGGTACAGAGAAGATTTACGGGGATGTTGCCAGGGCTAGAGGGTGTGAGCTACAGGGAGAGGTTGAGCAGGTTGGGATATGATTCCTTGGAGCACAGGAGGGTGAGGGGTGATCTTATAGTGTACAAGATCATGAGCTAAATAGATCGGGTAGATGCGCACAGTCTCTTGCCCAGAGTAGGTGAATCGAGGACCGGAGGCCATAGGTTTAAGGTGAAGGGGAAACGATTTAATAGGAATCTGAGGGGTACCGTTTTCACACAATGGGTGGTAGTTGTATGGAACAAGCTGCAAGATGAGGTAGTCGATAATATTCTTATAATAAAGGGGAGGTCATTTAAGACTGAGGTGAGAAAATACTTTTTCACCCAGAAAGTTGTTGAATTTATGGAATTCCCTGCCACAGAGGGCAGTGGAGGCCAAATCACTGGATGGATTTATGAGAGAGTTAGATAGAGGTCTAGGGGCTAGTGGAGTCCAGGGATATGGGGAGAAGGCAGGCACGGGTTATTGATTGGGGACGATCAGCCATGATCACAATGAATGGCGGTACTGGCTCGAAGGGCCGAATGGCCTCCTCCTGCACCTATTTTCTATGTTTCTATGATAACATTAATAAACTTTATTTCAGACCCAGACAAGGGACAACATTACATAACAATGCATTGCATATTAACAACATAAAATACACATAAAATCTTAGTATCTCACGTAAACATCATAAATTATATATTTTAAAAAATAACACAATACATGAATTAAAATCCAGAATAAAAAGAAACATTTAAGAAACAGTTAGATAGGTACATGGATAGGACAGGTTTGGAACGATATGGTCCAAACGCAGGCAGGTGGGACCAGTGTAGCAGGGACATTGTTGGCAAGTTGGGCTGAATGGCCTGTTTCCATACTGTATCGCTCTGTGACGCCATCTCTTCCAGCAATATTGATATCAAACAAATCCCATAATTTCCCCCCCGCCCCAGTTTAGTGAAGCTGAGAACCTGCAGACAGATGCCACTAGTCACAGTCATGTTTTCACTCTGAAGCCACTAATGACTTGGGGGAGTTTGGCTAATTGCCCCAATTTGCCACAGGTGGCATCTATCCAGTGTCGTTAAAGACAAGCACTGGTTAACAGCAGCACCTCTTTTCTTTTAAATCAAAGCAGATGAAGACCAGGCCTGCCTGTGTAGGGCCACAAGCGATCGGTATGTAGTTTATAAATTATTACTACCTCCAGATCAAAATCTTCCTCTGAGTGAAGTAAGTGCTTTCAGTGTGGTGTTGAGGGCAAGAATTGACCCTTGCATTTTCTTTTTTCACTTGCTTCACACATCAAGCAGTTGGTTTGGACACTGTGGTGCAGTGATTTTCAAACTCAAGTCTGCAATTTATCCCATCAGATAAAGCATAAAAAGACGTTTAATTTGACACCCAATTCACTTTCATATCTTCAGTATTAAGAAAGTTATGACCATTTTCATACTCGTACACATGGTGTACAATTTTGGTCTCCTAATTATGGGAAGGATGTCAACAAAATAGAGAGAGTACAGAGGAGATTTACTAGAATGTTGCCTGGGTTCCAGCAACTAAGTTACAGAGAAAGGTTGAACAAGTTAGGTCTTTATTCTTTGGAGCGCAGAAGGTTAAGCGGGGACTTGATTGAGGTCTTTAAAATGATGAAAGGATAGACAGAGTTGACGTGGATAAGCTTTTCCCATTGAGGGGAGGGAAGATTCAAACAAGAGGGCATGACATGAGAATTAAGGGACAGAAGTTTAGGGGTAACATGAGGGGGAACTTCTTTACTCAGAGAGTGGTGGCTGTGTGGAATGATCTTCCAGCAGAAGTGGTGGAGGCAGGATCGATTTTAACATTTAAAAGTAAAGTGGATAGGTATATGGACGGGAAGGGTATGGTCTGAGTGCAGGTAGATGGGACTAGGGGAAAATAAATGGTCGGCACGGACTGGAAGGGCCGAGAAGGCCTGTTTCCGTGCTGTAATTGTTATATGGTATACGGTTATATATGGATATTAGCATCTTGTTCCCCATTGCCTTTCAATTGACTTAACTCAAAAGCTGTGATCTAGAACAGTTAAAAGCCCATAACTTTCTTAAAAATTAAGAGAACTCAATGAAATTTTCAGTTATTATAGATTGAAGCATTCTGAAACAAATATGAAACAATCTTACTTGGATGACCTGAAATTAAAGCATATAATTAGTTAGTTATCTAATTGTAGCTAGTTACAAAATTCAATGAGTAGATCTAAACATCTATCCATTTCTTAAGAAAAGATAAACTTGTTTTTAATTGCCTAAGTGTCCAAATAACATTCACACAATAATCCACAATATAACATAATTTTTAAATATCATTTTCATGAAATTATAGGCCAAATTGAGGAATTTAGTGTTTAATTCCTGTAAATTAATGGCCATTTAAATCAACTAGCGAGTGGGTTTTAGTGGAATGCGGTGGATTGGAACGTTGCGGTTTGCGGTGAAGTCGGGAGGAAAAATACTGTTGGTTCATACATTTTTTTTGGATCCCATTTCGCAACATGAAAATGTAATTAAAGTCTCCATTAAAAAAACAACTTTTAATATAAAAATAAACTGTGTACCTTTTTTTCTCCCCTACGTAAAATCCTTCCGGTTGTCGGCACTCACGGCTTTTGAAGGTGATTTTTAAATTACTCTAGTTAATAAATAATCTAGCGTAATTTAAAAATACCTTCATGAATGAAATGTCGGAGCGATTTTTCTTCCGCAACGAAATCGCCCGACATGGATCGATTTTCCCAATCTGCAGAAAAACGGCACTTTAAGCCCGCCCCCCCCTCTGAAAGGCGCCAAAGTCACGCACACGGGGAGCGGCAGAACTGCAGCGCTGCTCAAGGTAAGTTTTGTAACATACCTACTTACAGTGCTTACAACTCTTAGAGACCCAGGTTCGATCCCGACTACGGGTGCTGTCTGCACGGAGTTTCAACCACACCTGAAATATGTGGAGGTTAAATGGTGGGATAATGTTAGTGAATGATGAGTTGAAGATGCAGATAGCGATTAATGACTATGCTATTGTTGGGATCACGGAGACATGGCTCCAGGATGACCAAGGCTGGGAGCTGAACATCCAGGGATATTCAATATTCAGGAGGGATAGACGAAAAGGAAAAGGAGGTGGGGTAGCGTTGCTGGTGAGAGAGGAGATTAATGCAATAGAAAGGAAGGACATTAGCGTGGAGGATGTGGAATCGATATGGGTAGAGCTGCGAAACTCTAAGGGGCAGAAAACGCTAGTGGGAGCTGTGTACAGGCCACCTAACAGTAGTATTGGAGTTGGGGATGGCATCAAACAGGAAATTAGAAATGCGTGCAACAAGGGTAACACGGTTATAATGGGTGACTTCAATCTGCATGTAGATTGGGTGAATCAAATTGGCAGGGGTGCTGAGGAAGAGGATTTCCTGGAATGTATGCGGGATAGTTTTCTCAACCAACATGTGGAGGAACCAACGAGAGAGCAGGCTATTCTAGACTGGGTATTGAGAAATGAGGAAGGGTTAGTTAGCAGTCTTGTTGTGCGTGGCCCCTTGGGCAAGAGTGACCATAATATGGTTGAGTTCTTCATTAGGATGGAGACTGCTAGAGTCGGTTATTAAAGATGGGATAGCAGCGCATTTGGAAAGTGGTGAAATCATTGGACAAAGTCAGCATGGATTTACGAAAGGTAAATCATGTCTGACAAATCTGATAGAATTTTTCGAGGATGTAACTAGTAGAGTGGATAAGGGAGAACCAGTGGATGTGTTATATCTAGACTTTCAGAAGGCTTTCGACAAGGTCCCGCATAAGAGATTAGCATACAAACTTAAAGCACACGGTATTGGGGGTTCAGTATTGATGTGGATAGAGAACTGGCTAGCAGACAGGAGGCAAAGGGTAGGAGTAAACGGGTCCTTTTCAGAATGGCAGGCAGTGACTAGTGGGGTGCCGCAAGGCTCAGTGCTGGGACCCCAGCTATTTACAATATATATTAATGATTTGGACGAGGGAATTCAATGCAACATCTCCAAATTTGCAGATGATACCAAGCTGGGGGGTATAGTTAGGTGTGAGGAGGATGCTTGGAGGCTGCAGGGTGATTTGGATAGGCTGAGTGAATGGGCAGATGCATGGCAGATGCAGTATAATGTGGATAAATGTGAGGTTATCCACTTTGGTGGCAAAAACATGAGGGTAGACTATTATCTGAATGGTGGCAGATTAGGAAAGGGGGACATGCAACGCGACCCGGGTGTCATGGTACACCAGTCATTGAAAGTAGGCATGCAGGTGCAGCAGGCAGTGAAGAAAGCAAATGGTATGTTAGCATTCATAGCGAAAGGATTTGAGTATAGGAACAGGGAGGTTCTACTGCAGTTGTACGGGGTTTTGGTGAGGCCACACCTGGAATATTGCGTACAGTTTTGGTCTCCAAATCTGAGGAAGGACATCCTTGCCATAGAGGGGGTACAGAGAAGATTCACCAGACTGATTCCTGGGATGTCAGGACTTTCATATGAGGAAAGATTGGATAGACTCGGCTTGTACTCGCTGGAATTTAGAAGATTGAGGGGGGATCTTATAGAGACTTACAAAATTCTTAAGGGGTTGGACAAGCTAGATGCTGGAAGATTGTTCCCGATGTTGGGGGAGTCCAGAACAAGGGGTCACAGTCTAAGGATAAGGGGGAATTCCTTTAGGACCGAAATGAGGAAAACATTCTTTACACAGAGAGTGGTGAGTCTCTGGAATTCTCTGCCACAGAAGGTAGTTGAGGCCAGTTCATTGGCTATATTTAAGAGGGTGTTAGATGTGGCACTTGTGGCTAAAGGGATCAGAGGGTATGGAGAGAAGGCAGGTACGGGATACTGAGTTGGATGATCAGCCATGATCACGTTGTATGGCGGTGCAGGCTCGAAGGGCCGAATGGCCTACTCCTGCACCTATTTTCTATGTTTCTAGTGTGCAGGGATCGCAGGTCGGTGAGGCAGATGGCCTGTTTCCGCGCTGTATCTCCAAGCTAAAAAACAAACTATGATTCGTGTGATGCAATGGGCTGAAGGGCCAGTTTTCTGTTGCGCAGTTATGACAAACGAAATACTGTTCATGATCATAAGGTCATGTGAAAAATGTACATCTTCTAGATGCGCCGGGACGCATCCTCGGTGATGTGACCTGTGGTGTTTCGGGTCTCACAACATCAGGCACCCTCGCCCAGGCGACTCAGCCGGGGTTGATCAGGCCCCGACTTGCGTCCCAGCAGCTACCGCCCACGGATCAGCCATCTTAGTAACCACTCTGCAGGGGTTGGGAGACTCTAGTGCGTGGAGGGACTGGGCTGTGTGGGGTGACTCCCGGCCGGGCTCCTCCTGCGTCTCACCAGGTTCAAGGCCGGTGCGTACGCTGCACCTCTTTCTCCGACCATTTCATTCTCGCCTGACTGATAAGTTATAGGAGCAGAATTAGGCCATTCGGCCCATCAAGTATACTCTGCTGGGGTTACACAAAAAGCTGGAGAAACTCAGCGGGTGCAGCAGCATCTAAGGAGCGAAGGAGATAGGCGACGTTTCGGGTCGAGACCCTTCTTCAGACCTGAAGTCTGACGTCGCCTATCTCCTTCGCTCCTTAGATGCTGCTGCACCCGCTGAGTTTCTCCAGCTTTTTGTGTAACCCTCGATTCTCCAGCATCTGCAGTTCCTTCTTTAACAAGTATACTCTGCCATTCAATCATGCCAGATCTATCTCTCCCTCCTAAACCCATTCTCCTGCCTTCTTCCCCCATAACCTCCGACACAAACACTAATCAAGAACCTGTCTATCTCTGCCTTAAAAATATCCACTGATGGTCTCCAAAGCCTTCTGTGGCAAAGAATTCCACAGATTCACCACCCTCTGACTAAATACATTCCTTCTCATCTTCCTAAAGGTATGTCCTCTAATTCTGAGGCTGTGACCTCTGGTTCTAGACTCTCCCACAAGTGGGAAAAAACCTCTCCACATCCACTCTATCCAGGCATTTCACTATTCGGTACGTTTCAATGAGGTCCCTGATGATAGCATTGTAAGCAGTTGGATATGATTATATAGGAATGACCGAGCTGGAAAATAAACTTCTAATCGATGATATTTAACTCCAATGCTTCCAGGGTTGGGTTAATTAAAAATTAAAAAAGAGTACGTAGGCTTGAAGGCCCCCTCTTTCTTGCCTGTAATTCTGGGTACAGGATTTACACCTGGAAGGCAAATATCTTAGTTTAGTTAAGAGATATGGCGTAGTAGACTTGATGGGCCGAATGGCCTAATTCTGCTCCTGTCACTTATGACCTTATGATCATGAGCTGAATTTCTTTTGTCATAATTGTACGGCAGAAAACAGGCCCTTCGCTCCATTGCTTCGTGCCTATCCTAGTTTGTTATTAGTTTTGGGGTTCAGTGAGGAAATAGGCCCATTGAGGCTACGTCGACCAGGGTTCCCCTGCACATTAACACCATCCTATATACACTGTACCAAGCCAATTAGCTGATAAACCTGCAGAGTCTTTGGTGTGTGGGAGGAAACTGGAGATTTTGGAGAAAGCCCATGCAGGTCGCGGGGAGAACGTGCAAACTCCGTACAGGCAGAACCCTGCAGTCAGGATCGAACCCAGGTCCCTGGCGCTGCAAGGCAGCAACTTGACCCACTGCGCCACTGTGTTGAGACTTGCAGATGTTGTCTTGTGCACAAGTGCAAAGACCTTGTGGAAACCTAAAAGATTCGTATTATGATATTAATAATGTCTCTGTCTCGTGGGGTGCACTAATTGCAGTGAGGAGGCTTCCTATTGAGGGAGTGCAGCGTAGGTTCACAAGGTTAAGTCCCGGGATGGCGGTACTGTCATATGCTGAGAGAATGGAGCGGCTGGGCTTGTACACTCTGGCGTTTAGAAGGATGAGAGGGAATCTCATTGAAACATATAAGATTGTTAAGGGCTTGGACACACTAGAGGCAGGAAACATGTTCCCGATGTTGTGGGAGTCCAGAACCAGGGGCCACAGTTTAAGAATAAGGAGTAAGCCATTTAGAACGGAGATGAGGAAAACATTCTTTACACAGAGAGTGGTGAGTCTCTGGAGTTCTCTGCCACAGAAGGTAGTTGAGGCCAGTTCATTGGCTATATTTAAGAGGGAGTTAGATGTGGACCTTGTGGCTAAAGGGATCAGGGGGTGTGGAGAGAAGGCAGGTATGGGATACTGAGTTGGATGATCAGCCATGATCACATTGAATGGCGGTGCAGGCTCGAAGGGCCGAATGGCCTACTCCTGCACCTATTTTTCTATGTTTCTATGTAAACTGAACAGCCAAGAGCTTGAAATGAGCACGGACTCTGATGGAGAATGGACTATTGTGGAAAGAGGAAGGGGGAGGTGAAGAGCCAGTGGAGTGAGATCCCTGTAGTGTGCTGACGGATGGTGTGAGGAAGATCACAGTAGTGTCCGTCCCTCAGCAACTGCAGGGAGCATGCACAACACACAATGCTGTCATTGTTGAGCAAAGCATAAAGCATTGGGGGAAATCGGTGCTGAGCCAAAACATGATTACATGTGGTTAATAGTAACAGCTTCCTATTTTTCATTCATTTCTAACTTGGTAAGCAAGAGGGGAAGCAGTGTGTGTGTGTGTAGATGTCGCTCTCCTGCATGGCCTGCTGTGTGCCGTTTTGGTTCGATCTTCACCATCTGTACGGAGTTTGCACGTTCTCCCCGTGACCTGCGTGGGTTTGCTCCGGTTTCCTCCCACACTCCAAAGACACGCAGGTTTGTAGGTTAATTGGCTTCGGTGAAACTCTAAATTGCAGCGTAGGGTTAGTGTGCGGGGATCGCTGGTTGGCGCTGACTCAATGGGCCAAGGGGCCAGTTTCCCCGCTGTATCTAGATAGAGTAAAGTGCACCCTCCCCAAACCTCTTCTGCACCCTCCCCAAACCTCTACCCTGATACGCCAGCTCTGCAGAAAGGGTCTCGACCTGAAATGTCACCCATTCCTTCTCTCCAGAGGGTTACACAAAAAGCTGGAGAAACTCAGCGGGTGCAGCAGCATCTAAGTCGCACTAGCTTCTCATTTTCACACTACAAACAGCTTACAATGGCCTGTTTCCTTTATCATCGATACTTTTTTGCATATCTTTCATTCATTGTTCTTTATCTCTGCACATCACCGTCTATATCTCTCGTTTCCCTGATCCCTGACCAGTCTGAAGAAGGGTCTCGACCCGAAACGTCGCCCATCTCCTTCGCTCCTTAGCAAAAGTTCTCCTTCTCTCCAGAGCTGTCCCGCTGAGTTACTCCAGCTTTTCGCGTCTATCTTCAGCTTCAACCAGCACCTGCAGTTTAATTCCAACACCAGTTATTTGAACGGATCTCCCCTCTCCTTTCGTCTGGCTCGGTTTTCCACCTCGCCCAAATTAATCCGTCTCGTCTGATCCTCATCCTGTTATGTGTCAAAGAAGATCAAAGAGGAAAGATTCTGTGGCAAAATGGGCCGGCAAAGATGAACTACCTCTCGTCCGTGCCCTTTGTCGAGTGATTAACGAGCTGAGTATCTCCTGAGATAATCACCATTTCATTAGGAAAATGCAACTTTGGCACTTTTGGTATCCTGATGATATGAGGTCCATTTAGAAAGGTCTTTGCTGTGTTCACCATATTTAACCATTATTCCATTTGATTCATGATGTGAACTGCACATCTTTCAAAGGGGGGGGGGGGGGGGGGGAGGGGAGGAATCAAAGGACACACTGCCTACATGAAAAGGGTGAATCTAGATAATATTTTAGATTTCCCTCCCAACCTAGGGGTGGCGCAGTGGTAGAGTTGCTGCCTCACAGCGCCAGAGACCCGGGTTCGATCCCGACTACGGGTGCTTGCTTGTCTGTGTGAAGTTTGTACGTTCTCCCCGTGACCTGCGTGGGTTTTAAAAGACGTACAGGCTGGCTTGGTATATATGTAACTCATCCCGTGTGTGGGTTGTGTTAGTGTGTGTGTGGGTTGTGTTAGTGTGTGTGTGGGTTGTGTTAGTGTCTGTGTGTGTGGATTGTGTTAGTGTGTGTGTGGGTTGTGTTAGTGTGTGTGTGGATTGTGTTAGTGTCTGTGTGTGTGGGTTGCGTTAGTGTGTGTGTGTGGATTGCGTTAGTGTGTGTGTGGATTGTGTTAGTGTGTGTGTGTGGATTGTGTTAGTGTGTGTGGATTGTGTTAGTGTGATAGTGTGTGTGGATTGTGTTAGTGTGTGTGTGTGGATTGTGTTAGTGTGTGTGTGTGGATTGTGTTAGTGTGTGTGGATTGTGTTAGTGTGTGTGTGTGGATTGTGTTAGTGTGTGTGTGCGGATTGTGTTAGTGTGTGTGTGTGGATTGTGTTAGTGTGTGTGTGTGGATTGTGTTAGTGTGTGTGTGTGGATTGTGTTAGTGTGTGTGTGTGGATTGTGTTAGTGTGTGTGTGCGGATTGTGTTAGTGTGTGTGTGTGGGTTGTGTTAGTGTGTGTGGATTGTGTTAGTGTGATAGTGTGTGTATGTGTGGATTGTGTTGGTGTGTGTGGATTGTGTTGGTGTGTGGATTGTGTTAGTGTGAGTGTGTGGATTGTGTTAGTGTGTGTGTGTGTGGGTTGTGTTAGTGTGTGTGGGTTGTGTTAGTGTGAGTGTGTGGATTGTGTTAGTGTGTGTGTGGATTGTGTTAGTGTGTGTGGATTGTGTTAGTGTGTGTGGGTTGTGTTAGTGTGTGTGGGTTGTGTTAGTGTGTGTGGGTTGTGTTAGTGTGTGTGGGTTGTGTTAGTGTGTGTGTGTGGGTTGTGTTAGTGTGTGTGTGTGGGTTGTGTTAGTGTGTGTGTGTGGGTTGTGTTAGTGTGTGTGTGTGGGTTGTGTTAGTGTGTGTGTGTGGGTTGTGTTAGTGTGTGGATTGTGTCAGTGTGTGTGTGGATTGTGTCAGTGTGTGTGTGGATTGTGTCAGTGTGTGTGTGGATTGTGTCAGTGTGTGTGTGGATTGTGTCAGTGTGTGTGTGGATTGTGTCAGTGTGTGTGTGGATTGTGTCAGTGTGTGTGTGGATTGTGTCAGTGTGTGTGTGGATTGTGTCAGTGTGTGTGTGGATTGTGTCAGTGTGTGTGTGGATTGTGTCAGTGTGTGTGTGGATTGTGTCAGTGTGTGTGTGTGGATTGTGTCAGTGTGTGTGTGGATTGTGTCAGTGTGTGTGTGGATTGTGTCAGTGTGTGTGTGGATTGTGTTAGTGTGTGTGTGGATTGTGTTAGTGTGTGTGTGTGGATTGTGTCAGTGTGTGTGTGGATTGTGTCAGTGTGTGTGTGGATTGTGTCAGTGTGTGTGTGGATTGTGTCTGTGTGTGTGTGGATTGTGTCATTGTGTGTGTGTGTGGATTGTGTGTGTGTGTGGATTGTGTGTGGATTGTGTGTGTGTGGATTGTGTGTGTGTGTGTGTGGATTGTGTGTGTGTGTGGATTGTGTGTGTGGATTGTGTGAGTGTGTGTGTGGATTGTGTTAGTGTGTGTGTGGATTGTGTGAATGTGTGTGTGTGTTGTTGGTCAGTGTGGACTCAGTGGGCTGAAGGGTCTCTTTTTGAGCTGTATGTCTGGGTTAAACTGAATCAAACCCAGAGCCACACAAGGATGGGGACAGCAGATCTGAAGCCTGGCTGTAGTGGCAGCTTTGGAAAGAACAACAGTGGTGAGATTAGGGGAGCAATTTCAAAGCATTGGGCCTTATGCAGGCATGGAGCAGTGAAAGCAACCTTGACATTAACTGTGAACGATTTAATATCATTTCAGCTGGTTAGTATTGATTGTCAGGCAAACAGCCGTGCGATTTGTGATATTTCAAATTCAAAGTGAGGGAAATAATGTCAAAAAGGTTAGAAGGGTCTCCACCTGAAATGTCACCCATTCCTTCTCTCCAGAGATGCTGCTGCCTTCTTCTTCTTGCATATGGAGTGCACAGCCCAAAGTTGCAGGAGAACTTGTTCTATTTGATTGTGCAAGCCGGGTTATTTGCATACGTCGAAACAGAGTGGACCACGTGAAGGTTGCAATCTGCTTGTCCCGCCGAGTTGCACCAGAGTTTTGTGTCCATCTTAGATTTTTTTTTTAAATCCTGCTTTTGTTTGTTTAGTTTAGTTTGTTTCGAGCCACAACAGGCCCTTCGGCCCACCGGGCCCGCGCCGACCAGCGATCCCCGCACACTGGCGCTATCCTACGCACACTGGGGGACAATTTACAATTTTCACCCAAGCCGATGAGCCGACAAACCTGCACGACTTTGGAGTGTGGGAGGAAGCCGGAGATCTCGGAGAAAACCCACGCAGGTCACGGGGTGAACGTACAAACTGCGTACGGACAGCGCCCGTGGACGGGATGGAACTGGGGTCTCTGGCGCTGTGAGGCAGCAACTCTACCGCTGCGCCATCGTGCCGGCTCTTTTGTGGAGGTTTTGTTGGGGGGAAAAAGAGATGGGGAAAAGAAACTTGCGTTCTGCTGTTGACCTTGGACATTTGTTTTCAGGAAAGAAACGCGTTTTATCCAATTTATCATTCGCAATGGAACATATTGAGCAACGGTGAGGTTTAATCAACGCTGCCAGCTTGCCCAAGATGATAAACATCAGGAGAAATTTCATTTTGTTGTCTCTTAATCTGTTCTAAATTCTATTTCTGTCTGTAATGATGGTGCCATGTCTGATGCTCCAATCGTCAACTACAAAGCGGTTCTTCACCATGTTTCATCCTTGTTAGAATACCCACGTTAGTCCACACCTGACTTGGCTCACAAATAGACAAGAGGTGCAGGAGGAGGCCATTCAGCCCTTCGGCCCTTCGAGCCAGCACTGCCATTCAATGCTGATTCATGGCTGATCATCCCCAATCAGTACCCCGTTCCTGCCTTCTCCCCATATCCCCTGACTCCGCTATCTTTAAGAGGCCCTTTCCAGCTCTTGCTGTAAGGCAAAGTAGACACAAAATGCTGGAGTGACTCAGCGGGTCGGGCAGCATCTCTGGAGAACAGGGATGGGTGACGTTTCGGGTCGGGACCCTTCTTCCGACTGTTCAAATTTCGACAACGAGATATTCTAGTAGAAAGAAAGGATTGTAGATGCTGGTTTACAAATAAAATATTCTTATCTTCTTCTGATCTTTCTTCAGACTGTCCCTGGTCTGAACACCTACCCATCTTCCCCAGAGATTCTGCCAGACCTGAGTTACTCCAGCACTCTCTATCTTTTTTCTTTGTAAACCGGCACCTGCAGTTTCTTGTGTCCACCTATCACTTCCCTCCCTCGCCTCTTCTCCAGCTTTCTTCCCCCCTACTACAATCGGTCGGAAGAAGGGTTCCATCTCAAAACGTCACCTGTCCATGTTTCCCACAGATGCTGCCTGACCCGCTGAGTTGCTCCAGCCCTTTGTGTCTTGTTTTTGTACACCAGCACCTGCAGTCCTTTGTTTCCTCAAGAAACATGGCTTTAGTTTAGGGAAACAGGCCCTTTGGCCCACCGGGTCCGTGCCGCTCCAGCGATCCCCACACATTAACACCATCCTACACACACTACGGACAATTTTTACATTTATACCTAGCCAATTAACCTACAAACCTGTATGTCTTTGGAATGCCAATTAACCTACAAACCTGCACATCAAAACTGAAGATCTCGGAGAAAACCCACACGGGTCACGGGGAGAACATACAAGCTCTGTACAGACAGCACCCGTAGTCGGGATCGAACCTGGATCCTCGGTGCTGTAAGGCAGCAACTCTACCGCTACCCCACCGTGACCACCGACACTTGAATTTTCTCTGGCAGATTCCTCACCTCTGCCATGATTAGTTTAAAGTTGTAAGCAAGTTTGCAGTGGGATCTCCTAGTCAAGGTTCTGCTATTTCTATTCTAATCGGTTGTTTCCCGTACAGTTTGTGCAGTGTAAACTGGTGGCTGACCACAAACTGTATCGCTCTATGACTCCTAACACCTGCCATTTGAGACTGGCATCTCCATTCAACAGACGGCCAATGAAGTAGCAATGTTACAAAATTTTGAGATTTTAAAAATCAAGTCTGCAATTTATCCCATCAGATAAAGCATAAAAAGAAGTTTAATTTGACACCTAATTCACTTTCATATCTTCAGTATTAAGAAAGTTATGACCATTTTCATACTCTGAAATTAGCATCTTGTTCCCCATTGCCTTTCAATTGACTTAACTCAAAAGCTGTGATCTAGAACAGTTAAAAGCCCATAACTTTCTTAAAAATTAAGAGAACTCAATGAAATTTTCAGTTATTATAGACTGAAGCATTCTGAAACAAATATGAAACAATCTTACTTGGATGACCTGAAATTAAAGCATATAATTAGTTAGTTATCTATTTGTAGCTAATTACAAAATTCAATGAGTAGATCTAAACATCTATCCATTTCTTAAGAAAAGATAAACTTTTTTTAAATTGCCTAAGTGTCCAAATAACATTCACACAATAATCCACAATATAACATAATTTTTAAATCTCATTTTCATGAATTTCTGGGCCAAATGGAATGAATTTAGTGTTTAATGCCTGTAAATTAATGGCCATTTAAATCAACTAGCGAGTGGGTTTTAGTGGAATGCGGTGGATTGGAACGTTGTGGTTTGCAGTGAAGTCGGGAGGAAAAATACTGTTGGTTCATACATTTTTTTGGACCCCATTTCGCAACATGAAAATATTATTAAAGCCTCCGTAAAAAACAACTTTTAATATAAAAATAAACTGTGTACCTTTTTTTCTCCCCTACGCAAAATCCTTCCCGTTGTCGGTTCTCACGGTTTTTGAAGGTGATTTTTAAATTACTCTAGATAATAAATAATCTAGCGTAATTTAAAAATACCTTCATTAATGAAATGTCGGAGCGATTTTTCTTCCGCAACGAAATCGCCCGGCATTGATCGATTTGCCCAGTCTGAAGAAAAACGGCACTTTAAGCCAGCCCCCCTCTGAAAGGTGCCAAAGTTGCGCACACGGGGAGCGGCAGAACTGCTGCGCTGCTCAAGGTAAGTTTTGTAACATACCTAAATGAAGTCCTAATTAATGAAACACAGACACTCTTCTGGACTCACAGATTAGGTCTCCCAAGTGGGACAGCCCCTTTACATACATTGGTTTCTGTCACTTTTCATCCTGAAACAAAACTCCCACACCCACATATTGGGTGGGGGGCAGGGTCTGTGACCCGGGGGGGGGGGGGTGATGAAATATTGTGTCATACACCTTATCTAAACTCTCGACCCTTGCGTGCACTGACAACTGCAAGCTTTTAAACTATTCCCACATACAATTTTAGAAGATGGAGTTGTGGCAGTTTATAAAAACTGGTGGGTTTTGGGAAGCATTGGTGAGATGGGCTCAGTAGGAAAATGACCCTTAAAGCTTTAAAGAAGGAACTGCAGATGCTGGAGAATCGAGGGTACACAAAAAGCTGGAGAAACTCAGCGGGTGCAGCAGCATCTAAGGAGCGAAGGAGATGGGTAACGTTTTGGGTCGAGACCCTTCTTCAGACTGAAGAAGGGTCTCGACCCGAAACGTCGCCTATCTCCTTCGCTCCTTAGCTGCTGCTGGTCCCTTAAAGCTTCATGTGTAGGAAGCATTAGCGGATGCTGATTTTAAACTGAAGATAGACACAAAATGCTGGAGTACCTCAGCGGGACAGGCAGCATCTCTGGAGAGAAGGAATGGGTGCCGTTTCGGGGTCGAGAGACTTCTTCAGACCAGTCTCTCCAGAGTCTGTCCCGCTGAGTTACTCCAGCATTTTGTGTCTATCTTCGGTGTAAACCAGCATCTGCAGTTCCTTCCTGCTAACTAATGAAGCTGTCACCAGGAACCCATTTGCATACCCTCAAGGTGGGGTGGGGGAGGGGGGGGGGGGGGTTAATGGAGATGTGGTCCAGCTTGCACTCGCCGGAAGCCAAAGATCCCAGAGAAAACCCATGCAGGTCACGGGGAGAACGGGCAAACTCCGAACAGACAGCGCCCGTGGTCGGGATCGAACCCGGGTCTCTGGTGCTGCAAGCGTTCTAAGGCAGCGGCTCTACCCGCTGAGCCACCGTGACGCCGGATCTGTATGGTGAAAATGTCTTTATCTCACCAAACCTGGCTCACCTGACAATAAAGAAACCACTGCCATGGATGAGAAGCGTCTCTTGTATTTTCAATATAAACTATGGTGACTCACACCTTCAGAATAGAGTGATCTTTATTGGCAGGTACACTCGCTCACTGAAGGTTGAGCATTACAGGGCCCGTCCCTCTGCGGGGAAATAATTTGCGAGTTTAGAAGAGTTTAGGAAAGTTTTTAAAAAGTGTCATGGTCTTACCAAAAAGTGTCACCTCCTACGACCTTCTTCGACTATGTAGAGAACTTCCTACGACTATGTTGAAGACTAGCTTCGACTAGCTTCGGGAAAATTGGACACCGGATAGTGAAGACGACCACCTTCGACTATACTAACACTCTCTATGACTGCCTTCGAATAACATGCTGACCTACTACGACCCACTTCAACTAAACCTACGAGTTAAAAAAATATCGATTTAAAAAAAAACATTTTTTTTTTCTCCATGCCGACCAATTTTTTTCTCGCGGACAATTTTCAGCATGCCAAAAAAAATACTCCTCGACCAAACTGAGAACGCAGGAACTTCTCTCGAGCATGAAGCAGAGTTACATAGACCTCCTAGGACAGAGGTATGTTACAAAACGTACCTTTAGTGGCGCTGCAGTTCTGCCGCTGGCCGTGTGGGTGACTTTGGCTCTTTAAGGGGGGGGGCGGGGTTAAAGTGCGGTTTTCCCCTTGCCATCCGGAGCTTTCTGTTGTCGGAGTGCGATGTATTTCTGGAAATGCGTTCCGGCTGTCGGTAAGTTAATTTTCTTTTATAAATAGCGGGACTATTTTATCGCCGCAGTAAAATAAAAATTAGCTCCTATTGCCGTGAACGCCGACAAAGGGGACGGATTTTACGTAGGGGACAGGTAAGTGAAAGCTGTTTATTTTTACATATAAACTTGCTTTTTTAGATGACTTTAATCAATATTTCATGTTGCAAAACGGTGATTTAGCCCCCATACGAACCGGCAGTGTTTTTCAGGCTGATATGGGGTTTAAATTCACCGCAACCGCAGCGTTCCAATACATCACGTTCCAGAAAATCCCACTCGCAAGCTGTTTAAAATGCCCATTAATTTATGGGCATTAAACACTAAATTTCTTCAATTTGGTCTATAAATTAATGACTGAGATTTAAAAATCATGTTATATTGTGAATTATTGTGTGAATGTTATTTGGACACTTAGGCTTTAAATTTGTTTTAAATTTTTTCTTAAGAAATGGATAGATGTTTAGATCTTGTAATTGAATTTTGTAATTAGCTACAATTGGGTAACTAACTAATTATATGCTTTAATTTCAGGTCATCCAAGTAAGATTGTTTCATATTTGTTTCAGAATGTTTCAATCTATAATAACTGAAAATGTCTTTACGTTCTCTTAATTTTTAAGGAAGTTATGGGCTTTTGACTGTTCTAGATCACAGCTTTTGAGTTAAGTCAATGGAAAAGCAATGGGGAACAAGATGCTAATTTCCGAGTATGAAAATGGCCATAACTTTTTTAATACTGAAGATATGAAAGTGAATTAGGTGTCAAATTAAACTTCTTTTTATGCTTTATCTGATGGGATAAATTGCAGACTTGATTTTTAAAATCTCAAAATTTTGCAACATTGCTACTAGGACCATGTGTCGACCATGCTTTGAGTTTGAGTCGAGCGCAAACTCTTCTAAACTCGCAAATTAGGTCCCCGCAGTGGGACAGGCCTTTGACTGAGTCCTTGCAGTTGCAGTCGGGCACACCCGGTGACTCGCGATGTCATCTTCCCTCCAAACGCAGTCCCGTACCAGTTCTACCAGCAAGGGTTCGATCAATAACTGGCCCAACCACCAGGTGGTGCCACAAAACACTGATCCAGAAAAATGACTTTTGCTGATGCTGTATAACTTCATCACATTTGTTTTTCTTTTGCTGTGGAGATGATGGGGTTTGATTTTTGTTTCATATCAGCTAATTGTGTGTTCCTGTTCACCATTGCATCAAAGCAGTGGTTTCTCTCTTCAAGCAAACAAGTGTTCCAAATAGGGGGGGTTACACAAAAAGCTGGAGAAACTCAGCGGGTGCAGCAGCATCTAAGGAGCGAAGGAGATGGGCGATGTTTCGGGTCGAGACCCTTCCAGATGAATGTGTAGGACAGGACTGCGGATGCTGCTTCAAATCGAAGATGGACACAAAATGCCGGAGTAACTCGGCGGGACAGGCAGCTTCGCCGGAGAGGCGGAATGGGCGAGGTTTCAGGTCGAGACCCTTCTTCAGACTGATGTCAGGGGTGTGGGCGCTACAGGGATAAAAATGTAGCCGGAGACAGTAAGACTGGTCGGAGACAAAATGTGTAGGAAACTGCATTCGCCATCATCATTGAAAACATTAGTGACACAGTGCCAGTTGCCAACGGGGACAGTGACGGACGCTCCACATATCTCCGTCCTCCAGTTCCTGCGGACTTCAGCCACTGGAAGTCTAGGATGTTGGTGTGTGTGTGTGCGCTTTATCATCGTTCCTTACAATGCCACGTACGGCAGTGATCGCAACTTCTACTAAGGTGTGGATGGCCGTTGGCTCGCTCGGAGCTCATCCACCCTTTGACAGATCTTGTTTTTGGTCCTGCTGGGGGTCCACAGCCCCCTCCTCACCTGGCAAACCAGGTGGGGGAGACGGTTTAGTCGGCGACTATCCGACCATGGAGCGGGTAGCAGGGGATTACATGGTACCCGTGGCGGGGGGGGGGGTGGGACAACAACATTCCAAATTAATCTTGTGTTGAAGATGTTTGGAATGTTTGTTGTGTGTACTTATCTTTTCAAATATACTTTTCAAATTAATATTGGAAAAAAAGACACAAAGTGCTGGAGTAACTCAGCGGGTCAGGCAGCATCTCCGGAGGACATGGAGGGGCCACATTTTAGGTCGGGCACCCTCCTTCACCACAGGAAGGGTGCCGACCAGAAATGTCTCCTGCCCATGTTCTCCAGGGATGCTGCCTGACCTGCTGAGTTACTCCAGCACTTTGTGTCTTTTTTGGTAAACCAATATCTGCAGTTCCTTGTCACTACAATGGATTAATATAAATGGGTTTAAGTATGTGTAAGAAAGAACTGCAGATGCTGGTTTAAGTCGAAGGTAGACACAAAATGCTGGAGTAACTCAGCGGGTGAGGCAGCATTTCTGGGGGGGGGGGGGGAAGGAATGGGCGATGTTTCGGGTCGACACTTCTTCGGACTTCAGTCTGAAGGCCTCGAGACCCTTCTTCAGACTTCAGTTTGAAGAAGGGTCTCGACCCGAAACGTCGCCCATTCCTTCTCTCCAGAGATGCTGCCTGTCCCGCTGAGTTACTCCGGCATTTTGTGTCCACAATGGGTTTAAATATCACATGAGATAAGGAAATATTCAGACACTTTTTTTCTACAGACTATTTCGAATGATTTAATGTCAAGACCAAACATATTCCATTAACACAAGCGGCACTCATTTCTTAATAAAACTGTGGTGATTTGGCGGTTTCAAGGCGACAACTGAAGTTTCAAACGGATCTTTATTCAAGAGTTTGGTTTTCAGTTCACAGGTTCTCTAGACACGTCTGGCCTCATCGGTGGTCAGTGCTGAACTAACCGCGCGAAAACAAGCAGCCCCTCCCGAGTCACGTGACCGCGGCTTCCGATATCTGCGTGCTCCAGTAGGTGCCGCTTCAGTGAGACCATAATTTTATAGAAACATAGAATTTAGGTGCAGGAGTAGGCCATTCGGCCCTTCGAGCCTGCACCACCATTCAATATGATCATAGCTGATCATCCAACTCAGTATCCCGTACCTGCCTTCTCTCCATACCCTCTGATCCCCTTAGCCACAAGGGCCACATCTAACTCCCGCTTAAATATAGCCAATGAACTGGCCTCAGCTACCCTCTGTGGCAGAGAGTTCCAGAGACCCACCACTCTCTGTGTGAAAAAAGTCCTTCTCATCTCGGTCCTAAAGGATTTCCCCCTTATCCTTAAGCTGTGACCCTTTGTCCTGGACCTCCCCAACATCGGGAACAATCTTCCTGCATCTAGCCTGTGCAACCCCTTAAGAATTTTGTAAGTTTCTATAAGATCCCCTCTCAATCTCCTAAATTCTAGAGAGTATAAACCGAGTCTATGCAGTCTTTGTTCATAAGACAGTCCTGACATCCCAGGAATCAGTCTGGTGAACCTTCTCTGCACTCCCTCTATGGCAATAATGTCCTTCCTCAGATTTGGAGACCAGAACTGTAGGCAATACTGCAGGTGTGGTCTCACCAAGACCCTATACAACTGAAGTAGAACCTCCCTGCTCCTATACTCAAATCCTTTTGCTATGAAAGCTAACATACCATTCGCTTTCTTCACTGCCTGCTGCACCTGCATGCCTACTTTCAATGACTGGTGTACTAATTAAATAATTTTAATTTGAGCAATTAAAATCTCACTGTGGCACAACCCACAAGTATAAAATGTATTGCAGGTAAATGCATTTTAAAAACCTCCATGACTTCAGGTTGGCATGAGGACATTCAACCCATATTGATATTGGATTATTGTAATCATCCCAGCTTGTTTTAATAATTTATTCTGCTACTTGCCCAACCCAATACACCAAGCTTCAGGCAGGTTCCAAGCTATCGTTAGTACCGTTATCCGAGGTTATGGGGAGAAGGGAGGAGAATGGAGTTACATAGAGATAGACAATAGGTGCAGGAGTAGGCCATTTGGCCCTTCGAGCCAGCACCGCCATTCAATGTGATCGTGGCTGATCATCCCCAATCAGTACCCCGTTCCTGCCTTCTCCCCATATCCCCTGACTCCGCTATCTTTAAGAGCCCTATCTAGCTCTCTCTTGAAAGCATCCAGAGAACCGGCCTCCACCGCCCTCTGAGGCAGAGAATTCCACAGACTCACCACTCTCTGTGGAAAAAGTGTTTCCTCATCTCCGTTCTAAATGGCTTACCCCTTATTCTTAAACCGTGGCCCCTGATTCTGGGCTCCCCCAACATCGGGAACCTGTTTCCTGCCTCTAGCATGTCTAGTTAATCTGTGGAACTCATTGTCACAGAGGGCGGTGGAGGCCAAGTCGGTGGATACTTTTAAGACAGAGGTAGACAAATTCTTGAGAGCGGTGGAGGCCGGTTCTCTGGATACTTCCAGGATAGGATGGTGAGAAAAAGTGTTTTCTCATCTCCATTCTAAATGGCTTACCCCTTATTCTTAAACTGTGTCCCCTGGTTCTGGACTCCCCCAACATTAGGAACATGTTTCCTGCTAGCGAGAGATAGATCAGCCATGATTGAATGGCGGTGTCGGCTTGATGGGCCGAATGGCCTTATGTGCTCCTATCACTTATGATCTTAGTAACTCACCACAAAAAGTGATTATTTGATATATATATATGTGTGTATGTATGTATATGTATGTATATGTATATGTATGTATATGTATATGTATATATATGTGTATGTATATGTATATATATGTATATGTATGTATATATGCGTATGTATATGTATGTATATGTATGTATATGTATGTATATGTGTATATATATATATATATATGTATATGTATATGTATGTGTATGTGTATGTGTATGTGTATGTGTATGTGTATGTGTATGTGTATGTGTATATGTATATGTATGTGTATATGTATGTGTATATGTATGTGTATATGTATGTGTATATGTATATGTATATGTATATGTATATGTATATGTATATGTATATGTATATGTATATGTATATGTATATATATATATATATGTGTGTGTGTGTAAATACACACTCACTCACTCACTCACTCACTCACACTCTCTCTCTCTCTATTTTGGAATGGAAGACAAATTGAATTCCGAGAAGAATTTTGCCATACATGTGTGTTCATCCAAATTCTTCTCTAAATTCGAATTTGTCCCCCATTCCAGAATATATGTTTAGAGATTCACCATGGACACAGGCCCTTCAGCCCAACGAGTCCGCGCCGACCAGCGATCCCCGCACACTAACACCATCCTACACACGCTAGAGACAATTCACATTGTTACCGAAGGCAATTAGAAACCGGTGGAAACTGTTTCTTTCCTTTCATTCCGGGTTCTGGCAGTGTAGACGCTGCTAAGCGCATTACTGCCTTCCATAGTTCAGAGTTTGAACTAGATTCTCACATACAATCCTGTCACATGCAGGAATTGAAGAACAGCCCTGGATATCAATTGATGTTTCTCATTATGCCCAAACAAAGATAAAACAGAAAAAAGCCTCAACACCAAGTCCCATCAGTCCAACTAACAATACTTTTCTTTCTCCCCTATAATTTTTACATTCTAGGAAAACATGCTTAACTGTCTCATGACTCGCACATTCACACAAGCCAGAAACATGTTTCCCGATAATTTACAAATAATAATTTAACCCACAGTGTCCCAATTTCAACCTACACAATTTAACCGAGTCCCTACGAGACAGAGATGTACAGAAACATATTTTCCTAACTTCAGATTGAATAGAAAAGTAGTGTCTACCCCTGACTTCCTTTTCCCATCCTCTCTGCCATTCGTTTATTAATCCCTCTTTAATTATTTCTCTCAATTCCAATCTCCCCAATGATACATGAATATCTATTTCTCTTTTTAAACTCTCCTTTGCTACGAGGCCCACCTGCTCATTCCCCCTCACCCCAGCATGCCCGGGAACCCAGCAAAAGGTGATATTATACGCAAACCCAATTCTGGAAAACACACCCAAGATTTCATTTAGAATGTCAGGACGAGCTTTAGATTTCCCCGCTCTGAAAGTTTCCAAGAGCAGCTACAGAATCGGAACAGATAATGACTTCTCTAAAACTGGCTTCCTCAATCCACCATCGAGCCCATTGAATTGCCATTAATTCAGTCGTGAGAACCGAGCTTCCATCAGAAATGCGTCGACCAATCTTCAACCCAAGCTGCTCCACATACACTCCAAACCGAGCTCTCCCACTAACTGGGTCCTTAGGTCCATCTGTGAAAACAATCAAAGTGCTCTCACGAATTAAATTAAAATATTCCATTATTCTTGGAGTCGCCTCACGCTTATCTTTTCCCTCAAGAAACGCAAGCTCAATAACCAGTTCAGGAAGAACCCAATAGGGCACAGGTAGCCATAACATATGCTCTATAATACCCCCTTGTTCCAAACCCAACTTGGTGGAAACTGTTGATGTTAATCATTCCTTGTCATTTACTCCAATGTTATTTGTACGAGTTGCAGGGCGGCACGGTGGCGAAGCGGTAGAGTTGCTGCCTCGCAGCGCCAGAGACCTGGGTTCGATCCTGACTACAGATGCTGTTTATACAGTGTTTGTGTGTCTCCCCCCCCCCCCCCCCCCCCCCACCGCGTGAGCTTTCACCGGGTGCTCCGGTTTCCTCCCACCCTCCAAAGACGTGCGGGGTTTGTAAGCTAACTGGCTTGGTGTTTATGTAAATTGTCCCGGGTGTGTGTGTGTGTGTTATCTCTGAACTAAACTAAACTCGCCACAAAATGCTGGAGTAACTCAGCGGGACAGGCAGCATCTCTGGAGAGAAAGAATGGGTGACGTTTCGGGGTGGAGGCCCGTGGCGTTTGTTTGTTTGGGGGTTTTTTTTGGCCTCTTTATTCACTTGGCAGAAAGATTTGCTTATTAAATGACCACTTACAGGCACTGATTTGGATCTAAATAAGTAATTAGGTTTTGACCTGACTGACCACAGTGCAACGCCAGGCATCGATAATCAATAAATGGGGAGTGAGAGAGAGAGCGCAGGGAAATGCCTTTGTATGCCATTAACTAATTTCACTTGAATGATGACTTATTGTTGCTTGGTATAGCTGATTGCAGCTTAATGTTTGTGGTTGATGTGCCATGAACCAGGGGTGAAGAGGTCAGGCTACGGGCTGTCCACTTCTACAGGATTTATGCCAAACTGCTGCAAACAGCCAGGGTTTCAATCAATCCCCTGCCAACCACAGCCATATGTTTTGGTCTTGCCCTAAGCTGGCAGCCTTTTGGAGGGTTACACAAAAAGCTGGAGAAACTCAGCGGTTGCAGCAGCATCTAAGGAGCGAAGGAGATAGCCTTTTGGAGGAGTGCTTTCGACGTGATAAGCAGAGCCTATGGCCAGACTCTTCCTCCAAACCCACTGCCACCTATTTTTGGTCCTCCTCCCAACACCAACCTCTCTGTTGCGTTGAAGCGGGCCCTGGCTTTTACAACCTTGTTAGCCCGGAGACTGATCTTGCTTAACTGGAGGCTTACCTGTCCCCCGACGCACGCCCGCTGGATCAAGGAGGTGCTCTACGATTTAAAGCTTGAAAAACTTAGGTTTTCTCTCAAAGGCTCTACCAGGACATTCCTAGATACATGGCACCCCTTCCTGGAACTAGCTCAACTTGTTCCGGACTCGGAAGAGGACTGGGTGCCTTCTATCACTGGTCTGTCTTATTGCAGCTGCTCTCCTCTCAATGCCCCCTCCCCCCCCACCCCCAACACACATCTATTTATCTGTCTATTTATCTGTCTGTCTGTCTGTCTGTCTGTCTGTCTGTCTGTCTGTCTGTCTGTCTGTCTGTCTGTCTGTCTGTCTGTCTGTCTGTCTATTTTGTTTTGTTTCGTCTATCTTATCGTATTTGTGTGGATGTGTACGTATGTGAGTGTTGTTTGTCCCCGTTTGGTTCCGACCTGATTCGGGTGGATTGAGGGGGGGTAAGGGTAAGGGCTTTGAGGGTCGCTTACACACTGTTGCACAATTATGTCCTGACTATCACTGTCTGTTATCATTGTATGTATGCAAATTGCTGTGAAATTCAAATAAAAAGATTAAATTAAAACAGCCAGGGTTTTGGTAAGGCGTCAGAAAACAGCTTATTCTGCACCTCTGTCCACAGAGCGAACTGAATCGTGTAGCTGCAATTCACCTCACAGAGGGGCGGCACGGTGGCGCAGCAGTAGAGTTGCTGCCAGGGCGGTCCCGCTCCAGGAGTTTACCCAAGAGCTCTCCCGAGTTTAAAAAAAAAATCAAACCTGTGGTATGTACGTAGCGGGTACGTCGGAGCTCGGGACGTCTCTTAGCGGCTTGCAACACTAACGGCAGGTACGTGGGGAAACGCGGTAAGCTCGTGAAGATTTTTCAACGCGTTGAAAAATGTCCACGAGAGAACCGAGTACCTACGAGCGGCCGTTACCGTAATTCTCCGAGTTCGAATCGGGGAAACTCGGGCGAACTCTTGAATTACCTCGTACAGTGGGACAGGGGCTTCACAGCGCCAGAGGCCCTGGTTCGATCCTGACTATGGGTGCTGTCTGTACAGAGTTTGCACGTGCTCCCTGTGACCGGTGGGTTTTCTCCGGGTGTGTGTGTGTGTGTGTGTGTGTGTGTGTGTGTGTGTGTGTGCGCGAGGATCGCTGGTCCGCCCGGTCTCGGTGGGCCGAAGGGCCTGTTTCCGTGCTCTAACTCTAACTTCGAGAGGGTCCCAATCCGAAACGTCCCGTATCCATGTTCTCCAGAGATGCTGGCCTGACGCTCTTCAAATTTCGGTCGTGCACCTTCTCCAGATGTGGAAACGGAGACATTCCCTGACAGAGAAATGACAGTGTTAATAAGAGCATCTGCTGTTCAACATCTTCATGCATTTTGTCTGGTATTTTGTTAAGACCATGCTATCTGCCTGCAACGACTGCAGCTGAAAGCAATTAAGAGCAGATGTTCGGAACCACAACCCAGGCTGCCCATTGGCACAATGAGCAGAGTTTAAATTTTGGAAACAATACTCGAGCAAAACCGGGCGTTTGTTCTGAAAAAACAAAATGGTCTTCTCTGTGGAATTCGCTGCCTCGGGAGGCAGTGGAGGCCAATTTGCCGGATGCTTTCAAGAGAGAGTTGGATAGCGGAGTCAAGGGATATGGGGAGAAGGCAGGAATGGGGGTACTGATTGCGGATGATCAGCCTTGATCACAGAGAATGGCGGTGCTGTCTCGAAGGGCCGAATGGCATACTCCTGCACCTGTTGTCTGTTGTCATTGAAAAGTTGTCCAAATACATTTTTTACAGAATCACATGCTTTCCTTACATTCGCCTATTGACAATGGCTTCCTATTTACTGGCTTAAAGTTTAGTTTGGGGATACAGCGAGGAAACTGGCCCTTCGTTCCACCGTGTCCGCGCCGACCAGCGATCCCTGCACGCTACACACACACACACTGGGGACATTTTACGATGATATCAAGCCAATTAACCTACAAACACGTACGTCGTTGGAGTGGGGGAGGAAACCTGGAGAAACCCCACGCAGGTCACGGGGAGAACGTACAGACTCCACACAGACAGCACCCGTAGTCGGGATCGAACCCGGGTCTCCGGCGCTGTGAGGCTGCAACTCTACCGCTGTGCCGTCCTAATGTTATTTAGTTTTTGTTTCTTGTCACAGGTACGGAGGTACAGTGAAAAGGCTTTTTTATTGCGTGCTATCCAGTCAGGGGGAAGACTATTACAATCAGGCCGTCCGCAGTGTACAAGATACAGCTTACAACGGCCGGTTTCCTTTATCATCGATACTTTTTTGCATATCTTTCATTCATTGTTCTTTATCTCTCCACATCACCGTCTATATCTCTCGTTTCCCTTATCCCTAACTGGTCCAAAGAGGGGTCTCGACATAGACATAGAAAATAGGTGCAGGAGGAGGCCATTTGGCCCTTTGATCCAGCACCGCCATTCATTGCGATCATGGCTGATCGTCCCCAATCAATAACCCGTGCCTGCCTTCTCCCCATATCCCTTGACTCCACCAGCCCCTAGAGCTCTATCTAACTCTGTCTTAAATCCATCCAGTGACTTGGCCTCCACTGCCCTCTGTGGCAGGGAATTCCACAAATTCACAACTCTCTGGGTGAAAACGTTTTTTCTCACCTCAGTCGTAAATGGCCTCCCCTTTATTCTAAGACTGTGGCCCCTGGTTCTGGACTCGCCCAACATTGGGAACATTTTTCCTGCATCTAGCTTGTCCAGTCTTTTTATAATTTTATATGTTTCTATAAGATCCGAAACGTCACCCATTCCTCCTCTCCACAGATGCGGCCTGTCCCGCTGAGTTACTCCAGCTTTTTGTGTCTATAAAGGGAAAACGCTTAGTGCAAGATAAAGTCCAGTAACGTCCGATTAAAGATTGTCTGGAAGTCTCCAGTGTGGTGGATGGTAGCTCAGGACTGCTTTCTAGTTGGTGATAGGATGGTTAGGTTGATTGATAACTGGGTAAATGAGATAATGTTTAGTGTAAGATAAAGTCCAATTCAAAGTAGTCTGAGGGCCTCCGATGGTAGTTCAGCCCCACTCTCCAGTTGATGGTAGGATGGTTCAGTTGCCTGATAACAGCTGGGAAGAAACTGTCCCTGAATCTGGAGGAAGGGGCGGAACACCCGGGGGGGGGGGGGGCCTCCATATTTTGAGAGGTGGGGGACATCCCCCCCCCCGAAGTTTTTGTGATCCGGATTTTAAAATCTCCGCTTTCCGCGAGACAGTGGAGGCGGGACTGCTGATCGAGGGCCCCGATTGGACGAGAGACACGTCGGTCAGCGGGCAATGGGGACGGGACATGATGATTCAGTGCGGTGATTGGAGGAGGGAGACGTGCGTGGGGGGGGGGGGTGGGGGTGGGACTGAGGATAGAGTGCGGTGATTGGAGGAGGGAGACGTGGCACAGACCTGCGCCTCATCCGCAGCCAGGATCGATCCCGGCCGGCTCTCCAGCGCTGTCCCGTCCCCACCCGAGTGACGCCCCCCCCCCCCCCAAACGGGTGGCCAGAGAGGTCGGGAGTCAGACGCGAGCTCGAGCTGTACCCCCAGGCCCACAGCCAGCGCTAAACCCAGCTCGCTATGCCTGTCCCACTAAGTGAACCTGCCTGGGCTTGCGGGAAATATGGGCAGCGCGGAGAAGCAGCGCTGGTGTCCCGTCTGTTCAGGCAGGGCTGTAGGTTAACCTGGCGAGACAGGCAGAGTTGAGCTGTATTTAGCGCTGGATTGAGCCTCCGAAGTCTCGCGCATGTGTGAGTGAGTGTGCGCATGCGCGCGCGGCCGCCAAAAGATCGTGTCCCGCCGTCCCCTCCATGTTGTGATAGCGAGTTCCACTCTTGTCTGGAGGTGTGTGTGCGTTTTCACACTTCTGTACCTCTTGCCCGATGGGGAGAGGGGGGGGGGGGGTGGGGAAGAGGGAGTGACGGGGAGGGGGGGGGAGACTGGTCCTTGATTATGCCTCTGGCCTTGCTGAGGGGTCGCCTTGTTGAAACTTTGAGCAGCTCGGAAGGAAGGTTGGAGTCTTGAGGCAGCAAAATGTAAAACTGTGCAGCAAATGGCGGTGCGGTCTTGGATTTAAAAGAATGCAGATTTGTCATCACGGTAAATAAATAATCCATCTGCTGGTTTACGGGGAAAACAAATGCCTTGGTATTTTGTATATTATATTTCTGCATATTACTTCATCAGTTAGTCACTCGAGTGGAATCGACCGTTCCACAATGTGTGAAAAACTAATCTCTCGTTCCTTTTTGCCTTTCTTGGGTATTTTTTTCATTTTCATTACAGTTCAGCTGTCGAGTGTGTAAACAGGCCCTTCATGCCCCACCTACCCACATTTGGCCCATGTCCCTCAAAACGTCACCCATTCCTTCTCTCCAGAGATGCTGCCTGTCCCGCTGAGTTACTCCAGCTTTTAGCGCCCATCCTTTGTGTACGTGTTTTGTTACCAGTTCATCTGTTGACGTCTTCCTCCCTTTTTGTTTGTGGCAAACCATGGGATTGAACAAAATCCGTGAGTTTAGTTTAGAGATACAGCGCAGTTTAGAGAAGCAGGCCCTTCGGCCCACCGAGTCCGCGCCGACCAGCGATCCCCGCACACGAGGGCCTGTCTCACTTGGCGATTTCCTTTCGGCCGACTGCTGGCCTCACATCAGGGTCGCCAAAAGTTTTTGAACATTTCAAAATCCAGCGGCGACAAAAATATGTCGAGGCAATTGGAAATAAAACGTCTTGCGTCATCGTGCCGCGTCACGCCGTATCACGTCGCAAATTTTTCTGTGGCCCGACACGGCAGTCAATGATGCTGGCAGTCACCGAAACAAATCGACAAGTTGGACAGGCCCTTAACACTAATCTACACACGCACTAAAGATGATTTGCACTTACACCAAGCCAATTAACCTACGAGCCTGCGCGTCTTTGGAGAGTGGGAGGAAACTCACAGGGAGAACGAACAAACTGCCTACAGACAGCGCCCGTAGTCAGGATCGAACCCGGGTGCCTGGCGCTGTGAGACCGTGCCATCCTCCTGTGCTGGTTTCACTTCTGAGAGGCTTATTGCTTAATATTTTGTTGTGTTGCCATATTCATTTACAAAAATTAATCATCCGTGCCCTGAATATCTGCCAGTAATTGAAGTGACTTCTGTGCTATTTGTTCTATTCATTACAAACAAACAACATGTGACTGGCTGCACTGAAAGCTAAAGTCAGATCAGTTGATGGCCAGACTTTGGCAATGTGCTGAAGATTTCTTATTTATGTATTGGCAATGAAACATCTCGTAGCTTTACCACTTCAGTGTATCGACAATGTCGGAAGCATCTTGCATGAGGCATGGGTGGAATACCAAGTTTCCAGTAGGTCCATTGTAAAAGTTCTATGCCATTTAAGGTAGTTGAGAGAGTTGGTGCACTCTCACCGCGATCGCGTGGGTTTTCTCCGAGATTGGTTTGGTCCCACACTCCAAAGAGTTACAGGTTTGTAGGTTAATTGGCTTGGCAATTGTCCCTAGTGTGTGTAAGGTAGTGCTAATTTGTGGTGATCGCTGGTCCGCGCGGACTCGGTGGGCCGAAGGACAAAAGTGAAATATCCTGGAGCGTGACCTCTTCAGTACATGAACAATGTGGGAGACCCCGTGCGCAAGGGATGGGAGGAGTGCCAAGTTTCTAGCAGGCAAATGGTAAATGTTCTATCCCCTTCAGATTAGTTGGGAGATACGGCATGCAAACAGGCCCTTTGGCCCACCCAGTCCACGCCGACCATCGATCACCCAGACGGCACGCTGGTGCAGCGGTAGAGTTGCTGCCTTTCTGCGCCAAATTCGATCCTAACCACAGGTGTTGTTTGCATGTTCTCCCCGTGACCGCGTGGGTTTTCCCGGCATGCTCCGGTCTCCTCCCACACTCCAAAGACATGCAGGTTTGTAGGTTAATTGCCTTCGGTAAAAATTGTAAATCGTCCCTCGTGTGTGTAAGACAGTGTTACTGTACCGGGTGCTCGTTGGTCGGCACAGACTTGGTGGGCTGAAGGGCCTGTCCCCACACTGTATCTCTGAGGTAAACGAGACACACGTTCACACTGGTTCTACATTATCCCACCTTCACATTCTACACACTCGGGATAATTTACAGACTCTGCAAAAACTCCGTACAGACAGCACCCGTAGTCGGGATCGAACCCGGGTCTCTGGCGCTGTGAGGCAATTGTGGAACCTTGTATCATGGATCTTGCTTTTTTACTAATTTAATTTAGTTTGGTGATATAGCGCGGAAGCAGGCCCTTCGGCCCACCGGGTCCCCATCGCCCAGCGATCCCCGCACATTAACACTATCCTGCACACACCAGGGACAGTTTTTTTCATTCATACCAAGTCAATTAACCTACAAAACTGAACGACTTTGAGCACAGGAAGAAAAAATAGCTCGCGGAGAAAACCCGCGCGGTCACGGGGAGAACGAACAAACTCCACACAGACAGCGCCTGTAGTCGGGGTTGAGAGCGAGTGAGTGTGTGCGAATATGTGTACGAGCGAGTGTGTGTGTGTGTGTGAGTCTGAGTGTGTGTGTAAGCGAGTGTGTGCCTTTAAGAACTAAGTTTCTCCTCTTATAACCATATAACCATATAACAATTACAGCACGGAAACAGGCCATCTCGGCCCTTCAAGTCCGTGCCGAACAACTTTTTTCCCTTAGTCCCACCTGCCTGCACTCATACCATAACCCTCCATACCCTTCTCATCCATATGCCTATCCAATTTATTTTTAAATGATACCAACGAACCTGCCGCCACCACTTCCACTGGAAGCTCATTCCACACCGCTACCACTCTGAGTAAAGAAGTTCCCCCTCATGTTACCCCTAAACCTCTGTCCCTTAATTCTAAAGTCATGTCCTCTTGTTTGAATCTTCCCTATTCTCAAAGGGAAAAGCTTGTCCACATTAACTCTGTCTATCCCTCTCATCATTTTAAAGACCTCTATCAAGTCACCCCTTAACCTTCTGCGCTCCAGAGAATAAAGACCTAACTTATTCAACCTATCTCTGTAACTTAGCTGTTGAAACCCAGGCAACATTCTAGTAAATCTCCTCTGTACCCTCTCTATTTTGTTGACATCCTTCCTATAATTGGACGACCAAAATTGTACACCATACTCCAGATTTGGTCTCACCAACGTCTTGTACAATTTTAACATTACATCCCAGCTTCTATACTCAATGCTCTGATTTATAAAGGCTAGCATACCAAAAGCTTTCTTTACCACCCTATCTATATGAGATTCCACCTTCAAGGAACTATGCACGGTTATTCCCAGATCCCTCTGTTCAACTGTATTCTTCAATTCCCTACCGTTTACCATGTACGTCCTATTTTGATTTGTCCTGCCAAGGTGTAGCACCTCACATTTATCAGCATTAAACTCCATCTGCCATCTTTCAGCCCATTTTTCCAACTGGCCTAAATCACTCTGTAGACTTTGGAAATCCTCTTCATTATCCACAACACCCCCTATCTTGGTATCATCTGCATACTTACTAATCCAATTTACCACCCCTTCATCCAGATCATTGATGTACATGACAAACAACAAAGGACCCAACACAGATCCCTGAGGCACCCCACTAGTCACCTGCCTCCAACCCGACAAACAGCCATCCACCATTACCCTCTGGCTTCTCCCATTCAGCCACTGTTGAATCCATCTTGCTATTCCTGCATTTATACCCAACAGTTGAACCTTCTTAACCAACCTTCCATGAGGAACCTTGTCAAAGGCCTTACTGAAGTCCATATAGACAACATCCACTGCTTTACCCTCGTCAATTTCCCTAGTAACCTCTTCAAAAAATTCAAGAAGATTAGTCAAACATGACCTTCCAGGCATAAATCCATGTTGACTGTTCCTAATTAGACCCTCTTTATCCAGATACTTATATATATTATCTCTAAGTATCTTTTCCATTAATTTGCCCACCACTGAAGTCAAACTAACCGGTCTATAATTGCTAGGTTTACTTTTAGAACCCTTTTTAAACAATGGAACAACATGCGCAGTACGCCAATCCTCGGGGTACTATTCCAGTTTCTAATGACATTTGAAATATTTCTGTCATAGCCCCGTCTATTTCTACACTAACTTCCCTCAATGTCCTAGGGAATATCCTGTCAGGACCTGGAGACTTATCCACTTTTATATTTTTCAAAAGTGCCAGTACTTCTTTTACTTTGAAACTCATAGTATCCATAGCTACTCTACTAGTTTCCCTTACCTCACATAATTCAATATCCTTCTCCTTGGTGAATACCAAAGAAAAGAAATTGTTCAATATCTCCCCCATCTCTTTTGGCTCTGCAGATAGCTGTCCACTCGGTCTCTCCAATGGACCAATTTTATCCCTTGTTATCCTTTTGCTATTAACATAGCTGTAGAAACCCTTTGGATTTACTTTCACCTTACTTGCCAAAGCAACCTCATATCTTCTTTTAGCTTTTCTAATTTCTTTCTTTAGATTCTTATTTCTTTCTTTAGATTCTTAACACAATGTTGTTAATACAAATTTGGTTCCTGACTCAAAATTAATAATATTAGGAATATTAGAAACAGATCAATTAATAATCATAAATCAAAGAATTTTTATCGATTACAGTTTAATAATTGGGAAAAAACTAATATTGAAATTTTTTAAAGGTCCTACATCCCCCACAATCAAAATGTGGATCACTGGAATGTCGGAGACACTTCATCTGGAAAGATTAAGACTTGTCCTTCTGGGCAAGTTGGATCAATTCAGAGGGATATGGTCTCCATTTATTGAATGTTTAAAGGGTTAAAGTGGTTCGGTGCGAGAACCGGACTAATGCCTGAACGAAGGAATAGATGAAGATTGACATATAATAACGCATGGATATATCTCCAATGATGTACAAACTGCTCAATACTTCATTTATCTTTCTGACTCTCTATCTTTATTTAATTTCTCTCTTTTATTTCCTATCGATAATAAAAATTAAAAACTCATAGAAGTACAATTTAGAAATAATTGTTAATATTAAGAATGTATATGACATGTATATCCTTATTTTGATATGTACTTACTTCTAATAAAAAATATTTAACAAGCACGGGAAGAAAAATTAGCTCGCGGAGAAAACCCGCGCGGTCACGGGGAGAACGAACAAGCTCCGTACAGACAGCACCTGTAGTCGGGGTCGAGAGCGCGCGAGAGAGAGCGAGTGAGTGTGTGCGAATATGTGTACGGGCGAGTGTGTGTGTCTGAGTGTGTGTGTGTAAGTGAGTGTGTGCCTTTAAGAACTAAGTTTCTCCTCTTACAACAGAATCAGATAATGGGCAGATGAAGACAGGAATCCTTAGCTACAGCTACACACCCAACGAGTGTGATAAGGTGAGTGTGTACATCAGCCCGGTGCCCTGAAGTGTGGAGGCCTCTCAGTTTAGCCTGGGGCGGCGATCTGAAATACTTCAAATGTTCCCACTGAAACACAGCAATACAGTTTTGGGGGAAATTTTCAACAGACAATAGACAATAGGTGCAGTAGGCCATTCGGCCCTTCGAGCCAGCACCGCCATTCAATGTGATCATGGCTGATTTTCATGTTCATATGTGTTATAGGAACACAATGAGGCCCTTCAGCCCATCGAGTCTACTCCACCATTCAAACATGGCTGATCTGCCATTCCCTCCCAACCCCATTCTCCTGCCTTCTCCCCATAACCCCTGACACCCGCACTAATCAAGAATCTATCTATCTCTGTGTTCAAAAATATCCATTGACTAGGCCTCCACAGTCTCCTAATTCCACAGATTCACCACGCTCTGACTAAAGAAATGCTGCCTCATCTCCTTCCAAAAGGAACGTCCTTTAATTCTGAGGCTGTGCCCTCTAGTCCTAGACTCTCCCTCCAGTGGAAACATCCTCCCCACATCTACTCTGTCCAGGCCTTTCATTATTCACTGAACCTTTCCAGTCCAAGTGATTTTTTTAAATTGCTGTTTATGGTAACTGCTTCAATTAGCTACCTGCACGTCTTTGGAGTGTGGGAGGAAACAGGAGCACTCGGAGATAACCCATGTGGTCACGGGGAGAACGTGCAAACTCCGTACAGGCAGCACCCGTAGTCGGGATTGAACCCGGGTCTCTGGCATTAGTGGAAGCCACCATCCACTAATGTAATCCAGTTGCTCCATTGCCTTTGGCATCAACTCTCCTCGGCTGATGTCCGGTTTTCTGTGTCGCGACTAATCTGCAGACACGTTCTTCTTGAAGTTGCTCACGAATCTCGGAAGGATGTTGTGATCCTTGCAGATGTTTCTGTCGTAAATTGCAACACGTAAAAGCACAAGGCAATGCTTCAGAATGTCTTGCACTGGGAGCAAATGGTTATTTTGTCATCAAAGGCAGACACAAAATGCTGGAGAGACTCGGCGGGACAGGCAGCGTCTCTGGAGAAAAGGAATGGGTGGCGTTTCGGGTCAGTAAGTGAGTTTATTGGCCAAGTATTCACATACAAGGAATTTGCCTTGGTGCTCCGCCCGCAAGTAACAACATGACATACAGTGACAGTTACGAATGACTCAGAAAACACTAAACATTAATAATAATAAAACATTAATGATAAAACACCATTGATCAAGCATGCGAAACAACAAAATACCAGATCAAAGGGAGGCTACAGATTTTTGGCTGTTGAGTAGAGCAACTACTCGTGGATAAAAACTGTTTTTATGTCCGGCTGTGGCAGCTTTGACAGTCCGGAGTCGCCTCCCAGAGGGAAGTGATTCAAAGAGTTTGTGGCCAGGGTGAGAGGGGTCAGAGATGATCTTGCCCGCTCGCTTCCTGGCCCTTGCAGTGTACAGTTCATCAATGGAGGGAAGGTTGCAGCCAATAACCTTCTCTGCTGATCGGACGATTCGCTGCAGCCTCCGGGTGTCGTGCTTGGTGGCTGAGCCAAACCAGACCATGATGGAGAAGGTGAGGACAGACTCTACGATGGCTCTATGAAGGGTCGAGAGATATAGACAGTGATGTGGAGAGATAGAGAACACACGAATGAAAGATATGCGAAAAAATAACGATGATAAAGAAAATAGGCCATTGTTAGCTGTGGGCTAGGTGAAAACGAGGTGAACACAATGAGACTCAACAAGATGACTTTGAAACTGGTACAACAGCATGGGTAGGAGAGATTAACGGAGAGTCATTAGTTATTAATAGAAACTTAGAAACATAGAAAATAGGTGCAGGAGTAGGCCATTCGGCCCTTCAAGCCAGCACTGCCATTCGTTGTGATCATGGCTGATCGTCCCCGATCAATAACCCGTGCCTGCCTTCTCCCCATATCCCTTGATTCCACTAGCCCCTAGAGCTCTATCATAGTGGAGGAGATATTTTTTTAGATGTGTAAAACCATGACAAGGTTGGATACTGAACTAAATATAACCCACTGCTGGAACCAATTACATTTTGGCATTAAATAGCCTTGGAATTATAGTTTAGTTTCGAGTGTCAGCTGTGGCTGAGCGGAGAGCACACTTGCCTCTAAGTCAGAAGGTTAAGGGTTCAATTCCCCGTCCACAAAACCTGACCACCAAAAAACATGGTTGATATTCCAGTGCGAGAATTCCATGGAGAGGGGGTGAAGCATTATTGTGGCACGATGGCGCAGCGGTAGAACTACTGCCTTACAGCGCCGGAGACCCGTGTTCGATCTCGACTGCGGGTGCTGTCTGTACGGAGTTTGTACGTTCTCCCCGTGACCTGCGTGGGTTTTCTCCAAGATCTTCGGTTTCCTCCCACACTCCAAAGACGTGCAGGTTTGTAGGTTAATTGGCTTGGTACAAATGTAAAGATTGTCCCTAGAGCGTATAGGATAGTGTTAATGGGGTTAGGTTAGGTAAGGGGGAGGTGCAGCGAGACCTGGGTGTTCTTGTACACTGGTCACTGAAAGTTGGCGTGCAGGTACAGCAGGCAGTGAAGAAAGCTAATGGAATGTTGGCCTTCATAACAAGAGGATTTCAGTATAGGAGTAAAGAGGTTCTTCTGCAGTTGTACAGGGCTCTGGTAAGACCACATCTGGAGTATTGTGTACAGTTTTGGTCTCCTAATTTGAGGAAGGACATCCTTGTGATTGAGGCAGTGCAGCATAGGTTCACGAGATTGATCGCTGGGATGGTGGGACTGTCATATGAGGAAAGATTGAAAAGACGAGGCTTGTATTCGCTGGAGTTTAGAAGGATGAGGGGGGATCCTATAGAAACATATAAAATTATAAAAGGACTGGACAAGCTAGATGCAGGAAAAATGTTCCCATGGTTGGGCGAGTCCAGAACCAGGGGCCACAGTCTTAGAATAAAGGGGAGGCCATTTAAGCCTGAGGTGAGAAAAAACTTTTTCACCCAGAGAGTTGTGAATTTGTGGAATTCCCTGCCACAGACGGCAGTGGAGGTCATGTCACTGGATGGATTTAAGAGAGAGTTAGATAGAGCTCTAGGGGCTGGTGGAGTCAAGGGATATGGGGAGAAGGCAGGCACGGGTTATTGATTGGGGACGATCAGCCATGATCACAATGGATGGCGGTTCTGACTCGAATGGCCTATTTTCTACGTTTCTATGTTACTGTGCGGGGATCGCTGGTCGGCGCAGACCCGGTGGGCCGAAGGGCCTGTTTCTGCGCTGTATCTCTAAACTGAACTACAGAAACGGTGCGGAAATGGGCCCTTCGGCCCACCGAGTCCGTGCCGACCTGCGATGCCCGCACAGTAACAATACCCAACGTACTAGGGACAATTTACAATTTTTACCGAAGTCAATTGGAACTCCAAACCTGTACATCTTTGGAGTGTGGGAGGAATACCGAAGATAACGGGGGGAAAAAAACCCACGCGGGTCACGCGGAGAACGTAAAAACTCCTTTCTGCCGTCACCTGTAGTCGGGATCACAAATGGGTCTCTGGCGCTGTGTGAGGCAGCAACTCTACTGCAGCGCCACCGTGCCACACACTACGAGTGTGAAGTCTCTTAATAGTCACCTTCAGACTTCACTTCTCCTTTTCTTTATTGGCTGTGACTTCCTAAAGATTTTATTTTTTATTTTTTGCTCTCAAGTAAAATAATGCAAACACGTTTTTTCCCCCCCCCCCCCTTTTCTATTCACTGAGGTTTGACGTCTATCTTCACTGAGGTGGACAGACTAGCAAACGCCTAACCAAGCCAATTGCACCTTTCCCCACATCTACCTCATAGAAAACCTCACTCCAATTTGAAAAATGTAAGGATTGAAGGAGTGTAGAATAAAAGAAAGAGTCATTTAATTTTTTTTTGGTCAGAAATATCATTCAGTGAACATTTTACAATTAGTAAAAATGCAATCAGGTGGACAGTAAAATTAGTCGTTGTCAGCTTCCCCTGCGCTAACAATGATCCATGCTACATTTTCCTTAACTTTGTCCCCTTTGATGTCTAGTTTTCACACCTTGCCCTTCCATATCTCTAGCCTCCCTCTCCCCTGACTCTCAGTCTGAAGAAAGGTCTCTACCCGAAACGTCACCCATTCCTTCTCTCCAGAGATGCTGCCTGTGCCGGTGAGTTACTCCAGCATTTTAGACAATGGGTGCAGGAGTAGGCCACTCGGCCCTTCGTGCCAGCACCGCCATTCAATGTGATCATGGCTGATCATCCACAATCAGTACCCCGTTCCTGCCTTCTCCCCATATCCCCTGACTCCGCTATCTTTAAGAGCCCTATCGAGCTCTCTCTTGAAAGCATCCAGAGAACCGGCCTCCACCGCCCTCTGAAGCAGAGAATTCTATAGAATTTGTGTCTTTCTTCTGTGTAAACCAAGGGACAGTTAGATGGAGCTCTTAGGGATAGTGGAGTCAGCGGATATGGAAGAAGGCAGGAACTGGGGGTACTGATTGGGGATGATCAGCCATGATCACATTGAATGGTGCTGGCTCGAAGGGCCGAATGGCCTACTCCTGCACCTATTGTCTACTCCTGCACCTATTGTGTGTGTGTGTGTGTGTGTGTGTGTGTGTGTGTGTGTGTGTGTGTGTGTGTGTGTGTGTGTGTGTGTGTGTGTGTGTGTGTGGTGTCTGTGTGTGTGTGTGTGTCTGTGTGTGTGTGTGTCTCTGTGTGTGTGTGTCTCTATGTCTGCGTGTGTGTGTCTGCGTGTGTGTCTGCGTGTGTGTCTGTGTTTGTGTGTCTCTGTGTGTGTGCCTCTGTGCGTGTGTCTCTGTGCGTGTGTCTCTGTGCGTGTGTCTGTGTGCGTGTGTCTGTGTGCGTGTGTCTGTGTGCGTGCGTCTGTGTGTGTGCCTCTGTGCGTGTGTCTCTGTGCGTGTGTCTCTGTGCGTGTGTCTGTGTGCGTGTGTCTGTGTGCGTGTGTCTGTGTGCGTGCGTCTGTGTGCGTGCGTCTGTGTGCGTGCGTCTGTGTGCGTGCGTCTGTGCGTGTGTCTGTGTGCGTGTGTCTGTGTGCGTGTGTCTGTGTGCGTGTGTCTGTGTGCGTGTGTCTGTGTGCGTGTGTCTGTGTGCGTGTGTCTGTGTGCGTGTGTCTGTGTGCGTGTGTCTGTGTGCGTGTGTCTGTGTGCGTGTGTCTGTGTGTGTGTGTCTGTGTGCGTGTGTCTGTGTGCGTGTGTCTGTGTGCGCGTCTGTGCGTGCGTCTCTGTGCGTGCGTCTCTGTGCGTGTGTCTGTGTGCGTGTGTCTGTGTGCGTGTGTCTGTGTGCGTGTGTCTGTGTGCGTGTGTCTGTGTGCGTGTGTCTGTGTGCGTGTGCGTGTGTCTGTGTGCGTGTGTCTGTGTGCGTGTCTCTGTGTGTGTGCGTCTCTGTGTGTGTGTCTGTGTGCGTGTGTCTGTGTGCGTGTGTCTGTGTGCGTGTGTCTGTGTGCGTGTGTGCGTGTGTCTGTGTGCGTGCGTCTGTGTGCGTGCGTCTGTGCGTGTGTCTCTGTGCGTGTGTCTCTGTGCGTGTGTCTCTGTGCGTGTGTCTCTGTGCGTGTGTCTCTGTGCGTGCGTCTCTGTGCGTGCGTCTCTGTGCGTGCGTCTCTGTGCGTGCGTCTCTGTGCGTGCGTCTCTGTGCGTGCGTCTCTGTGCGTGCGTCTCTGTGCGTGCGTCTCTGTGCGTGCGTCTCTGTGCGTGCGTCTCTGTGCGTGCGTCTGTGTGCGTGCGTCTGTGTGCGTGCGTCTGTGTGCGTGCGTCTGTGTGCGTGCGTCTGTGTGCGTGCGTCTGTGTGCGTGCGTCTGTGTGCGTGCGTCTGTGCGCGTGCGTCTGTGCGCGTGCCTCTGTGCGCGTGCCTCTGTGCGCGTGCCTCTGTGCGCGTGCCTCTGTGCGCGTGCCTCTGTGCGCGCGTCTCTGTGCGCGCGTCTGTGTGCGCGCGTCTGTGTGCGTGCGTCTGTGTGCGTGCGTCTGTGTGCGTGCGTCTGTGTGCGTGCGTCTGTGCGTGTGTCTGTGTGCGTGTGTCTGTGTGCGTGTGTCTGTGTGCGTGTGTCTGTGTGCGTGTGTCTGTGTGCGTGTGTCTGTGTGCGTGCGTCTGTGTGCGTGCGTCTGTGTGCGTGTGTCTGTGTGCGTGTGTCTGTGTGCGTGTGTCTGTGTGCGTGTGTCTGTGTGCGTGTGTCTGTGTGCGTGTGTCTGTGTGCGCGTCTGTGCGTGCGTCTCTGTGCGTGCGTCTCTGTGCGTGCGTCTCTGTGCGTGCGTCTGTGTGCGTGCGTCTGTGTGCGTGCGTCTGTGTGCGTGTCTGTGTGCGTGTGTCTGTGTGCGTGTGTCTGTGTGCGTGTGCGTGTGTCTGTGTGCGTGTGTCTCTGTGTGTGTGCGTCTCTGTGTGTGTGTCTGTGTGCGTGTGTCTGTGTGCGTGTGTCTGTGTGCGTGTGTCTGTGTGCGTGTGTCTGTGTGCGTGTGTCTGTGTGCGTGTGTGCGTGCGTCTGTGTGCGTGCGTCTGTGTGCGTGCGTCTGTGTGCGTGCGTCTGTGCGCGTGTCTCTGTGCGCGTGTCTCTGTGCGCGCGTCTCTGTGCGCGCGTCTCTGTGCGCGCGTCTCTGTGCGCGCGTCTCTGTGCGCGCGTCTCTGTGCGCGCGTCTGTGTGCGCGCGTCTGTGCGCGCGCGTCTGTGCGCGCGCGTCTGTGCGCGCGCCTCTGTGCGCGCGCCTCTGTGCGCGCGCCTCTGTGCGCGCGCCTCTGTGCGCGCGCCTGTGTGCGCGCGCCTGTGTGCGCGCGCCTGTGTGCGCGCGCCTGTGTGCGCGCGCCTGTGTGCGCGCGCCTGTGTGCGCGCGCCTGTGTGCGCGCGCCTCTGTGCGCGCGCCTCTGTGCGCGCGCCTCTGTGCGCGCGCCTCTGTGCGCGCGCCTCTGTGCGCGCGTCTCTGTGCGCGCGTCTCTGTGCGCCCGTCTGTGTGCGCGCGTCTGTGTGCGCGCGTCTGTGTGCGCGCGTCTGTGTGCGTGCGTGCGTCTGTGTGCGTGCGTGCGTCTGTGTGCGTGCGTGCGTCTGTGTGCGTGCGTGCGTCTGTGTGCGTGCGTGCGTCTCTGTGCGTGTGTCTGTGTGCGTGTGTCTGTGTGCGTGCGTCTGTGTGCGTGCGTGTGTCTCTGTGCGTGCGTGTGTCTGTGTGCGTGTGTTTGTGTGCGTGTGTCTGTGTGCGTGTGTCTGTGTTCGTGCGTCTGTGTGCGTGCGTGTGTCTGCGTGCGTGTGTCTGCGTGCGTGTGTCTGCGTGCGTGTGTCTGCGTGCGTGTGTCTGTGTGCGTGTGTCTCTGTGCATGTGTCTCTGTGCGTGTGTCTCTGTGTGTGTGTCTCTGTGTCTCTCTGGTCAGCCAAAGGGCCTGTTTCCGTGCTGTATCTCTAAACTAAATGATGAACTAAAATCCCTGTGAAAAGAGTCCTTTTCAGTTAACAGAAGATGGGCCCAAAATGCCGGAGTAACTCAGCGGGAATAAAATCTAAAGTCAAACTAAAGTCGGTCTCTGTAGTTAAAGGTTGACGGGGTGAGATTGTAAATCAACCCATATATTTACCAGGCAACATTACAAAGGCCAGCAGATTTTTTTTTCTCATGTGTTCCAAGGTTGCTGCCAATATGAGATAACACTTTATCCTTCTCTCCCTCTCTCCAGCCATTCAAATCTATTATTTCACTTTAGTGTGGGGCTGGGCCTATCTGTCAACTACCACTAATTTTATTGCTCTCTGACACTCCAGCTCAGTTGCCTGACAGTTTTAAGAGCATTTGACAGCTGTTGCTAGACATCTCTTTAATGTATTGGAGCGCACAATGTAATCAAAATTTAAGCCAATCTTGTATCTAACAAGGTCATAAGTAGTAGGAGCAGAATTAGGCCATCAAGTCTACTCCGCCATTCAATCATGGCTGATCTATCTCGCCCCATTCTCCTGCCTTCTACACATCACCCCTAACACCCGTACTAATCAAGAATCTATCTAGGTTCAAGAAGGAACTGCAGATGCTGGAATAATTCGCCGGGCGAAAAAAACATCACACAGGACTCATCCCACCCTGCCAACCACCTTTTCTGCTGCCCTCTGGGAGGCGATACGGGTCTTTGAAGGCCCGCACTTGCAGACTAACTAACCGTTTCTACCCACGTGCCATTAGAGAACTTAACTCAAACAGATAACACTACGGGCAACACTACACAATTCGGGGTGCAAATAAAAATTTGTCTGCTAGAATGTGCAATATAATGTGCATTTTTTATTATCTATTACTTATTTTATGCATTGATCTTGTAGTAAATGTAAATGTGAGAGTAAATGGTCGTTTGTGTTATTGTGTTTTGTTTTGTTTTTCTAATCTTTTTATCCCGTGTCTTTTACTGTTTACCATTGAAGGGGATGCACATGGATTTTCGTTGTACAGTTGATGTGCAATGACAAATAAACGTATTTGATTTGATTTGATTTGATAATTGAAGGTAGACAAAAGTGCTGGAGAAACTCAGCGGGTGCGGCAGCATCTATGGAGCGAAGGAAATAGGCAACGATTCGGGCCGAAACCCTTCATCAGACTAAAATCAGTACCCCATTCCTGCCTTTTCCCCCCCACGTCCCTTGATTCCTTTAGGCCTAAGAGCCGAATGGCAGACGCTAGCTGGCAACTTGAACTAATATAGAAACATAGAAACTAATGTATTAATAAACACCTCCAACAGTTTCTGGGACTTCCATAAAACTCTATCTCTAAAGTAAACTAAATGTGTAGCCTCTTTTTTGGACTGGATGCCTCATTTACACTCAATAGACAATAGGTGCAGGAGTAGGCCATTCGGCCCTTCGAGCCAGCACCGCCATTCAATGTGATCATGGCTGATCATCCCCAATCAGTACCCCGTTCCTGCCTTCTCCCCATATCCCCTGACTCCGCTATCTTTAAGAGCCCTATCTAACTCTCTCTTGAAAGCATCCAGAGAACCGGCCTCCACCGCCCTCTGAGGCAGAGAATTCCACAGACTCACCACTCTCTGTGAGAAAAAGTGTTTCCTCGACTCTGTTCTAAATGGCTTGCCCCTTATTCTTAAACTGTGGCCCCCTGGTTCTGGATTCCCCCAACATCGGGAACATGTTTCCTGCCACTAGCGTGTCCAAGCCCTTAATAATCTTATACATTTCAATGAGATCCCCTCTCATCCTTCTAAACTCCAGAGTGTAAAGAGCGTCCCGCCTGCCCGCAATAAGATATCTAAACTGTGTGTAAGAATCAGCTCTTTTAATAGGGCTGCGGTTTCTCTCGTTGATATCCAGAGGTTTTGAGCGGCTCTGCAGAAACCTCTTTCTTCCCACACTGAGCAGCTCTTTCAAGGAAAAATCTTTTCCTATTACTCAGCTGAATGATTTTTACTCTTGCGGAGACAGTGATATGAGAATGATGCGATTAATATGCTCTTTCTGGTAATGAGGGGTATTGACTGAAATTGAACGATCAAAGGTCGCTCGCTCCATTGGCGGACAGAGGCATTGAGAGTAGACCTGCCTTGTGTTGTGTGCTGCCGCGCTCTGTGTCATAGAGTGATACAGTGTGGAAACAGGCCCAACTTGCCCACACCGGCCAACATGTCCCATCTACACTAGTCCCACCTGCCTGCATTTCGTCCATACCCGCCATTACCTGTCCTCTCCATGTACCTGCCTAACCGTTGCTTAAAATGCAGTTTTTATCCACGAGTACTTGCTCTACTCAACAGCCAAAAATCTGTAGCCTCCCTTTGATCTGGTATTTTGTTGGTTCACGTGCTCGATCAATGGTGTTTTATCATTAATGTTTTATTATTATTAATGTTTAGTGTTTTCTGAGTCATTCGTAACTGTCACTGTATGTCATGTTGTTACTTGTGGGCGGAGCGCCAAGGCAAATTCCTTGTATGTGAATACTTGGCCAATAAACTTACTTACTTAAAAGTCGGGATAGTCCCAGCCTCTGGCAGCTCGTTCTATGCACCCACCACCCTTTGTGTGGAAAAAGTTACCCTTCAGATTCCTATTGAATCTTTTCCCCTTCACTTTAAACCTGTGCCCTCTCGTCATTCTTGCCATAGAGGGTGTATGAAAGATATTCTTGCCATAGAGGGAGTACAGAGAAGGTTTACCAGACTGATTCCTGGGATGGCAGGACTTCCATGTGAAGAAAGACTGGACAGACTCGGCTTGTACTCGCTAGAATTTGAGGGGGGATCTTATGGAAACTTACAAAATTCTTAAGGGGTTGGACAGGCTAGATGCAGGAAGATTGTTCCCGATGTTGGGGTAGTCCAGAACAAGGGGTCACAGTTTAAGGATAAGGGGGAAGTCTTTTAGGACCGAGATGAGAAAATCATTTTTCACACAGAGAGTGATGAATCTGTGGAATTCTCTGCCACAGAAGGTAGTTGAGGCCAGTTAATTGGCTATATTTAAGAGGGAGTTAGATGTGGCCCTTGTGGCTAAAGGGATCAGGGGGTATGGAGAGAAGGCAGGTACAGGATACTGAGTTGGATGATCATATTGAATGGCGGTGCAGGCTTGAAGGGCCGAATGGCCTACTCCTGCACCTATTTTCTATGTTTCTATGGTCCTGGATTCCCCTACTCTGGGCAAGGCACTCTGTGCGTCCACCCGATCTATTCATCTCATGATTTTGTGGTTTTACATTTGAGCAGATGCATATATGCAGACTGTCTAATCTGTATTCCATTGGCATGGTCATTTCTCTGGGACAATCATTGTCGGACACACAAAAGGTTAAAGGGCCTGTCCCACCAGCATGCAACTCTATGCGATGAGCGCGACCTAACGTGGTCGCTTGAGCCGTCCGGTGTCGCGGGGCCGGTCCCACTTCGATCGCCGGAGCCGTGCGGAATTGTGCGGAGTTCGTCCCGACATCGCGCGGGGCTCCGAAAAACTGACTATTAAAAAATTCCGCGTGGCAACGGCTTGTCGGCTCGCAGTCGCCTCGACGCATTACACACCGTCTCTACATCGTGCCTCCGTGAACCTATCTGTAGGTGCCTCCGTGACCCTCTATGTGTGTGGCTCCGTGGCCCTCTGTGTGTGTGTGCCTCTGTGCCCCTCTCTGTGTGCCCCTCTCTGTCCTGGCGAACTTACCTTAAGACTTCGCTCCAAGTTCGCCTCACTTTGCGCCGCGTTGCGCCACTCACCCGACCTCCGCGCAGCCCTCGCTGCCAGTTTGTTCGCACTTGCCGCATGCAGGCGCATGCTGGTGGGAACGGCCCTGTACAGGGGATCACCCGACTTCCGCGCGGCCCCCGCTTCTAGTTTGATCGCGTTCATCGCATGCTGGTGGGACAGGCCCTTAAGCCCTTAAGATTGAAACACGAGATAGGTCCCATATCTGAGGAAGGATGTGCTGACTCCGGAGAGAGGGTCTAAAGGAGGTTTACCAGAATTATCCCAGGAATAAGTGGGTTAACAAATGATGAGCGTTTGACGGTACTGGGCCTGTACTCGCTGGAGTTTAGAAGAATGAGGGGGAACCTCATTGAAACTTATCGAATAGTGAAAGACCTGGATAGAGTGGATGTGGAGAGGATGTTACCACTAATGGGAGAGTCTCGGTCCAGAAGTCATAGCAACAGAATTAAAGGATGTTCCTTTAGGAAGAAGATGAGGAGGAATTTATTTAGTCAGAGGGCGGTGAATCTGTGGAATTCTTTGCCACAGAAGGCTGTGGAGGCCAAGTCAGTGGATATTTTTAAGGCAGAGATAGACAGATTCTTGATTAGTACAGGTGTCAGGGGTTATGGGCAGGAGAATGGGGTTAGGAGGGAGAGATAGATCAGCCATGATTGAATGGCAGAGTAGACTTGATGGGCCGAATGGCCTAATTCTGCTCCTATCACTTATGAACGTGAACAAGATCGTTCATTACAAACTGGTGCATGGACAAATCTGATCGTCTTGTCCATAAACATAATTATGTACACATTGTGTAGTCTCCAATGTCTGAGGTGTTGAATTTTGGCCACAGAACACCGGGCGGTAGAGTTGCTGCCTTACTGCGCCAAAGACCCAGGCTTGATCTACAGACAGGGTGCTGTCTGTACGGAGTTTGTAGATTCTCCCCGTGACCTCCGAGATCTTCGGTTCCCCCCCCCCCCCCACCACACTCCAAAGACGTACAGTAGCTAATTTTGGCTACAAACCTAAAACCTTGTAGGCTTTTAGGTTTGTAGCCAAAAGCTAAAAAAAACATTTGGCTTGCGATAAATGTTTAAAAAAATGTCCCTGGTGTGTGCGCGATAGTGTTCATGCGCAGGGATCGCCGGTCAGTGCGGGCTCAGTGGGCCGAAGGGCCTTTTTCAGTGTTGTATCTCGAAAACTAAACGAAACAAACAATGGTGGATGAAATTTTTTAAATTCCAAAACCCCTCTTTACGTGAATTATGAGGAGATGATTATCGTACATTGCCACCTTATGGGCAAGTTTGGTAAGAAATGTTGACAAATCTCGATTGATGCAACCATCAAGCAAACCATTAGAAAGCGAATGGTATGTTAGCTTTCATAGCAAAAGGATTTGAGTATAGGAGCAGGGAGGTTCTACTTCAGTTGTATAGGGTCTTGGTGAGGCCACACCTGGAGTATTGCGTACAGTTCTGGTCTCCAAATCTGAGGAAGGACATTATTGCCATAGAGGGAGTGCAGAGAAGGTTCACCAGACTGATTCCTGGGATGTCAGGACTGTCTTATGAACAAAGACTGCATAGACTCGGTTTATACTCTCTAGAATGTAGGAGATTGAGAGGGGATCTTATAGAAACTTACATAATTCTTAAGGGGTTGGACTGGCTAGATGCAGGAAGATTGTTCCCGATGTTGGGGAGGTCCAGGACAAGGGGTCACAGCTTAAGGATAAGGGGGAAATCCTTTAGGACCGAGATGAGAAGGACTTTTTTCACACAGAGAGTGGTGGGTCTCTGGAACTCTCTGCCACAGAGGGTAGTTGAGGCCAGTTCATTGGCTATATTTAAGAGGGAGTTAGATGTGGCCCTTGTGGCTAAGGGGATCAGAGGGTATGGAGAGAAGGCAGGTGCGGGATACTGAGTTCGATGATCATCCATGATCATATTGAATGGCGGTGCAGGCTCGAAGGGCCGAATGGCCTACTCCTGCACCTAATTTCTATGTTTCTATGTTTCTATTAAGAATGTGAGCAATGAGCATAAAAAAATATTGTGCTGTGAAACGAGCCGCGTGACATTGGGCCAAAATTACAATTTGGAAATCGACACCAAAATCTGGAGTGACTGAGCGGGCCAGACAGCATCTCTGGAGAAAAGGAGCAGGTGACGTTTCGGGTCGAGATCTACACAATACGATTTGGAGTACTGGAGGCACATTGTCACAACTGTAAATGAGTTTAGCAGTTTCAATGTTTGACAATTTTTCAAGTATTTTAAAACTTAAAAATTTGCATTAAATAATTAAGAACATTTATTTAAGTTCTGGAAAAACAGATTTTTTAATTACGTTTAAAGTAAGGGGTGAATGACTTGTTGCCTTACAGCACCAGAGACCCGGGTTCAATTCCGGTCGTCTGTACGAGTTTGCTCATACTCCATGTGACCAGGTGGGTTTTCTCTGGGTGCTCCAGTTTCCTCCCACTCGCAAAAGACGTGCAGATTTATAGGTTAGTTGTCCGTAAATTGTCCTTCATGTGCAGCATAGAATTGGCGTATAGGTGTTTGGTGGTCAGCGTGGACTCGGTGGGCCAAAGTGCCTGCTTCCAGGCCGTGTCCCTAAACTAAGCCGAACTTTTCTTTCAGACTCTACGATCGTCCAAGCTATCACATCACATATGATGAAACAAAGAACTGGAGATAACGGTTTGTACCAAAAGAGATGGACACAACGTCCTGCAGTGTCTCAGCAGGACAGGCAGCATCCCTGGAGAAAAAGGAATAGGTGTCGTCTCAGGTCGAGACCCTTCTTCAGACTGCGAGCGAGAGGAGAGGGAAACTGGAGGTATGAAGAGCTACGGAACAAATCGAAGTCGGCACCAATCCCTCTTCTCCGGAGATGCTGCCTGACCCCCAGAGGTTACTCCAGCACTTTTGTGTCCATCTTTCACGTGCCAATAGACAATAGGTGCAGGAGTGGGACATTCGGCCCTTCGAGCCAGCACTGCCATTCAATGTGATCATGGCTGATCATCCACAATCAGTACCCACCGTTCCTGCCTTCTCCCCATATCCCCCGACTCCGCTATCTTTAAGAGCCCTATCTAACTCTCTCTTGAAAGCATCCAGAGAACAACTGGTCCACCCGTACCTGGGTCAGAGGAAAGGTCTGGACCCGAAGCGTCACCCATTCCTTCTCTCCAGAGATGCTGCCTGTCCCGCTGAGTTACTCCAGCACTTTTGTGTCTATCTGCCACATGTGCCCACTGGGACCGAACGACACAAGGGTCACTTTCAGTCCCATGCGTTGTGTCTTTGTGTGATGACCCGTTGATTTACCGTAAATTTATTTTCAGAAATAAAATGGAAGAGTAGCGTTGAGCTGACGTATCCATTCCTAATTTCTGTCATTTGAACAAGCGCATCTGTACTCCATTCTGGAGTCCTCCAGTCTGGAGTCTCTGTACTTACCAATGTTGGGGCTGATGCTGGGGATCTGTGTTGGAGGAGTGGACTGGCTTTGTATTGGGTGATGTGGAGGGGATTTTCAGCCTCACCGTGGTTACAGCGGTGGAACAGATAGGGAGCCGGTTCTTGGTTACTTGGTCCTCCAAAATATTCCAACTGGAATTTAAACTGGAGGTGGTGAAGGTAGGGGTTATTGTAGGTATGTTACAAAACTTACCTTGAGCAGCGCTGCAGTTCTGCCGCTCCCCGTGTGCGCGACTTTGGCGCCTTTCAGAGGGGGGGCGGGCTTAAAGTGCCGTTTTTCTTCAGACTGGTCAAGTCGATCCATGTCGGGCGATTTCGTTGCGGAAGAAAAATCGCTCCGACATTTCATTCATGAAGGTATTTTTAAATTACGCTAGATTATTTATTAACTAGAGTAATTTAAAAATCACCTTCAAAAGCCGTGAGCTCCGACAACGGGAAGGATTTTGCGTAGGGGAGAAAAAACAGTACACAGTTTATTTTTATATTAAAAGTTGTTTTTCGGGAGGCTTTAATCATATTTTCATGTTGCGAAATGGGGTCCAAAGAAATGTATGAACCAACAGTATTTTGCCTCCCGACTTCACCGCAAACCGCAACGTTCCAACCCACCGCATTCCACTAAAACCCACTCGCTAGTTGATTTAAATGGCCATTAATTTACAGGCATTAAACACTAAATTCCTTCCATTTGGCCTATAAATTCATGAAAATTAGATTTAAAAATTATGTTACATTGTGGATTATTGTGTGAATGTTATTTGGACACTTAGGCAATTAAAAAAAAGTTTATCTTTTAAGAAATGGATAGATGTTTCGATCTACTCATTGAATTTTGTAATTAGCTGAGCTAGTTCAGCACAGAGATTGTGGGCTGGGGCTTGTTCCGATGTTGGACTGGTCTTATGTTAAACCATCATTTTCCTTCAGGGCTGATTATGATATAATAGACTTTCCTCAGCAAATGTTAAAGCTTCCAATCGCGGACAGTCAATTAGTGGGTGGCACTGTAACATAACGGCGAAGTTACTGCCTCACAGACCCGGGTTCCATCCTGACTACGGGCGCTGGCCGTACGGAGTTTGTACAGAAGCTCTTCCCGTGACCTGCGTGGGTTTCCTCCGGGTGCTCCGGTTTACTCCCACACTCCAAGAGCGTGCGAGTTTGAAGGTTCATTTGCTTCGGTAAGGCTGTAAATTTTCCCTGGCAATGTGTCTGTGTCGTATTGTGTTAGTGTACAGGGATCGCTGGTCGGCGCGGACTCGGTGGGCCGAAGGGCCTGTTTCGGCTCTGTATCTCCAAAGACTAAATGTGGTAGACAGGCAGAACCTTTTTCCCCAAGGTGATGAAGCCGCGACCTAAAGCACCTGGCTTTAAGGTGCAATAGGCAAACTTTAAAGGAGATGAATGGGGCAAGTTTATCTTTGCTACAGAGAGTGATATGTGCCTGGAATACGGGGTGATCGCTGGTCGGCATGGACTCGATGGGCCAAAGGGCCTTTTTCCGCACCATCTCCAGAGTCTAAAAGGCTAATAAAAATTGCAAAGTGCCTGTATGATATTAAAGACTTGCGCGTCATGGGTGCGAATGTTTGTATCCTGACCCCGAAGATAACGTTTGATAATAGCAAACACTCCCGAGAAGTCACCCATTCCTTCTCTCCTGAGATGCTGCCTGATCCGCTGAGTTACTCCAGCTATCTTGTGTCTATCTTGCGGACGAGGCTCTTGGGCACACGGATTTTGTACAACTATCCTTTTTGCAATGTGCCAGCCGTATTCAGACGTGACAGGATCTCTGGCGCTGTGAGGCAGCAACTCTACCGCTGCGCCACCGTGCCCCCCCCACCACTTCAATCCAGACAAAATTGCGAGAGGCAGCTTGGAATTCCCGCCCGGAACAAAAGCCTGAAAACTGTAATGTCCAGGTTCACTTCTTCCCGACAGCCATTATGCACTACAACCTTCAAATCAGCTCTGAACTAAATAAACTCAGGGGCATTGGTTTTGTCTTGAAATCCATGCTGCATCTGTAAGATAGATTTGCTCATTAGGACGGAGCGCCAAGGGTTATGGGGAGAAAGCAGGAAAATTCTACCGCTGCACCACAGAGAGCATGCTAACGTGTGGCATCTCTGTGTGGTATCTCTGCTGCACGGAGGCGGAGAGGAGAGCTCTTCAGCGCGTCGTCCACAGAGCGCAACAGATTATTGGGACACCGCTACCAGCCTTGGAGGGCATCTACCACACACGGTGCCTCAGGAAAGGCCGTCAGCATCCATAAAGACTCCTCACACCCTTGTAATGGACTGTTCGATCTACTCCCTTCCGGCAGACGTTACAAGGCCTTCTACGCCCGCACCTCCAGACTCAGGAACAGCTTCATTCCCAGAGCTATAGCGGCTCTGAACCGGCCCTGCTGTGTACCCCCAACCCCCATGGACTGCCTCCCCCGGGTAGTCACGTCACACAGACACATCTGCACTTTAGTCTGTTTTGGTTTTGACTGTTTTACTGTTTTAATGTTCTTTTCACAAACCTTGTTCTCGGGGTGTCTAAACCTAGATTTTTGGTGGCAAAAACAGGAAAGTAGACTATTATCTAAATGGTGGCCGATTAGGAAAAGGGGAGATGCAGTGAGACCTGGGTGTCATGGTACACCAGTCATTGAAAGTAGGCATGCAGGTACAGCAGGCAGTGAAGAAAGCGAAGATTTGGAGACCAGTTTTGGTCTCCAAATCTGAGGAAAGACATTCTTGCCATAGAGGGTATACAGAGAAGATTCACCTGACTGATTCCTGGGATGTCAGGACTTTCATATGAGGAAAGATTGGATAGACTCGGCTTGTACTCGCTGGAATTTGGAAGATTGAGGGGGGATCTTATAGAAACTTACAAAATTCTTAAGGGGTTGGACAGGCTAGATGCTGGAAGATTGTTCCCGATGTTGGGGGATAAGGGGGAAGTCTTTTAGGACCGAGATGAGAAAATCATTTTTCACACAGAGAGTGGTGGGTCTCTGGAACTCTCTGCCACAGAAGGTAGTTGAGGCCAGTTCATTGGCTATATTTAAGAGGGAGTTAGATGTGGCCCTTGTGGCTAAGGGGATCAGAGGGTATGGAGAGAAGGCAGGTACGGGATACTGAGTTGGATGATCAGCCATGATCATATTGAATGGCGGTGCAGGCTCCTGCACCTAATTTCTATATTTCTATGTTTCTATGTAAACCTAAATTTTATTAGTGGTTTAAGTTATAACATCGGATGGAAGTTGCAAACCAAATCTTGTTGCACTTATGTGTAATGACAATAAAAGATATTATTGTTATTATTAAATGGGATAAGGAGGCAGAGACGGGCCATGATTGAATGGCGGAGTGGACTGGATGGGCCGAATGGCCTAATTCTACACCTATATCGGGAAATAAGTTAAACTAAACTTGCTGTGTGCTAAACTAACCAAACGCGTCCAAGTGTTTTTTAAGTGCTGTTATCGTACCTGCCTCAACTACCTCCTCTGGCAGCTCGTTCCATGCACCCACCAAGTGAAGAAGTTGCCCCTCGGATTCTATTCAGTCTTGCCCCTCTCACCTCAAGCATACGTCCACTTGGTTTTATCATTCCCCTCTGCATCCAGAACAAACCATTAGACACTCATTCAATTGTCAAAGCATATTTCTTTTTCTCCACTACACCCCCGAGAGGTCTCCAAAAAAAACGTTATTCGTTCCCAACTTGAACAACAATCCTCCGAATATAGTTCACAAAAGGACACAAATGTCTGGAGCAGCTCAACAGGTCAGGCAGCAACTCTGAAGAACGTGTCCTCCTGAGATGCTGCCTGGCCCGCTGAGTTTCTCCAGCATCTTGCGTCCTTTAGTACACAAAAGGATTTGTGTGTTACAGCAGCTGGGCAAAAATGCTGGATAAACTCAGCAGGTGAGGCATCATCTAGGGAGCGAAGGAATAGGCAATGTTTTGGGTCGAGACCCTTCTTACAAACCAGCGTTTGCTGTTCCTTGTTTCTGCTCTTTATGAAGCGAATTTGGACCCCTGTCTTTTGTTTTCAATTTATTGATTAATTGGCATAGAAAATAGGTGCAGTAGGAGGCCATTCGGCCCTTCGAGCCAGCACCGCCATTCATTGTGATCATGGCTGATCGTCCCCAATCAATAACCCGTGCCTGCCTTCTCCCCATATCCCTTGACTCCACTAGTCCCTAGAGCTCTATCTAACTCTCTCTTAAATCCATCCAGTGACTTGGCCTCCACTGCCCTCTGTGGCAGGGAATTCCATAAATTCACAACTCTCTGGGTGAAAACGTTTTTTCTCACCTCAGTCTTAAATGACCTCCCCTTTATTCTAAGACTGTGGCACCTGGTTCTGGACTCACCCAACATTGGGAACATTTTTCCTGCATCTAGCTTGTCCAGTCCATTTTATAATTTTATATGTTTCTATAAGAACCCCCCCCCCCTCATCCTTCTAAACTCCAGCGAATACAAACCTAGCCTTTTCAATCTTTTCTCATATGACAGTCCCGCCATCCCAGGGATCAATCTCGTGAACCTACGCTGCACTGCCTCAATCACAAGGATGTCCTTCCTCAAGTTAGGAGGCCAAAACTGTACACAATACTCCAGATGTGGTCTCACCAGAGCCCTGTACAACTGCAGAAGAACCTCTTTACTCCTGTACTGAAATCCTCTTGTTATGAAGGCCAACATTCCATTAGCTTTCGTCACTGCAGATGGATACTTTATGTACCGACATAGTCCAATTCTTAGTTTTGCATACAATACAATGGTTGGGGACTCGACAACCTGAGGACATAGGTTTAAGGGGAGGGAGGAAAGATTGAATAAGAACCTGAGGGGCAACCTTTTCACGTCAACGTTGGGAGGTGGGGGGGGAGGAGGAGAATGAGGAACTGCAGGCGCTGGTTTAACAAGGAAAGACGCACAAAGCTGGAGTAGCTTCTTCTTGCGTTTGAGGCAGCAGAAGTCTGCAGCAGGGTGATGCCGTCCAGTTCGACATCCGTAGGTGCCCGCGCTAAATAACGGCGCATGCTACGTGTTGGCGCTAAGCTGCGGCGCTGCTGCTGCTACTGCTGCTGTCTCTGTTTGCGGTCGGTCGCCTGACAGGGCTCGCCACGGGAACGTCGACAATGTGAGCCCTCCTGGAGGAACTGAGCGGGTCAGGCAGCAACCCTGGAGAACATGGATGGGTGACATTTTGGGTCGGGACCCTTCGTACTCATACTCATACTTACAATAGTCAATAGGTGCAGGAGGAGGCCATTTGGCCCTTCGTGACAGCATCGCCATTCAATGTGATCATGGTTGACCATCCCCAGTCAGTACCCCGTTCCTGCCTGCTCCCCATATCCCCGGACTCCACTATCCCTAAGAGCTCCATCTAACTATCTCTTGGTTTGCACAGAAGATAGACACAAATTCTATGGAATTCTCTGCCTCAGAGGGCGGTGGAGGCAGGTTCTCTGGATGCTTTCAAGAGAGAGCTGGATAGGGCTCTTAAAAATGGCAGAGTCAGGGGATATGGGGAGAAGGCAGGAACGGGGTACTAATTGGGGATGATCTATTTTTAAGAGCCCTATCTAGCTCTCTCTTGAAAGCATCCAGAGAACTGGCCTCCACCGCCCTCTGAAGCAGAGAATTCCACAGACTCGCCACTCTCTGTGAGAAAAAGTGTTTCCTCGTCTCCGTTCCAAATGGCTTACCCCTTATTCTTAAACTGTGGCCCCTGGTTCTGGACTCCCCCCAACATCGGGAACATGTTTCCTGCCTCCAGCGTGTCCAAGCCCTTAACAATCTTATATGTTTCAATGAGATGCCCTCTCATCCTCCTAAACTCCAGAGTGTACAAGCCCAGCTGCTCCATTCTCTCAGCATATGACAGTCCCGGGAATTAATCATACTTTAATGTTTTTAATGTTACTATTAATGTTTAATGTTTTATGTGTCATTCCTAACTGTCACTGTATGTCATGTTGTTGCTTGCGGGGTGGAGCACCAAGGCAAATTCTTTGTATGTGAATACTTGGCCAATAAACCTATTCATTCATTCATTTATCAGCCAAGTATGTTTTGCAACATACGAGGAATTTGATTTGCCATACTAATAAAAAGTGACTTTGGCAAGCCGCGCCGCCTGTTGTCTCCAGAGATGCTGCCTGACCCGCAGAGTTACTCCAGCACTTTGTGTCTCTCCTCGGTCTAAACCAGCGTCTGCAGATCCCGCCAAGACACACACTGCGCTGTTCCGCGTTCCACGTATGAAAACGCAGCCACGACGACGGATTGTGGAGGAGATTGGACGGCGAACAGAAGCTCCTGCAGTTCCTATCACAATTGTGTACAGCTTCCCGAAGCCAATTGACCCGCACGTCTCTGGAATGTGGGAGGAAACGGGGGCACCCGGAGAAAGCGCACGCAGGTCAGGGGGAGAACGTGCAAACTCTGCGCAGACAGCGCCCGTGGTCAGGATGGAACCAGGGTCGGTGGTGCTGTACTCTCCCGTTGTGCCGCCCAAAGGTGAAAGGGGAAAGATTAAACAGGAAATTGAGGGACCATTTTTTAACTCAGAGGGTGGTGGATGTATGGAACGGACTGCCATAGGAGGTGGTTGAGGCAGGGACTATAACAACATTTGGACTGATATGTGGGTGGGAGATTTTTACGTCATAAGTGATAGGAGCAGAATTAGGCCATTCGGCCCATCAGGTCTACCCCACAATTCAATCATGACTGATCTAACTCTCCCTCCTAACCCATTCTCCTGCCTTCCTCCCCCTAACCCCTGACACCCGCACTAATCGAGAATCTAGTGTTTAGAGGGATATGGTTGGAGGGAGGATGGGACATCTTGGTCGGAGCTGGCAAGTTGGGCCAAAGGGCCCGTTTCCAGGCTGCCTGTCGCCATGACTCCAAGTAATTGCCTGGGAAAGACGAGAGGATCTGACCTTCAGGAAGGCCGGCTCCGTCCTGGGGGCCAAGTTTGGTCTTGGAGGGGGACGATGCTCCTCAAAAACTGCGGAGCATCCTGGACAATACGGCTCACCCCCTCCGTGACACACACTGGTCAACCTGAGGAGCGCCTTCAGCAACAGACTGGTCCCACCAAGATGCAGCACAGAACGTCACAGGAGATCCTTCTTCCCTGTGGCTATCAAAGTGTGCAACTCCTCCCCGTTCTGTAGTGGGGTGGACTGAGACTGACTACCCCCCTTTCCCCACCCCCCCCCCCAATCCTTTCCACTCGTCACTTTAATTTCACGTTTCATGTTGTGTTTTTATGACTGTCGGCAAATCAATTTCCCTCCTGGGATAAATAAAGTTCTGTTGGTATCGTATCGGAAGCGAGGCATTAGATCGGGGAGAAACAGCGGCAGTGGGAATGAAAGAAGAGCCTCATGGGGGGGGGTCAGGTTTGGAAACCACGCCGCATACGAACAAGAAACCCGAAGAAGGGTCTCGACCCGAAATTCCTCGCTCCATGGATGCTGCCTCAGCCGCGAGTTTCTCCAGCTTTTTATTTCTACCCGTATGACGCACAGCAGCTCTTAGTTCCGAACCAAATGCAAATGCGTCTGATGCAAGGAGGCGCTGTGGCCATTACATGCCATCCATCGGTACAAAATGTGAGTGGGCTGAAGAGCGTCAGATAATAGTTAGTGCAGTGGGTGTGAACAAGTGCAAAAACTGTTCACACTGCCCGAGAATTGGAAATTCTGTCGGCACAGTACGGGCAGTAAAGAAAGCAAACTCGATGTCTGGAGTTATTTCAAGACGGCTTGTACACAAAGATGCGGATGGAACGCTGAGGCTCTATGGGCCGCTGGTCAGGCTGCATTTGGGATGGAGTGATACAGTGTGGACACAGGGCCTCGGGCAATACTGGAGTGCATCTTGCACTAAACATTATTCCCTTATAAGTATCTGTAAACTTTAGATAGTCATACAGTGTGGAAACAGGCCCTTCGGCCCATCTTGCCAACAATGTCCCAGCTACACTAGTCCCACTTGCCTGCGCTTGGTCCATAACCCTCCAAACCCGTCCTATCCATCTACCTGTCCAACTGTTTCTTAAACGATGGGATAGTCCCAACCTCAATTACCTCCTTTAAGGACCTGTCCTACAAGCATGCAACTCCATGCGATGAGCGCGACCTAACGTGGTCGCTTGAGCCGTCCGGCTGCCGATGTAATGCTGAAGATCTATAAGGTGCTGGTCAGGCCACATTTGGAATATTTTGAGCAATTTTGGGCACCATATCTGAGGAAGGATGTGCTGGCCCTGGAAAGGGCCCAGAGGGGGTTTACAAGAATGATCCCAGGAATGAGTGGGTTAAATATGATCTTTTGTTGGCCCTGGGCCTGTACTTGCTGGAGTTTAGAAGAATAAGTGGGTGGGGGGGGGGGGGAACCTCATTGAAACACACCGAATAGTGAAAGGCCTGGACAGAATGGATCTGGACAGGATGTTTCCACGAGTGGGAGAGTCTAGGACTAGAGGTCACAGCCTCAAATTAAAGGACTTTCATTTAGGAAGGAGACTAGGAGGGATTTCTTTAGTCAGAGGGTGGTGAATCTGTGGAATTCCTTGCCACGAAAGGCTGTGGAGGCCAAGTCAATGGATATTTTTAAGGCAGCGATCGATAGATTCTTGTGTCAGGGGTTATGGGGAGAAGGCAGCAGAATGAGGTTCGGAGGGAGAGATAGATCAGCCATGATTGAATGGCAGAGTAGACTTGATGGGCCGAATGGCCTAATTCTTCTCCTATCACCGATGACATTATGACTTATGATCTTATGACATGTGATTAAGGTGAAGGGGAAAAGATTTAATAGGAATCTGTGGGGTAACCTTTTCACACAGAGGGTGGTGGGTGTATGGGACGAGCTGCCAGAGGAGGTAGTTGAGGCTGGGACTATCTCAACGTTTAAACAGTTGGACAGGTACATGGATAGGACAGGTTTGGAGAGATATGGACCAAACGCAGGCAGGCGGGACGAGTGTAGCTGAGACTCTAGTTGGCCAGTATGGGCAAGATGGGCCGAAGGGCCTGTTTCCGCGCTGCGTCACTTTAACATATATATATATGACGAATGGTGCTGCTACAGCCATATATTGGGGGGGGGGGGGGGGGTGGTTGAAGATGAACGAGACCCAGACACCTTAGCATGTTCGATGCCAATGCATCGTCTCAATGGAAAATATCAGCTACGTTGATGAAACAAGATGAGAAGCAAGAGGATTTCCAAGAAGGGTGTATATTGCTTTTAGAGTCACACACCGTGGAAACAGGCCCTTCGGCCCAACTTACCCACGCTGACCTACATGCCCCATCTACACTAGACCCACCTGCCTGCGTTTGGCCCACATCCCTCTATATCTGCCCTATGCATGTACCTGTCTAAATGTTTCTTAAACGTTGCGATGGTACCTGCCTCAACTACCTCCTCCTCTGGCAGCTCTTTCCGTACAGAAACACGAACTTGATCCGAAACGTCACCCATTCCTTCTCTCCAGAGACGCTGCCTGTCCCGCTGAGTTACTCCGGCATTTTGTGTCTATCTTCTGTTGGGACAATTTTCCGCAATTATTAGCTTAGTTCAGAAATGTGGCGCGAGAACAGGCCCTTCGGCCCGCACACTAGATCCCCGCCCACTAACACTATCCGACGCCCACTACGGACAATTTTACATTGATAACCAAACCGTTTAACCCCTACAAACCTGCACGTCTTTGAAGTGCGGGAGGAAACCGGAGATCCCGAGGAAAAGCCACGCAGGTGACGGGGAAAACGTACAAACTCCGTACAGACAGCACCCGTAGTCAGGATCGAACCCAGGTCTCCGGCGCTGTGAGACAATAGACAACAGGTGCAGGAGTAGGCCCAGCACCGTCATTCAATGTAATCATGGCTGATCATCCCCAATCAGTACCCCCGTTCCTGCCTTCTCCCCATATCCCCTGACTCCGCTATTTTTAAGAGCCCTATCTAGCTCTCTCTTGAATCCATCAACTCTACTCACTAGAATTTAGAAGATTGAGGGGGGATCGTATGGAAACATACAAAATTCTTAAGGGGTTGGACAGGCTAGATGCAGGAAGATTGTTCCCGATGTTGGGGAGGTCCAGAACAAGGGGTCACAGTTTAAGGATAAGGGGGAAGTCTTTTAGGACCGAGATGAGAAAATACTTTTTCACACAGAGAGTGGTGAATCTGTGGAATTCTCTGCCACAGAAGGTAGTTGAGGCCCGTTCATTGGCTATATTTTAGAGGGAGTTAGATGTGGACCTTGTGGCTAAAGGGATCAGGGGGTATGGAGAGAAGGCAGGTACGGGATACTGAGTTGGATGATCAGCCATGATCATATTGAATGGCAGTGCAGGCTCGAAGGGCCGAATGGCCTACTCCTGCACCTAATTTCTAAGTTTCTACTGCTGCGCCACCGTGCTGAATTGAGCAAATTAAATTTGGGGATTTTTTTTTTTAATTCCACCTTGAAGTGGGCTCCAGAGAGAGTTGATCGGAGACTGTCACTGTTTCTCTTCCATCTCAATGCCTGGTGCACAGAGTTCCATCAACACAGCACTCGGCTGGTCTGCTGTTTCTCCGGGTACCGCCAACATCACTCTGTGACAGCGTGCTGTCCTTTTAATAAAAATCTTTCCACAGCACAAAAATCATTCTGTAACACAAATTTGGTGTTATGGGGAGAAGGGAGGAGAATGGGGTTAGGAGGGAGAGATAGATCAGCCATGATTGAATGGCGGTGTAGACTTGATGGACCGAAGGGCCTAATTCTGCTTTTATCACTTGTAGTGCCCTTGTAGTACCTTTTATACTTAGTGCTAAAAAATCTCTCAACGCCATACCACAGGCCAGAACAGCAGATAAAATGAATCGCTAAAAGCTTGGAGAATGATGACAGGGACTTTGTTTTTATTTTTGTCTTAATGATACAGCGCAGAAACAGGCCCTTCGGCCCACCCAGTCCGCGCCGGCCAGCGACCCCCGCACACTAACACTATCCTACACACACTAGGGACAATTTACAATCTTTACCAAAGCCAATTAACCTACAAACCTGCACGTCTTTGGAGTGTGGGAGGAAACCGGAGCGCCCGGACTAAACCCACGCGGCTCACGGGGAGAACGTGCAAACTCCGTACAGACAGCACCCGTAGTCAGGATTGAACCCGGGTCCCTGGCGCTGTGAGGCAGCAACTCTGCCGCTGCGCCATTGTGCAGCGATGGTGTGTGTCCTTAAATCTTTGTCGATCCACACAATTTGTCAACAATGGAGGGCCGATGAGTGGGTGTAAAATAAAGCAACTTCTGATTGTTGATCTTCATATCGTTTAAACCTCGAAAACTCACTCACTCACGCTGGCTTGGGAAGGTGGGTCCCAGGCACACTATATGCCGAGACATGTACAAAGAAATATTCCCTCTGTGTGTGTGTGTGTGTGTGTGTGTGTGTGTGAATGTGTGTATGAGTGTGTGTGAATGAGTGAGTGTGAATGTGTGTATGAGTGTGAGTATGTATGAGTGAGTGTGTGAGTGAGTGTATGAGTGTGTGTATATCAGTATGTGTGTGAGTGTGTGTGTGAATGTGAGTGTGTGAGTGTGTGTGAATGTGTGTATGAGTATGAGTGTATGTGAGTGTGTGAGTGTGAATGTGTGTATGTGAGTGTGTCTGTGTGTGCGTGTATGTGTGCGTGAGTGTGTGTATGAGTGTGAGTGTGTGTGTGTGAATGAGTGTGTATGTATGACTGAGTGTATGAGTGTGTGAGTGTATGTGTGAGTGTATGTGTGAGTGTATGAGTGTGTGTATATGAGTATGTGTGTGTGTGCGTGTGAATGTGTGTATGAGTGTGTGTGAATGTGTGTGTGTGAATGTGAGTGTGTGTGAGTGTAAGAGTGTATGTGTGTGTGTTTGTGTGAGTGTAAGAGTGTATGTGTGTATGTGTGTGAGTGTGTGTGTGTGTGTGAGTGTAAGAGTGCATGTGTGTATGTGTGTGAGTGTGTGTGAGTGAGTGAGTGTGTGAATGTGAGTGTGTGTATGTGTGTGAGTGAGTGTGTGAAATCCCAATAAATCAAAATATGTTTCAAAGGATGTTTCCTCTGCTGGGTCTGAGGCAATGTATGTACACACGGACTTTCTCTATCTCTCCCCCACCCACCCACCCTCCCTCTCCCTCCTTCACACACACACACTCACTCTCTCTCTCTCTTTCTCCTCCTCCCTGTCTAAAAGCCCAACACATTAAAATCTGTAGCGCCAATTCTGTGCGTGTGTTTGCTCGCTGGGTGTCGCTGCCTACAACGGGGCACAGTTTATCTCAGTGTGTGTGTGTGTGTGTGAGAGAGGGAGAGAGAGGGAGAGAGAGCTGTGCTGTGCTGAGAGGAGAGGCAAGGCTTTTCCTTGGAATAATGTTGCCTCCTTTTGCCCGTGGCGCCTGGGAGAAATCAGTGTAGCGGCTCCCAGCACTTGGACCTTCACAGTGGCTGGGACTCTCTCTATCTCTCTATCTATTTATCTCACCCTCTCGTTCTCTCCCTCTCCCCCTCTCCCCCTCTCTCCCTGGACAATTGCAGAGACAGACACAAGCGGGGGACAATCTTGAATCATCACAGTGTGTGTGTGTGTGTGTGAGTGAGAGCTGCAACGAGACACACAGACACGCACAGCGAGTGAGTCTCTCTCTATCTCTCTCTCTGTCTGTGTGTGTGTGCCCAAGTGTGTGGGATCTTGGAGCATCTCACTGTGTGTGTGTGTGTTTGTGTGGGTGTGAGCTACTCTAGGAGTGAGTAGAGAGAAAGAGAGAGACACACACACAGTAAGAGCCACCCCGTGTGACTGTAGCAATCTGTGACTGTAGCAAACTGACGGTGTAGCAAACAATTGTATCCGTTCCCACCACCTCTCCTCTCCCTCCTATCTCCTCTCCCCTCCTCCTCTCCTGTCTTCCTCTCTCCTCCTCTCCTGTCTTCCTCTCCTCTCCTCTCCTGTCTTCCTCTCTCCTCCTCTCCTGTCTTCCTCTCCTCCTCTCTTGTCTTCCTCTCTCCTCCTCTGTCTTCTCTTCTTCTCCTCTCTCCTCTCCTCTCCACTCCACCAACCCCCCCCCCCCCCCCCCCTGGCCACTCCACCTTGAGCAACTTTCAATGTATGCCCATGGCTGGAGCTCAGCCCGGAGTCCACGCTCTCCAGCTCAAGCCCATCTGCCTGCCCGACAACTTGAAGCGAGGCAACAAATTCATGAAATGGGACGATGTGAGTATGATGCCAACCCCGGCAGAAACATTCGTGTTTGTCTCCGGGCGGAGGGGAGGGGAGTGAGGGACGGGTCTTGTTCTGTGTGTTAATCCCCCCCTGCACTCTGCTGTTGTTGCCAGTGGGTTTACTCTGTGTTTAATCCTTCTACTGTTGGGGGTTTGGGGGCAGCAGCGGGCAGCCGGACCGAAGGGCGTTGGGGGAGCCGCCGCCGTCTGTGTGTCTGTGTCTGGCTGCCGTGTTTAATGATACATCACCTACCCCCTGTCCCCCTCTCTTTCTCCCCCTGTCCCCCTCTCTTTCTCCCCCTGTCCCCCTCTCTTTCTCCCCCTGTCCCCCTCTCTTTCTCCCCCTGTCCCCCTCTCTTTCTCCCCCTGTCTCCCTGTGTCCCCCCCCCTGTCTCCCTGTGTCCCCCCCCCTGTCTCCCTGTGTCCCCCCCCCCGTCTCCCTGTGTCCCCCCGTCTCCCTGTGTCCCCCCCCTGTCTCCCTGTGTCCCCCCCCTGTCTCCCTGTGTCCCCCCCCTGTCTCCCTGTGTCCCCCCCCTCTTCCTCCCCCTCTTCCCCCCCCCTCTTCCCCCCTCTCTTCCCCCCCTCTCCCCCCCCCCCCGTCTTCCCCCCATCTCCCTCTCTCCCCCCCCCCAGTGCCTCTCCACATCTCCCCCTTGTCCCTCTTCCCCCCCTCTATCTCGGACACCCCTGTCTATCCCTCAATTCCTCATGTCACCCCTGCCTCCTCTTCTCCATGTCTCCACTTGTCCTCCTGGGTCCCCTGTCTCTTACCCTTTCTCTCTCTTCTCCCCCTCTCTCTCCCCCTCGCCCCCCCTCCCTCCTATTCTCCCCCCCTTCTCTCTCTCTCCCCTCTCCATCCCTCTGTGTGTCAGGGTGATGGAGCAGGGACACACTGTTTATGTGGGGGTTTGGCCGGGCTGCTGTTCGAGTTGCTCTGAAGGTGTGTGTGTGTGTGTGACGGAGGGAGAATGTCCTGGTGTGTGTGTGTGTGTGTGTGTGTGAGAAGGAGATTTGTGTACATCAGAGCATGTCGGTTTGTATGAGAGAGGGAGAGAGAGAATGTATGTGTGAAAAAGAGAGGAGTGTGAGTGAGTGTGAAAGCTAGAGATAGAGAGAATGTACTGATGTGTGTGAGAGAGGAGGATGTGTGAGAGATGATGTGTGTGTGTGCGGAGAGAGTTATGTATGCCCGTGTGTGTGTGTGTGTGCGGAGAGAGTTATGTATGCCCGTGTGTGTGTGTGTGCGGGTGAGAGAGAGAGAGTTTGTTCCCTGTAAAGAGCCACAGGTGTACCTACCAGCACCTGCAACTCTGCAGGTGTCTGTGTTGAGGCTGTGTGTCTGTTTGAATGTATCCTTTAGTCAGCGGTCATGAGAATCTATATTGTGGTGTGTATTTAATCCAGCAGGTTGATTCATCTGTGTCTGTGTCTGTGTGTGTGTGTGTGTGTGTGTGTGTGTGTGTCTCTGTGTGTGTCTCTGTGTGTGTTTCTCTGTGTGCTTGTCTCTATGTGTCTCTGTGTGCATGTGTGTGTGTCTATGTGTCTGTGTGTGCTTCTCTCTGTATCTGTGTGTGCGTGTCTCTGCGTGTGTGTGTGTGCCTGTGTGCGTGTCTCTGCAAGTCTGTGTCTCCGTGTCTGTGTCTCCGTGTGTGTGCCTGTGTGTGAGCGTGTAAGGGTTGGTGCTTATATAGCCTGCGTGTGAGCGTCTCTCTGTGTACATGTCTGTGTCTGTGTCTCTGTGTGTGTGTTTCTGTCTGCTTGTCTCTATGTGTCTCTGTGTGTCTGTGTATGTTTCTCTGTGTGCTTCTCTCTGTGTCTGTGTGTGCGTGTCTCTGCGTGTGTGTCTATGTGCGTGTCTCTGCATGTCTGTGTCTCCGTGTCTGTGTCTCCGTGTGTGTGCCTGTGTGTGTGCGTGTAAGGGTTGGTGCTTATATAGCCTGCGTGTGAGCGTGTCTCTGTGTACATGTCTGTGTGTGTGTGTCTGTGTGTATGCCTGCGTGTGTGCGTGTAAGGGTTGGTGTATATATAGCCTGCATGTATGTGTGTCTCTGTGTGTGCGTGTGTGAGTGTGTGTGCGTGTCTGTGTGTGCGAGCGTGTGTGTGTGTGTTCGCGTGTGCGTGTCTGTGTGCGTGTCTGTGTGCTTCAGGTTTATTGCCGTGTGTCCAAGTGCGGAGAGGTGAAGGTGCTGTGAAAATCTTGCTTGCAGCAGCAGCATCACAGACACATAGACTCAGACACACGCACACACACACTAACATAAATTACACTAATTACTTTACACTACAATTCTTTCTGCACTAATTTCCTTTCAGTGAAAAGAAAGGCCTGCAAACAAAAAAGACGTTAGTGCAAATGTAAATAATGCGTGGTAGTGCAAGAGGAAGTGTGTCGTGTTCCATTGTCGCAGTAAGATTAGTGTTGTGCAGATCAGTTGAATATTGATTTCTCTCACTAATTAACCCCTGCATCCCCCTCTCCTCCTGTCCCTCCCCCACCCTAGTCGTCGTACTAGTTTCACTGTCGTCCTGTTGAATTTCATTTCCCGTAAAACTCGTTATCACCCCGCCCACAGCCAACAATGGACCATTGTGGGCTCCACCTCTCGTTGATCATTGTTACTTTTCTGCATATCTTTCACCCGTTTGCTCTACAACAATAGACAATAGGTGCAGGAGTAGCCAGCACGGCCATTCAATGTGATCACGGCTGATCATCCCCAATCGGTGCCCCGTTCCTGCTTCCACCCCTATATCCCCAGACTCCACTATCTTTAAGAGCCCTATCTAGCTCTCCCTTGAAAGTATCCAGAGAACCGTCCTCCACCGCCCTCTGAGGCAGAGAATTCCACACTCACCATTCTCTGTGAGAAAAAGTGTTTCCTCGTCTCCGTTCTAAATGGCTTCCCCCTCATTCTTAAACTGTAGCCCTGATATCACCGCCTATATCTCTCGTCTCCCTCTCCCCTGACTCTCGCCCTCTCCCATCCCTTCTCTCCGGAGATGCTGCCTGTCCCGCTGAGTTGCTCCAGCTTTTTGTGCCTGTCTTCGGTTTAAACCAGCGTCTGCAGTTCCTTCCTACACAAGAATGTGATGGTTGCCTCATGCGCTGCTTGCATTTGAGTCCTGTTTTCAATGGGCATTGTGTGTGTGTCTGGGCATGTGTCCAATAACTGGTGTATATGTACAAGCCTCTCTCTCCAATGTTAGGTGTGTATTTCAGTCTAATTATTGGGTGCCTTTACAGTAACTAGTGTGCGTTTAAACTTGTGACTCCCATAATGTCGTTTTGTGCATATACTTCAGCCCCTGGGTTATTTGGTCTCTGTGAAACCTTTATCTCGGGCCACAACTGGGTTTGCACAAGATGTTTAGTTTGGAGATACAGCGCGGAAACAGGCCCTTCGGCCCACCGAGTCCTCGCCGACCTGCTCTCCCCGCACCCTTGCACCATCCTAAAACTATAATGTTACCGAAGCCACCTAACCTGCCAACCTGAGATCGACACAAAATGCTGGAGAAACTCAGCGGGACAGGCAGCATCTCCGCACCAGCCTGAAGGAGGGTCTTGACCTGAAACGTCACCCATTCCTTCTCCCCGGAGATGCAGCCTGTCCCGCTGAGTCACTCCAGCATTTTGCGTCAATCTTCGGTTTGGACCAGCATCTGCAGTTCCTTCCTGCACAACCTACACACCTGTACGTCTTTTGGAGGAAACCGGAGCTCCTGGAGAAAACCCACGCGGGTCACGGGGAGAAGGTGCAAACTCTATACAGGCAGCACCCGTGGTCAGGATCGAACCTGGGTCTCTGGCGCTGTGAGGCAGCAACTCAACCACCGTGCCGCCTTAATGTCTTAAATTCAATTTACCATTTAGATAAACGATATATTTTTTTAAATGATTGAAATCTAATTCTACTGTATTTAAATACCTGGCTATGAAAGAGCACAAAGCTAATCTTCCAAACTGAATGATCACAGATTTCCATGAAACACCTTAGTTGCTGCGATCTGGCTCTCATTAACTAATGTATCCAGGAGTGTGGACTGGGTTGTGGTGCAGCACTGTAAGCGCAGTAAGTGCAGCTGCGCCACTGTTGCCAGCAGTGGCTGTCAGTACTGCAGCCGGTGACTTGTGTAATGGGCTGAAGCGTGCAGGGTTAATCGCAGCCTCTTGCCTTGAATGTGCACCAGCCTCTTGCCACAGCCACTGGTTTTTACACGGTGGCCGCACTGCCAGACCCGATGCCAAGGGTGGCGCAGCAGATAGAGCTGCTGCCTCGCAGCGCCAGGGACCCCGGCTTCCATCCTGACCTGTGGAATTCTCTGCCTCAGAGGGCGGAGGAGATGCCTTCAAGAGAGAGCTGGATAGGGCTCTTAATGGCCTACTCCTGCACCCATTGTCTATGTTTCTATGTAAACCACTATAAAACCTAGGTCGGCACGGTGGCGCAGCGGTAGAGTCGCTGCCTCACAGCGCCAGAGACCCGGGTTCGATCCCGACTACGGGTGCTGTCTGTACGGAGTTTGCACGTTCTCCCCGTGACCCACGTGGGTTTTCTCCGAGATCATCGGTTTCCTCCCACACTCCAAAGACGTACAGGTTTGTAGGTTAATTGACATTGGTGTAAATGTTAAATCGTCCTGAGTGTCCCTGGATACTTTCACGAGAGAGTTAGATAGGGCTCTTAAAGATAGCGGAGTCAGGGGATATGGGGTACTGATTGGGGATGATCAGCCATGATCACATTGAATGGCGGTGCTGGCTCGAAGGGCCGAATGGCCTCCTCCTGCACCTATTGTCTATTGACCATGGGGTGCTGTCTGCACAGACCGCTCCTCATTCATTTCCCATGCAGTCTTTTTTTATTTTGATAGCAGTCATACATTTTCTTTTTGAAATCAAACTCTTGCGCAGGAAGGAACTGCAGATGCTGGTTTAAACCGAAGGTAGGCACGAAATGCTGGAGTAACTCAGCGGGACGGGCAGCAAGGTTTTGTCAGCGAAAAGGGTGGTCACGGTGGCGCAGCGGTAGAGTTGCTGCCTCGCAGCGCCGGAGACCCGGGTTCAATCCCGACTGCGGGCGCTGTCTGTACGGAGTTTGCACGTTCTCCCCGTGACCTGCGTGGGTTTTCTCCGAGATCATCGGTTTCCTCCCACACTCCAAAGACATACAGGTTTGTAGGTTAATTGGCTTGGTGTAAATGTAAAAATTGTCCTCAGTGTGTTTAGGGTAGTGTTAGTGTGCGGGGATCGCTGGTCGGCGCGGACCCGGTGGGCCGAATGGCCTGTTTCCCCGCTGTATCTGTAAACTAAACTAAAAAAGGGGAAAAATTGTCATCTTCAAATCTGTACAGAGTTTGCACGTTCTCCCTGTGAAACATGGCTTTTCTCCGGGTGCTCCAGTGTCCTCCCACAGTCCAGAGGCGTACAAGTTTGTAGGCTACTTACCTTTGGTAAAATTGTAAATTATCCCCAGTGTGTGTAGGATAGTGCTAGTGTGCGGGGATCGCTGGTCGGCACGGACTCGGTGGGCCGAATGGCCTGTTTCCACATCATATGTTGACACTACACTAAACTAAACATCTTTTGGCAAATCCGATTGTAACCTGAGGGGAAGGCTCTGACTGTCTATCTTATCTACGCCTCTCATGATGTTATACACTTCTACGCCCTCAAACTCTGGGCGTTCCAGAGATCACAATCCAATCCAAGCTTGTTCAACCTCTCGTAGCTAATACCCTCTCCTCAAGGCATCACCCTGGTAAACCTCACCTGCATCTTCTCCAAAGACCTCCACATCCTTCCTGGAACTGGGTGGCAAGAACTGCATGCCAACCCTCCACCCCCCCCCCCCTCCCCTCCCATCACAAGACCACTTCAAACAGCAGCAGCTGGTTTAAAACATTCCAAGAATATTTTCAGTGGGTTTATCAGGCGGATTTAAAGTGTCAAGATGTTTTTTTCAAAATTAATATTGACCAGTTTATAAGATAATACGGCCTGTACCCGCTGGAGTTTGGAAGGATGAAACTTGCCGAATAGTGAAAGGCCTGGATAGAGTGGATGTGGAGAGGATGTTTCCACTAGTGGGAGAGTCTAGGGCCAGAGGGCACACAGAGCCTCAGAATAATGGGACGTACCTTCCAGAAAGGTGATGAGGAGGAATATCTTTAGTCGGAGGGTGGTGAATCTGTGGGATTCTTTGCCACAGAAGACTGTGTAGGTCGAGTCAGTGGATGTTTTTAAGGTGCAGATTGACGTATACTGATTAGTGCGGGTGTCAGGGGTTATGGGGAGAAGGCAGGAGAATGGGGTTGAGAGGGAGAGATAGATCAGCCATGGCAGATGCAGTATAGAAAAAATAGGTGCAGGAGTAGGCCATTCGGCCCTTCGAGCCTGCACCGCCATTCAATGTGATCATGGCTGATCATCCAACTCAGTATCCCGTACCTGCCTTCTCTCCATACCCCCTGATCCCTTTAGCCACAAGTGCCACATCTAACGCCCTCTTAAATATAGCCAATGAACTGGCCTCAACTACCCTCTGTGGCAGAGAATTCCAGAGACTCACCACTCTCTGTGTAAAGAATGTGTTCCTCATTTCGGTCCTAAAGGAATTCCCCCTTATCCTTAGACTGTGACCCCTTGTTCTGGACTCCCCCAACATCGGGAACAATCTTCCAGCATCTAGCTTGTCCAACCCCTTAAGAATTTTGTAGGTTTCTATAAGATCCCCCCTCAATCTTCTAAATTCCATCGAGTACAAACCGAGTCTATCCAATCTTTCCTCATATGAAAGTCCTGACATCCCAGGACTTTCCAGTATAATTATCCCAGTATAATGTGGATAAATGTGAGGTTATCCACTTTGGTGGCAAAAACAGGAAAGTAGACTATTATTTGAATGGTGACCGATTAGGAAAAGGGGAGATGCAGCGAGACCTGGGTGTCATGGTACACCAGTCATTGAAAGTAGGCATGCAGGTGCAGCAGGCAGTGAAGAAAGCGAATGGTATGTTGGCATTCAAAGCAAAAGGATTTGAGTACAAGAGCGGGGAGGTTCTACTGCAGTTGTACAGGGTCTTGGTGAGGCCACACCTGGAGTATTGTGCACAGTTTTGGTCTCCTAATCTGAGGAAAGACATTCTTGCCATAGAGGGAGTGCAGAGAAGGTTCACCAAACTGATTCCTGGGATGGCAGGACTTCCATATGAAGAAAGACTGGATAGACTCGGCTTGTACTCGCTGGAATTTAGAAGATTGAGGGGGGATCTTATAGAAACATACAAAATTCTGAAGGGGTTGGACAGGCTAGATGCAGGAAGATTGTTCCCGATGTTGGGGAAGTCCAGAACAAGGGGTCACAGTCTAAGGATAAGGGGGAAGTCTTTTAGCACCGAGATGAGAAGATCTTTTTTCACACAGAGAGTGGTGAGTCTGTGGAATTCTCTGGCACAAAAGGTAGTTGAGGCCAGTTCATTGGCTATATTTAAGAGGGAGCTAGATGTGGCCCTTGTGGCTAAAGGATCAGGGGGTATGGAGAGAAGGCAGGTACGGGATACAGAGTTGGATGATCAGCCATGATCATATTGATCATCACCGGGCTGTCAGCTGTAGTTCTCCTTTTAATGTTTTGTAGGCTCGAAGGGCCGAATGGCCTACTCCTGCACCTATTTTCTATGATTCTATGATTGAACGGTGGAGTAGACGATGGGCCGAATGGCCTAATTCTGCTCCTATAACTTATGAACTCATGAAAGGATTATAGGACAAGGTTGAGAAGGCTATGACTTCATGTCTTGGAGCGCAGGAGGATGAGGGTTGATCTTATAGAGGTGTGTAAGATCATTGAGGCACTTAGAGTCGGTGAATCTGGAACATTGGTTTAAGGTGAGGGGGGGAAAGATTGAACAGGAACTTGAGGGGCAACTTTTTCACACAGATTGAGATGGGTGTATGGAACGAACTGCCAGAAGAGGCAGTTGAGTCAATTACAATAACAGCATTTAAAAGACATTTCGACAAGTACGTGGATAGGACAGGTTTAGAGGGATGTGGAGCAAACGCGGGCAGGTGGGACTAGTGTAGATGGAGCATGTTGGTCGGTGTGGGCAAGCTGGGCCCTAGGGGCCTGTTTCCACGCTATATCGCTCCGATGTTTACCTCGGGGAGATAGCACAGAAACAGGCCCCCTCGGCCAATTGAGGCCGCACCCACCAGCAATCTCCGCTACAACACTATCCTACGCACGTTAGGGACAATTTACATTTACGCCAAGCCAATTAATCCACAAACCTGTACGCCTTTGGAGCGTGGGAGGAAACCGGAGATCCGGAGAACCAGAGGAAGAGGGAGTTAGATGTGGCCCTTGTGGCTAAGGGGATCAGAGGGTATGGAGAGAAGGCAGGTACGGGATACTGAGTTGGATGATCAGCCATGATCATATTGAATGGCGGTGCAGGCTCGAAGGGCCGAATGGCCTACTCCTGCACCTAATTTCTATGTTTCCATGTTTCTATCCCGGAGAAAACCCACGCGGGTCACGGGGAGAACGTGCAAACTCCGTACAGACAGCACCCGTAGTCGGGATCGAACCTGGGTCTCTGGTGCTGCGAGGCAGCAACTCTACCGCTGCGCCACCTTAATGTCTTAAATTTAATTTACCATTTAGATACGATTTTTTTTTTTTTAAATGATTGAATCTAGTTCTACTGTATTTAAATATCTGACTATCGAAGAGCACTCCAGCACAAAGCTTACCTCCCAAACTAAATGATCACAGATTTCCTTGTATTATTTTCTTTGTTGCTTCCAACTGGGTTCAATTATCTAAAGTACCACGAAGTGTGGATTGGGTTGTAGTGCATTCATTGTCCAAAATGGATAGGATAGGTTTGCAGGTGGTATGGAGAGAAGGCAGGTACGGGATACTGAGTTGGATGATCAGCCATGATCATATTGAATGGCGGTGCTGGCTCGAAGGGCCGAATGGCCTACTCCTGCACCCATTGTCTATGTTTCTATGTAAACCACGATAAAACCTAGGTTGGCACGGTGTCGCAGCGGTAGAGTCGCTGCCTAACAGCGCCGGAGACCCGGGTTCGATCCTGACTACGGGCGCTGTCTGTACGGAGTTTGCACATTCTCCCCGTGACCCGCGTGGGTTTTCTCCGAGATCATCGGTTTCTTCCCACACTCCAAAGATGCGCAGGTTTGTTGGTTAATTGGCATTGGTGTAAATGTAACATTTTCCTGAGTGTCCCTGGATACTTTCACGAGAGAGTTAAGGGCCTGTCACACTAGCGCGCGATTAGACGCGATAAGCGCGACCTACCGTGGTCGCTTTAGTCGTCCGGCCTCGCGTGACCCTGTCCCACTGCGATCGCCGGAGTCTGGTGGAGTTCCGCGGACTCGTGTGGAGCTGGTGTCGACATCGCGCGTAGTGTCCAAAAACCGACACTGCTTAAAAATTACGCGCGGCAAAATCCTGTCGCGCGGAACGTGATGACGTTTTGACGTTGTGCGTCTTCAGCGTGGCGTTGCGTGATGACGTCACTGCCCGACGTCGTGCAACGCGCATGCTCATGCGCATCGTCACGTGATGAAAAATAACGTCCTTCCTTCGGACGTCGCGCGTGTAATCGCGCGCTAGTGTGACAGGCCCTTCACTCGCACCGGGATCGCCTGACCCCCACCCGACCCCCGCGTCCGAATTTGTCGCGCTTATCGCGTCTAATCGCGCGCTAGTGTGACAGGCCCTTTAGATAGGGCTCTTAGGGCGGTGGAGGCCGGTTCTTGGGATGCTTTCAAGAGAGAGCTAGACAGGGCTCTTAAAGATAGAGTCGTCGGGGGATATGGGGAGAAGGCAGGAACTGGGTACTGATTGTGGATGATCAGCCATGATCACATTGAATGGCGGTGTTGGCTCGAAGGGCCGAATGGCCTACTCCTGCACCTATTGTCTATTGCATCATCAGGGACCCACACCATCCTGGCCACACTCTAATTTCTCCCCTGCTATCGGGAAGAAGATCATTTTTTTCACACAGAGAGTGGTGGGTCTCTGGAACTCTCTGCCACAGAGGGTAGTTGAGGCCAGTTCATTGGCTATATTTAAGAGGGAGTTAGATGCGGCCCTTGTGGCTAAGGGGATCAGAGGGTATGGAGAGAAGGCAGGTACGGGATACTGAGTTGGATGATCAGCCATGATCATATTGAATGGCGGTGCAGGCTCGAAGGGCCGAATGGCCCACTCCTGCACCTAATTTCTATGTTTCTATGTTTCTATTTAATTTGGGAGGTAAAACTGTAACATCAAGCTACTCCTGCACCTGTTGTCTATTGTGTGTGTGTGTGGACAATGTTAGTGTGTGGGGATCGCTGGTCGGCGCGGACTCGGTGGGCCGAAGGGACTGTTTCCGCGCTGTATCTCTAAACTAAATTAAACTAAACCAACCTACAAGGCATGCCTCCCCCGTTATGCTTGTTGCTTAATTAATATAATCACTGTTATTCATATTTAACATGAATATCGTTTGCCATTTGCCAATGTGACTTTCAAGACTTTTTGGGAGTCAGGAGCGCTCCGTCGTCACGTGTAACAACAAAGGAACGACGACGAAATTCTTATTTGCAGCAGCGTAACAAGTCTTTGAACACAGCACTCACGGATAAGATTAAAAAAAAAAAAAAAAATCAATGCATTAAAAATATTAGCTCAAGAATCTTGAAGCCCCGAGGGGAACCAAGACATCACATCATTCAGTTGGCTTTTTTTCGCTGCAGAATAGTGAAAAGATTATTATCAATGACTCTTGTCTTTCTGCTTTGAATCTTTGGAGAAAATAATTCTTAAGCCACATACAAATCGGGGCAACTCTACACCTAGAGAGTCGCCCGGATCTGCAACCTCAATAGGTAGAGATGATGTATTCTTTAAAAAAAATTTTTTTATAAGAAGCATGTATACAAATGATAGTAAGTGGCAATTTAATTACGGGTTTCTTACATAGTTTAAAATTTTAAAAAAATGTAAGAATAAAGATAAGGAGAGAAAAAGATGAGAGAAAAATAGAGAGATAAAGGAGATGCAAAAAGGAAGCCACCAATAACAAGACTGTGGAGATAGATCTAGGAAGTGTTGTTGTAACTGTTCCTCCAATCCCAAACGCAGCTTTCAACCCCGATCTTTGTGTTAAACCAATTCACTTTTTCAAGAATTCAATGAATGGAGACGAGGTGATGTGTTCAAGAGAGGGGGTTACGCAAAAAGCTGGAGAAACTCAGCGGGTGCAGCAGCATCTAAGGAGCGAAGGAGATGGGCGACGTTTCGGGCCGAGACCCTTCAAGAGAGAGTTGGATTTGGCTCTTGGGGCTAACGGAATCAAGGGATATGGGGAGAAGGCAGGAACGGGGTACTGATTTTGGCTATATTTAAGAGGGAGTTAGATGTGGCACTTGTGGCTAAAGGATCAGGGGGTATGGAGAGAAGGCAGGTACGGGATACTGAGTTGGATGATCAACCATGATCACATTGAATGGTGGGGTGCTGGCTCGAAGGGCCGAATGGCCTACTCCTGCACCTATTGTCTATGTTTATGTTTCTATGTTTCCTTCCCAACTTGGGGGTGGCGCAGCGGTAGTGTCGCTGCCCAACAGCGCCAGAGACCCGGGTTCGATCCCCACCACGGGTGCTTGTCTAAGTTCCCACTTGTTTGCTACCTCTTGTCGCGTTAATAGCCCCATGGTTGTTGGGAAGAAGCTGTTCCTGAACCTGGACGTTACAGTTTTCAGGCTCCTGGACCTTCTTCCCCATGGCAGTGGTGAGATGAGAGGGTGGCCAGGATGGTGTGGGTCTCTAATGATGATATAGACAGGAGTAGGAGCAGGAGTAGGCCATTCAGCCCTTCGAGCCAGCACCACCATTCAGTGTGATCACGGCTGATCATCCCCAATCAGTTCCCCGTTCCTGCCTTCTCCCCATATCCCTTGACTCTGCTATTTGTAAGTGCCCTATCTAATTCAATAACCTCTGACACCCGTACTAATCAAGAATCTGTCTATCTCGACCTTAAATATATCCACTGACTTGGCCTTCTGTGGTAAAGAATTCCACAGATTCACCACACTCTGACTAAAGAAATTCCTC
>OY740788.1:7258606-7320587 GCA_963514005.1 Raja brachyura | reverse complement strand
TCTCAGCAAAGAATACAAAGGGATGGTCAAAATACATCTGAAGAAGGGTCTTGACCCGAAACGTCGCCCATCCAAAGAGCAATCCTTTGTGGTGTCCACACCTAATTTACCATATAGCCATGCACAGGATATTATTCAGTCTTGCTCAGAGCAGCACAGTGGCGCTGCTGTAGAGTTCTTGCTGCCTCGCGGCGCTTGCTGCGCCGGAGACCCGGGTTCGATCCTGACCGCGGGCGCGGAGTTTGCACGTTCCCCCCGTGACCTGCGCGGGTTTTTGTCTGAGATCTTCGGTTCTGCTCCTCCCGCACTCCGAAGAGGTTGTACAGGGTTGGAGGTTGACGCAAAATGCTGGAGGAACTCCAGCGGGTGAGGCAACATCCATGGAGAGAAGGCGGCGTTTCGGGTCGAGACCCTTCTTCGGTCTGAGGGGAGGGGGCGGGACAAAGATAGAATGTAGGTGGAGGCAGTGGGACTGGTCGGAGAACTGAGAAGGGGGAGGGGATGGAGAGAGAGATGGAAAGCAGGGACTACCTGAAATTGGAGAAGTCAATGTTCATACCGCTGGGGTGTAGACTACCCAAGCGAAATATGAGGTGCTGTTCCTCCAATTTACTCTGGCCGTGGAGGAGGCCCAGGACAGAGAGGTCGGATTCAGAATGGGAGGGGGAGTTGAAGTGCTGAGCCACCGGGAGATCAGGTTGGTTAGTGCGGACCGAGCGGAGGTGTTGGGCGAAGCGATCGCCGAGCCTGCGCTTGGTCTCACTGATGTAGAGCAGCTGACACCTAGAGCAGCGGATGCAATAGATGGGGTTGGAAAAAGGAATTTGGATCTTTTTTGTGCTAGTATTGTGGTTATTGAATTACTGTCAGAGTGAGGCCCAGCGCAAACTGGAGGAGCAGCCCCTCATATTATGCTTCGGTAGTTTACAGTGGAGTGCAGCGTAGGTTCACCAGGTTAATTCCGGGAGGGCGGGACTGTCATATGATGAAAGAATGGAGCGACTGGGCTTGTACGCACTGGAATTTAGAAGGATGAGAGGGGGATCTTATAGAAACATATTCAATTCTTCAAGGATTGGACAGGTTAGATGCAGGAAAAAATGTTCCCCAATGTTGGGGGAGTCCAGAACCAGGGGCCACACACAGTTTAAGAATAAGGGGTCGGCTATTTGGGACTGAGATGAGAAAAAACCCAGAGAGTTGTGAATCTGTGGAATTCTCTGCCACAGAAGGCAGTGGAGGCCGATTCACTGGATGTTTTCAAGAGGGAGTTAGATTTAGCTCTAAGGGCTAATGGAATCAAGGGATATGGGGAGAAAGCAGGAACGGGGTACTGATTATGAATGATCAGCCATGATCACATTGAATGGCGGTGCTGTCTCGAAGGGCCGAATGGCCTGCTCCCGCACCTATCTTTCCATGTTTCGAGCTCCATTTATCTTTTGGAGTTGTGTGCGAGTTATTTATTTTTCCTCCCTCGCTGTGTATCCGTCCACTTCCCAGCATCAAGTGGTCCAGTTGATAAGGAGCCAGGGATTCATTCTCAGCGGCATAATTCATGGAAATGAAACCAAGCGTAATCTTTCCATCTGTTCCGGGAATGATTGAGTTTGATTTTCCGTCCACCCTTCTGGAGCGGCGCTAAGGGAGTTACGTGGTCACCAGCGCGTGGTGCGACCTTGTGGCGCAGCGGGCGTTCAGAGATGCAGGCCCTTCGGCCCATCGAGTCCGCCGCGCCCACCAGCGATCCCCCACACACTAACACTATCCTACACACACTAGGGACGATTTACGTTTACACCGAGCCAATTGACCTACAGACCTGCACGGCTTTTGGAGCGTGGGAGGAAAACGAAGATCGCGGAGCAAACCCACGCGGGTCACGGGCAAACTCTGGACCCGTAGTCAGGATCGAACCCGGCTCTCTGGCGCTGTAAGGCAGCAACTCTACTGTGAGTCCCCCTTCCACTCGACCAGCCGTCACATACAACAGATAATCCTCCGACATTTTCGCCACCTCCAACGGGATCCCACCACTGGCCACATCTTCCCATCTCCTCCCCTGTCGGTTTTCCGCAGGGACCGCTCCCTCCTTAACTCCCTGGTCAATCCGTCCCTTCCCACCCAAACCACCCCCTCCCCGGGCACTTTCCCTTGCAGCCGCAGGAAATGCTACACTTGTCGCTCCACCTCCCACCCTCGACTCCATCCAAGGGCCCAAGCAGTCGTTCCAGGTGCGGCAGAGGTTCACCTGCACCTCCTCCAATCTCATCTACTGCATCCGCTGCTCCAGGTGTCAGCTGCTCTACATCGGTGAGACCAAGCAGAGGCTTGGCGATCGTTTCGCCGAACACCTCCGCTCGGTTCGCAATAACCAACCTGATCTCCCGGTGGCTCAGCACTTCAACTCCCCCTCCCATTCCGAATCCGACCTCTCTGTCCTGGGCCTCCTCCATGGCCAGAGTGAGGACCACAAATTGGAGGAGCAGCACCTCATATTTCGCTTGGGTAGTTTACACCCCAGCGGTATGAACATTGACTTCTCCAATTTCAGGTAGTCCCTGCTTTCCATCTCTCTCTCCATCCCCTCCCCCTTCTCAGTTCTCCGACCAGTCCCACTGCCTCCACCTACATTCTATCTTTGTCCCGCCCCCTCCCCTCAGACCGAAGAAGGGTCTCGACCCGAAACGCCGCCTTCTCTCCATGGATGTTGCCTCACCCGCTGGAGTTCCTCCAGCATTTTGCGTCAACCTCCAACCCTGTACAACCTCTTCGGAGTGCGGGAGGAGCAGAACCGAAGATCTCAGACAAAAACCCGCGCAGGTCACGGGGAGAACGTGCAAACTCCGCGCCCGCGGCCAGGATCGAACCCGGGTCTCCGGCGCAGCAAGCGCCGCGAGGCAGCAAGAACTCTACCGCAGCGCCACTGTGCTGCTCTGAGCAAAGACTAAATAATATCCTGTGCGTGGCTATATGGTAAATTAGGTGTGGACACCATAAAGGATTGCCCTTGCCCTTTTAATACCTTTTCAGAATAAATATCCTTGGGGCCCTCCGCAGTATTGATGTGCCTTTGTGCAATATTCTGTTAAACCTCATCTTGTCATCTTTCTCTGTGACTATTGCCATTTTTCCAACAAGATTGTTTTTTCCCTTCATGCCATCTTACTGATTCATTAACTAAAAAGCCACCCTTTGATGAATTGCCAGCACTGCAACCTTTCCCCTTCTCAAGTCTTGCTCTCTTTATCACACTTAGCAAGCTTTGCCAGGTCCTTTTGATCTGATTTATATTTCATGGGTTCTTCCCTTGTTATAAGTTTGATGAAAGTCCCGACGTAATCACTTCCCATCAATAATTTTCAAGGCTCCACTTTGGGCCCAGTGTTCGCTGTTCCTTCATTTCCAGAATTCGTTGAATTGTTCATCTTCATAATTGGTGACCCTCAGACTATCCTTGATTCGGACTTTGCTGGCTTTACAATAGACAAGAGGTGCAGGAGTAGGCCATTCGGCCCTTCAAGCCAGCACCGTGATCAATGAGGGCATGACATGAGAATTAAGGGACAGAAGTTTAGGGGCAACATAAATTATAGGAAGGATGTCAACAAAATAGAGAGAGTACAGAGGAGATTTACTAGAATGTTGCCTGGGTTCCAGCAACTAAGTTACAGAGAAAGGTTGAACAAGTTGGGCCTTTATTCTTTGGAGCGCAGAAGGTTAAGGGGGGGACTTGATTGAGGTCTTTAAAATGATGAAAGGGATAGACAGAGTTGACGTGGATAAGCTTTTCCCATTGAGGGTAGGGAAGATTCAAACAAGAGGGCATGACATGAGAATTAAGGGACAGAAGTTTAGGGGTAACATGAGGGGGAACTTCTTTACTCAGAGAGTGGTGGCTGTGTGGAATGATCTTCCTGCAGAAGTGGTGGAGGCAGGATCGATTTTAACATTTAAAAGTAAAGTGGATAGGTATATGGACGGGAAGGGAATGGAGGGGTATGGTCTGAGTGCAGGTAGATGGGACTAGGGGAAAATAAATGGTCGGCACGGACTGGAAGGGCCGAGAAGGCCTGTTTCCGTGCTGTAATTGTTATATGGTTATATGGTTATATGGCTGATCATCCCCAATCAGTACCCCGTTCCTGCCTTCTCCCCATATCCCCTGACTCCGTTATTTTTAAGGGCCCTACCTACCTCTCATTTGAAAGCATCCAGAGAACCTAAATGCTGTTCCCATATCACTGTAAATGGCTCGATTGTAATCATGTGTTGTCTGACTGGTTAGCACGCACATGGGCGGAAATCCCGGGGGGGACCAGGGGGGACATGTCCCTCCCATGTTTTGAGAGGAGGGGGATGAATCCCACCCCCATTTTTTGTAATCCGGATTTTAAAACCCGGTGAAATCTCCGCTTTCCGCGAGACAGTGGGGGTGGGACTGCCGATCGAGGGCGCCGATTGGACGAGAGAGCCGTCGGTCAGCAGGCAATGGGGGCGGGACATGATGATTCAGTGCGATGATTGGAGGAGGGAGGTGTCGGTCAGAGGCGGAAGTAGGTGGGGGGGGTGGGTGGGTGGGACTGAGGATGGAGCGCGGTGATTGGAGGAGGGAGACGTGGCAAATCACTCTCGGCCGCCCTGGACTCAGACCTGCGCCTCATCCGCAGCCAGGATCCATCCCGGCTCGCCAATTGCACTGGACCATCCCCGTCCCCACCCGAGTGCCCCCCCCCACCACGCACGCCGGGGGGGTGGGCCCCAGAGACGTCGGGAGCGGTGCCCCCAGGCCCCCAGCCAGCGCAGAGAAACAGCGCTAAACCCAGCTCAATTCTGCCTCTCCCGTCTGGTTAACCTACAGCCCTGCCTGGAGTGACGGGAAATATGGCCCATGTTTACGGCCAGCGCGGAGAAGCAGCGCTGGTGTCCCGTCAGTCCAGGCAGGGCTGTAGGTTAACCTGGCGGGACAGGCCGAAGTTGAGCTGGGTTTAGCACTAGATTGAGCCTCCGAAGCCGTGCGTGCGTGTGCGAATGCGCGCCCTGCCACCAAGAAATTGTGACCCCCCCCCCCCCCCATCCCCTCCATATTTTGATAGCTATTTCCGTGCCTGCAAAGGCTTTTCACTGTACCTCAGTAAACCAAACTGCTCAAGTGTCACAAAGAAATAACTCGAATGCGTTCTGAAATCATTACGAGTGTGATGTCTTTCCCTGGCATAGAAGCAAGGGTTCCAGAGCCCAGCTTATCTATTAACGTGTGGTGAGCGTTTGTCGGCACTGGGCCTGTACTCGCTGGAGTTTAGAAGGACAAGGGGGGGGACCTCATTGAAACTTCCCAAATAGTGACAGGACTGGATAGAGTGGATGTGGAGAGGATGTTTCCACTAGTGGGAGAGTCTAGGGCCAGAGGGCACAGCGTCAGAATTTAAAGGACGTTCCTTTAGGAAGGAGATGAGGAGGAATTTCTTCAGCCAGTGGGCGGTGAATCTGTGGAATTCTTTGCCACAGACGGCTGTGGAGGCCACAAGTCAGTGGATATGTTTGGCAGAGGTAGATAGATTCTTGATTAGTGCGGGTGTCAGGGGTTGTGGGGAGAAGGCAGGAGAATGGGGTTAGGAGGGAGAGGTCGATCAGCCGTGATGGAATGGCGGAGTGGACTTGATGTTATCTGGGGTTACACAAAAAAGCTGGAGAAACTCAGCGGGTGCAGCAGCATCTAAGGAGTGAAGGAGATAGGCGACGTTTCGGGTCGAGACCTCTGTGTTTTGGTCTTTTTTTTGCTGTTTATGGCCGCAGGAACGAAATTTCGTTCAGACCTTGCTCGTCTGAATGACAATAAAGGGGAAGTTGAATCGAATTGATGGGCCGAGCGGCCTAATTCCGCTCCTATCGCGTATGACCTTATGACCCAGTTAAAACGAATCTACGATCCAGTGATAATGGCGTGACATTTCTGGGAGCTTGCTGGCCATCAAGTGGCTGTGACCTGCGCTGTGGAAATGAGTTCTGGATTTATGTGTCAGCGGCAACATGCCCCTGGGACATCCAGAGTTTCTGGACGACACTAAATTAGTGCGAGACTCGCGCTAATCCTTTCGGGATAGCCTTTAAATTGAATCAGTGATTTGGCCATAAATTAGACGCCTGATGTACAAATGGTGCAGCAATGAGCAAAGGATTTGGTTCTGTCTGTCTGTGTGTCGTGTAAATCAGCCAGGGAGGGTAATTCATCTAACGGGGGTAATTTAAAAGCCCAAACAAAACTCAGGTGGCCTGGCAGCAGATCAGAGAACTGGGGAAGAAACCTGCTCGTTAGAGGTACCAAAGTTTCCAAAGAAAAGGCCGAGTATTAGACAGACGGAAAAGTGTAACAATAACATGTTTTTTTTTTCCCTTGAAAGTAATGGAGAGGGTTTAATCCGGTGGATAGATCGGAAAAACGCTGGAGTAACTCAGCGGGACAGGCAGCATCTCCGGAGAGGAGGAATGGGTTGGCGTTTCGGGTCGTGGCCCTTCTTTAGGCCGGGACAATTCCGTTTTACAGTCGAGGACTTGATATCAGCTGCAGGTCGCAAGGAATGAAAGCGCCCATTTCACAGTAGCGTTCTGATCTCCGGTGAGCTCAGGGAGACGTAGAACAGGACACGTAACGCTGGAGTAACTTAGCGGGCCAGGCGGCTTCTCTGGAGAAAAATAATAGACAACAGACAATAGGTGCAGGAGTAGAGGCCATTCGGCCCTTCGAGCCAGCACCGCCATTCAATGTGATCATGGCTGATCATCCCCAATCAGTACCCCGTTCCTGCCTTCTCCCCATATCCCCTGACTCCACTATTTTTAAGAGCCCTATCCAGCTCTCTCTTCAAAGCATCCGGAGAACCGGCCTCCACCGCCCTCTGAGGCAGCGAATTCCACAGACTCACCACTCACTGTGAGAAAAAGTGTTTCCTCGTCTCCGTTCTAAATGGCTTACCCCTTATTCTTAAACTGTGGCCCCTGGTTCTGGACTCCCCCCAACATCGGGAACATGTTTCCTGCCTCTAGCGGGTCCAAGCCCTTAACAATCTTATATGTTTCAATGAGATCCCCTCTCATCCTTCTAAACTCCAGAGTGTACAAGCCCAGCCGCTCCATTGTCTCAGCATGAACAACCTCCCAAAACCTCAGCCAATTCTTTTCACTCTTTTCCTCCAGAGATGGTGGCTGACCCGTCGAGTTACTCCAGCACTTTGTCTCTATCTTCGGCGTAAACCAGCACTTGCAGTTCCTTCCTTCTCAGGGGCGGCGCGGTGGCGCAGCGGTAGAGTTGCTGCCTTACAGCGCCGGAGACCCGGGTTCGATCCTGAGTACGGGTGCTGTCTTTACGGAGTTTGTACGTTCTCCCCGTGAACCTCGTGGGTTTTCTCCGGGTGCTCGGGTTTCCTCCCGCACTCCAAAGACAGGTTTGAAGGTTAATTGGCTTCGGTAACTTGTCCCCAGTGCTGTTAGTGTGCGGGTTGGTGCGGACTCGGTGGGCCGAATGGCCTGTTTCAGCGCTGTGTAGCTAAACTACACATAGAACAGCACAGGAACAGGCCCTTCGGCCCACAATGTCAGTGCTTTACATGGCACCAACACCAACTCTCACGTGCCTGCACATTATTCATATACAGTCTGAAGAAGGGTCTCGACCCGAAAGGTCACCCGTTCCTTCTCTCCAGAGATGCTGCCTGTCCCGCTGAGTTACTCCAGCGTTTTGTGTCTATCTTTGGTTTAAACCAGCGTCTGCAGTTCCTTCCAACACATTGGCGAGACTGCGTTTGGAGGATTTGTGTTCAGATTTGGTCACCCTGTTATAGAAAGGATTTGATTAAGGTGAAAAAGATGCAGAGTAGATGAAAGAGGATGTTGCCAGGACTTGTGCAGATGCGGGTTTAAATCGAAGGTAGACACAAAACGCTGGAGTAACTCAGCGGGTGAGGCAGCATCTCTGGAGAGAAGGAATGGACGACGTCTTGGGTCGAGACTGATGAAGGGTCTCGACCCGAAACGTGGCCCATTCCTTCTCTCCACTGTTGCCAGGAGAACGTACAAACTCCGTACAGACAGCACCCGTGGTCAAGATCGAACCCGGGTCACTGACGCCGCGAGGCAGCAACTCTACCGCTGCGCCACCGTGCCGATAGGACAAGTTTGGAGGGATATGGGTCAAACGCATGCAGGTGGGACTAGTAGAGATGGGACATGATGGTCTGTATCTGCATCCTCTGGGCTTAAACATTGAATTTTCTCAATTCTGTTAACCCTGGCTGCCTCCTCCCCTTCCCACCTCTCCCTCAGCCCTCGGGCCCTGGCATTCCTTCTCTCTCTATCTCTCCCCCACCCAAGTCGCACTAGCTTCTCATTTTCACACTACAAACAGCTTACAATGGCCTGTTTCCTTTATCATCGATACTTTTTTGCATATCTTTCATTCATTGTTCCTTATCTCTCCACATCACCGTCTATATCTCTCGTTTCCCTGATCCCTGACCAGTCTGAAGAAGGGTCTCGACCCGAAACGTCGCCTATCTCCTTCGCTCCTTAGATGCTGCTGCACCCGCTGAGTTTCTCCAGCTTTTTGTGTAACCCTCGATTCTCCAGCATCTGCAGTTCCTTCTGTAACACGTCTGTGTGGGCAAGTTGGGCCAAAGGGCCTGATTCCACGCTGTAAGATCAAAATGCCGTTTGCACGTTCTCCCCGTGACCGCGTGGGTTTTCTCCGGGCCCTCCGCTTTCCTCCCACACTCCAAAGACGTGCAGGTTTGTAGGATAATTGGCCTCTGTAAATTGAACCTACCCCACCCTCCCCAACGTATAGGATAGAACCGGTGTATGGGTGATTGCTGGTCGGCGCAGACATGTTGGGCCGAAGGGTCTGTTTCCGCGCTGGATATCTGAAAGTCTAAAGCACAATGGAAAGCAAACTGTTGTTGTTCTAGTGAAGGTGCAACGTTGCAAATCCACTCAAAAAAGAAATTTCACACACTGTGGAGCTGGAATAATGTTGTCAGCCGTGGCAGGTATCCAACCCGTTCCCAATCATGTGTGATTGTCCCCGCAGACTCAAGAACGCCACATTTACCTCCTTGCTGACAATGAGGCGTTTAAAATCAGTCTTCAGCATCGAGTCGGGAAAAGATTTGCAACAACATCCCGCGGTGGCAATCTTCCGCAGTGTCTTTGTCAATTTAAAAAGGCATTTAGCCAGGCATGTGGATTGGAGAGGGATAGTGGGCCAAACACGGGGCAGGTGGGGCTGGTTTAGTTTAGTTGAGCCTGGAGATACAGCACGGAAACAGGCCATTCGGCCCACTGAGTCCGCGCCGACCAGCGATCCCCCCAGACACTCGTTCCGCCCTGGACATCAAGGCAATTTACCGGAGCCAAATAACCCACAATCCTGCACGTCTTTGGAGAGCTGGAGGAAACCGGAGCACCCGCAGAAAAGTCATGTGGTCACTGGGAGAGCGTGCAAACTCCGCAAGGACAGCCCTCGCAGTCAGGATCGTACCTGGGTCCCTGGCGCTGTCAATCGGCGAAATGAAATTGAAATTGAAAATCTTTATTATCATTTTCCTGAGTACTTACATACCCAGAGGAAACGAAAAAACGTTGCTCGACCAGTGTCCATTCAGTGTGCGGTAAAAAATAAATAGAAAATAAAAATGAAAATACATATATCATCATGAGTTCCAATCGGCAGCGACACGACAATGGCCCTGCTTCAGTGTGTGTCCAGGTTGGTGGTTGGTGCGCGATACGTTGGCAGGGGGCAAAGTCCGTTTATCAGTCTTATAGTCTGCGGGAAGAAGCTGAGGAGCATCCTGCTGGCTTTGCAGCGGATGCCCCTGTACCTCTTCCCAGGTGGCAGGATGGAGAATATGTGATGCGATGGGTGGTAGGGGTCTTTGATGATGGAGATGGCTCTGTTGATACATCTCTTCCTGTATATGCCCAGCAGGAACGGGAGTGGAGCACCAATAATCCTGCTGGCGGTCTTCACAATCCTGTCTAGTTGGTGCCGTTCGTACGCTTTGCAGCTCCCGAACCAGGAAGTGATGCCGTGGGTTAATGTGCTCTCGATTGTCCCCCTATAAAACGTTCGTAGGTGTGCAGTGGGGAGGCCTGCTTTGCGTAGTCTTCGGAGAGGGTGCAGTCGCTGCTGGGCTCTCTTGACCAGTGCTGTGGTGTTGGTCGTGGACACGTGGAGTCCTAGGAACTTCACACTGCTGACCCTTTCCACATCAGCTCCATCGATGTGCAGAGGTGTATGCCGTTGTTTTCCTGCCCTCCTGAAGTCGACCACCATCTCCTTCGTTTTTCCCACATTGTGAATGAGGTTGTGGGATTTGCACCACCCTGTGAGCAGCTCCACCTCCATCATGTACGCCGACTCATCATTGTCACTGATGAGGCCCACCACTGTTGTGTCATCAGCGAACTTGTTGATGAAGTTGTTGTTGAGTCTAGCAGTAAGGGCCTGTCCCACCAGCATCCGACTCCATGCGGTGAGCGCGATCAAACTAGAAGCGGGGGCCGCGCGGAGGTCGGGTGATCCCTGTACAGGGCCGTTCCCACCAGCATGCGCCTGCATGCGGCAAGCGCGACCAAACCGGCAGCGAGGGCCGCGTGGAGGTCAGGTGAGTGGCGCAACGCGGCGCAAAGTGAGGCGAACTTGGAGCGAAGTCTTAAGGTAAGTTCGCCAGGACAGAGAGGGGCTCACAGAGAGGGGCACAGAGGCACACACAGAGAGGGTCACGGAGCCACACACACAGAGGGTCACGGAGGCACCTACAGAGAGGGTCACGGAGGCACAATGTCGGGGCGGTGTGTAATGCGTCGAGGCGACTGCGAGCCGACAAGCCGTTGGCGCGCGGAATTTTTGAACATGGTCAGTTTTTCGGAGCCCCGCGCGATGTCGGGACGAACTCCGCACAATTCCGCACGGCTCCGGCGATCGAAGTGGGACCGGCCCCGCGACGCCGGACGGCTCAAGCGACCACGTTAGGTCGCGCTCATCGCATGGAGTTGCATGCTGGTGGGACAGACCCTGTACAGTCGTGTGTAAGCAGACTAAACAGCAGGGTGCTTAGGACACAGCCTTGGGGCGAGCCAGTGCTCACGGCTATGTTTTTTGATGCCCTACTGCCCACCCTGACTGTCTGCTGCCATTGCAATAGAAAGTTCAGGACCCAATTACATGTGCCAGCATCAACCCCCAATAACTCCAACTTCTCCACCAATGGCATGTTTACAATCGAGCCATCCACATGATAAAGGGAACAACGCGAATAACGTTTGGTGCAAGATAAGGTCAACAATGTCCAACCAGAGATATTCCGATGGTCCGCAGTGAGGTGGACAGTAGCTCAGGGTCATTCTCTAGTTTTTGGTAGGATGGTTCAGTTGCCTGATAACAGCTGGGGAAGAAACTGTCCCTGAATCTGGAGTTGTGTGCGTCTTCACACTTCTGTACCTCTAGCCCGATGGGAGAGTGGAGAAGAGGGAGTGGCCGGGGTGCGACTGGTCCTTGAGGATGCTGCTGGCCTTGCCGAGGCAGCGCGAGGTGTAGATGGAGGTTGGCTTGCGCAGTGGTCCGGGGTGCATCCACAATTCTGTCGTTTCAGGTCGAGACACTTCTTCAGGCGGCTGGTACATTCAGGGCAATAAGAGGCCATTAAATGCTGATCTTGCGATGAGCGCGACCTAACGTGGTCGTTTGAGCTGTCCGGCGTCGCGGGGCCGGTCCCACTTCGATCGCCGGAGCCATGCGGAATTGTGCGGAGTTCGTCCCGACATCGCGCGGGGCTCCAAAAAACTGACTGTGTTCAAAAATTCCGCGCGGCAACGGCTTGTCGGCTCGCAGTCGCCTCGACGCATTACACACTGCCTCGACATCATGCCTCCGTGACCCTCTCTGTAGGTGCCTCCGTGACCCTCTATGTGTGTGGCTCCGTGGCCCTCTGCGTGTGTGTGCCTCTGTGCCCCTCTCTGTGTGCCCCTTCCTGGCGAACTTACCTTTAAAACTTCGCTCCAAGTTCGCCTCACTTTGCGCCGCTTTGCGCCACTCACCCGACCTCCGCGCGGCCCTCGCTGCCGGTTTGGTCGCGCTTGCCGCATGCAGGCGCATGCTGGTGGGAACGGCCCTGTACAGGGGATCACCCGACCTCCGCGCGGCCCCCGCTTCTAGTTTGATCGCGCTCATCGCATGGAGTCGGATGCTGGTAGGACAGGCCCTTAAGCCTCTTAAGTCTATTGGACTTAAGTCCATTGTCACCGAGGTACAGTGAGAAGCTGTTGCTGCATGCCCACCAGCCAGCGGAAAGACAATACATGATTACACTCGAGCCGTGTACAGTTACAGGATAAAGGGAATAACATTTAGTGCAAGAAGGATGAGAGGGAATCTCATTGAAACATATAAGATTGTTAAGGGTTTGGACACGCTAGAGGCAGGAAACATGTTCCCGATGTTGGAGGAGTCCAGAACCAGGGGCCACAGTTTAAGAATAAGGGGTAAGCCATTTAGAACAGTGACGAGGAAACACTTTTTCTCACAGAGAGTGGTGAGTCTGTGGAATTCTCTGCCTCAGAGGACGGTGGAGGCCGGTTCTCTGGATACTTTCAAGAGAGAGCTAGATAGGGCTCTTAAAAATAGCGGAGCCAGGGGATATGTGGAGAAGGCAGGAACGGGGTACTGATTGTGGATGATCAGCCATGATCACATTGAATGGCGATGCTGGCTCGAAGGGCCGAATGGCCTACTCCTGCACCTATTGTCTATTGTCTATTGTCTAAGTCTGATCATAGATTTGCTTTTTGAATGGATAAAAAAATAAATTGCAGATACAACCTGAATTAAGGTGGCAAACTTTGGAACTGCGGCCTTGATAAGGATAAGATTAAGGGGGCTTTTATCTTTTACAAAGTAAAACTAACGATTCCTATGTTGGTTCTGAGGGTGTGTAAATACACTGACTGCCTTCTGAACTAATCTGAAAGGAGGGGAGTTTGTCACAACACAGTTTTAGATTTTGGTGGGTTACACAAAAAGCTGGACAAACTCAGCGGGTGCAGCAGCATCTAAGGGGCGAAGGAGATAGGCGACGTTTCGGGTCGAGACCCTTCTTCAGACTTTGGTTTTAGTTTTTGGGAGAAATAAATAATCTTCTGGGGGAGACAAAAATGCCGGAGAAATGCCGGAGCGGGTGAGGCAGCATCTACGGAGTCGGACTGAAGGAAATAGGCAACGTTTCGGGTCGAAACCCTTCTTCAGACTGATGTGAGGGTGGGGGGGGGGGGGGGAGGGCGGGAGGAAGAAAGGAAGAGGTGGAGCCAGTGGGCTGAGGGGGAGCTGAGAAGGGGGAGGAGAAATTGACTATAGACAATAGGTGCAGGAGTAGGCCATTCGGCCCTTCGAGCAGCACCGCCATTCAATGTGATCATGGCTGATCATCCACAGTCAGTCCCCCGTTCCTGCCTTCTCCCCGTATCCCCTGACTCTGCTATCTTTAAGAGCCCTATCTAACTCTCGTGTAGGTATCTGGGACACTCAGGACAATTTAACATTTACACCAATGCCAATTAACCAACAAACCTGCATGTCTTTGGAGACCGATGATCTCAGAGAAAACCCACACGGGACACGGGGAGAACGTGCAAACTCCGTACAGACAGCACCCATAGTTGGAATCGAACCCGGGTCTCTGGTGCTGTGAGGCAGCAACTCTACCGCTGCGCCACCGTGCCGACCTAGGTTTTATAGTGTTTTACATAGAAACATAGACAATAGGTGCAGGAGTAGGCCATTCGGCCCTTCGAGCCTGCGCCGCCATTCAATATGATCATGGCTGATCATCCAACTCAGTATCCCGTACCTGCCTTCTCTCCATACCCCCTCTAAACCTATCCTATCCATTTTGGACAATGATTGCACTACAACCCAATCCACACTTCGTGGTACTTTAGATAATTGAACCATAGTTGGAAGCAACAAAGAAAATAATACAAGGAAATCTGTGATCATTTAGTTTGGGAGCTAAGCCATTCGGCCCTTCGAGCCAGCACCGCCATTCAATGTGATCATGGCTGATCATCCCCAATCAGTACCCCGTTCCTGCCTTCTCCCCATATCCCCTGACTCCGCTATTTTTAAGAGCCCTATCTAGCTCTCTCTTGAAAGCATCCAGAGAACCGACCTCCACCGCCCTCTGAGGCAGAGAATTCCACAGACTCACCACTCTCTGTGGAAGGACTACCTGAACAATGTTCTGTTTGGTTTTGCAAAGAAACTGCCCAATTTCAAAAGTGCACGATTGTCATCTGTGCCAATAACGGAACAATGAAATCCTTACTTAGATCTTAGTGTTTTAGAAATGCAAGCCCGTTTAAGAATCAATTAGACAGGCATGCGGGTTGGTTTTGCGTACAGCCTGTCACCGATGGCGACTTGCCAACAGCCTCACCAGAAGGCCCAGCCACGAGAGGATCAATAACAACTCCAAGGTCAGACGCACTAGTTGGCCTTATCTGCACATGGCTCATGACTGGTGAGAATGTAGGTTCAAGGGGCTTGTGAGACAAACGTGACACAAGGTTCACCAGGTTAATTCCCGGGATGGCGGGACTGTCATATGCTGAGAGAATGGAGCGGCTGGGCTTGTACACTCTGGAGTTTAGAAGGATGAGAGGATATCTCATTGAAACATATAAGATTGTTAAGGGCTTGGACACGCTGGAGGCAGGAAACATGTTCCCGATGGTGGGGGAGTCCAGAACCAGGGGCCACACACAGTTTAAGAATAGTGAGTAAGCCATTTTAGAACGGAAATTCTCACAGAGACTTGTGAGTCTGTGGAATTCTCTGCCTCAGAGGGCGGTGGAGGCCGCTTCCTAGAGAGAGCTAGATAGGGCTCTTAAAGATAGCGGAGTCAGGGGATACGGGGAGAAGGCAGGAACGGGTTACTGAGCCAGCACCGCCATTCAATGTGATCGTGGCTGATCATCCCCAATCAGTACCCCGTTCATGCTGAGTTACATAGAAACATAGAAAATAGGTGCAGGAGTAGGCCATTCGGCCCTTCGAGCCTGCACCGCCATTCAATGTGATCATGGCTGATCATCCAACTCAGTATCCCGTACCTGCCTTCTCTCCATACCCCCTGATCCCTTTAGCCACAAGGGCCACATCTAACTCCCTCTTGAATATAGCCAATAAACTGGCCTCAACTACCTTCTGTGGCAGAGAATTCCAGAGACTCACCACTCTCTGTGTAAAGAATGTTTTCCTCATTTCGGTCCTAAAGGAATTCCCCCTTATCCTTAGACTGTGACCCCGTGTTCTGGAACTGTTTCTCCAGCATTTTTGTCTTCCTTCGAATTTGCAGTTCTTTCTTAAACAAAAGAAAATTCCTCCACTGGTTTGATCTCCCCTGGAATTTGATCATCGATACTTTCAATTTCCCTCCTGGGATAAATAAAGTTCTGTCACATCGCGTCGCATCGTACCTCTGGCTACACCCACGTTGCTTAAGACCTTGCCTCTATTTTGAACGCACCACTCCAATCAGGCATGTCATTCTGGACTTTGCTGAGGTTTTCACCCTGAAAGTCGGTGGGTGCTGCCTCTATTCTTTGTTGTCATTTCAACACGGAATTACTATGGCAAATGCGACTCCCGAGACCGTCTTTTGGTGCTGGGGTGGGAGGGGATTGGAAAGGGAGAACAATATTATTCTCCAGGGGCGACGAACAACCATTTAATTCCAAATGGGTTCATTCAACATTTTTCGGGTGCTCGTGTTCATAAGTGATGGGAGCAGAATTCGGCCATTCGGCCCATCAAGTCCACTCCGCCATTCAATCATGGCCTGGTCTATCTCTCCCTCCCAACTCCATTCTCCTGCCTTCTCCCCATAACCCCCTGACACCCGTACTAATCAAGAATCTGTCTATCTCATGCCTTGTAAATATCCACTGACTTGGCTTCTGTGGCAAGGAATTCTGCAGATTTCCACGCACATAACCCCTGATACCGTCTGTCTGCAGGTCACCGTGCTGTCTGTGTGGAGTTTGCACGTTCTCTCCCTGTGACCAGGTGGGTTTTCTCCGGGTGCTCCGGTTTTTGCTCCCACACTCCAAATGACGTCCAAGTTTGGAGGTTAATTGGCTTATGTGGTGAAATTGGTGAAATTGTACATTGTCCCTAGTTTGCAGGATAGTGTTAGTGTGCGGGCCATCCAGTATACTACTGGATGGCCCGCACATCCAGTAACAACGAGACCTGGGTGTCATGGTACGCCAGTCATTGAAAGTAGGCATGCAGGTGCAGCAGGCAGTGAAGAAAGCAAATGGTATGTTGGCATTCATAGCAAAGGGATTTGAGTATAGGAGCAGGGAGGTTCTACTGCAGTTGTACAGGGTCTTGGTGAGACCACACCTGGAATATTGCGTACAGTTTTGGTCTCCAAATCTGAGGAAAGACATTCTTACCATAGAGGGAGTGCAGAGAAGATTCACCAGACTGATTCCTGGGATGTCAGGACTTTCATATGAGGAAAGACTGGATAGACTCGGCTTGTACTCGCTGGAATTTAGAAGATTGAGGGGGGATCTTATAGAAACTTACAAAATTCTTAAGGGGTTGGACAAGCTAGATGCTGGAAGATTGTTCCCGATGTTGGGGGAGTCCAGAACAAGGGGTCACAGTCTAAAGACAAGGGGGAATTCCTTGAGGACCGAGATGAGGAAAGCATTCTTTACACAGAGAGTGGTGAGTCTCTGGAATTCTCTGCCACAGAAGGTAGTTGAGGCCAGTTCATTGGCTACATATAAGAGGGCGTTAGATGTGGCACTTGTGGCTAAAGGGATCAGGGGGTATGGAGAGAAGGCAGGTACGGGATACTGAGTTGGATGATCAGCCATGATCACATTGAATGGCGGTGCAGGCTCGAAGGGCCGAATGGCCTACTCCTACACCTATTTTTCTATGTTTTCTATCACTGGGTGGGCCGAAGGGCCTGTTGCCACGCTGGATCTCCATCTAGCTATTTCTTTGTTTTGAAAAGAAAATAGTGGGTGGCACGGTGGCACAAAGGGGAAGATACAGAGTGTAGCGCCAGAGACGAGGGTTCGATCCTGACAACGGGTGCTGTCTGTACGGAGTTTGCACGTTCTCCCCGTGACCTGCGTGGGTTTTCTCCTGGGCCTGGGTTTACATCCTTGGTATAAGCGTCGATAGTCCCGAGTGTGGGGTGGCTTGGGTTAATGTGCAGGGATCGCTGGTCAGTGTGGACTCGGTGGGCCGAAGGGCCCTGTTTCCTCTCCGTGTCTCCAAACTAAACCAAACTAAATTAAACTAAACTCAACTAAAGTAAAGGGACTTTATTTTCAAACTATGTGGCGGATAATGAATCCTTTTTCAGTTGCCTGGTAGCATCCACGACTCGCATGAAAAAAACAGAGGCGGGCAAGTCCAGTTGAGTTGAATGCCATGTAGAGTCATACATCTTAAAAGCAGGCCCTTCGGCCCATCTTGTCCACGTTGACCAAGATGCCCCATTTACACCAGTTCCACCGACCCACATGTGGCCCAATACCCTAGAAGCCATCCCTGTCTATGTGGCTGTCCAAATGTCTTACAAATGCTGTTATTGTACCAGCCTCAACTGGCAGCTCGTTCCATACACCCACAGCCCTTGTGGGGAGGGAACTGGAGGTAAGAAAAGGCTGTTCGCATCCCTCTACCCCTTCCATCGTTGTTACCACTTCCCCAGCCAACAATGGACCATTGTGGGCTCCACCCTTCCCTGGTCGTCTGTAGCCGGCCCCTGCTTCGTCCCGGCTGTTTCTTACCCCCAGTCCCCTCCCCACCTCCACTGTCAGTCTGACCTCACAGGTGGGTGCAGGTGAGGGGGTGTTTGATCGGCAGGTAGGTGGACAAAGGCGAGAGATGAACACGAGGCAAAAGGGTGTCGGGTGTGGAGAGAAGAGACTCTGGGGAGGGTCCAGAGGAGGTTTACAGAATGATCCCAGGAATGAGTAGGTTAGCCTATGATGAGCGTGTGTCGGCACTGGGCCTGTACTCGCTGGAGTTTAGAAGAATGATGATGGGGGGGGGGGGCACATTCAAACGTACAGAATAGTGAAAGGCTTGGATCGAGTGGATGTGGAGAGGGTGTTTCCACTAGTGGGAGAGTCTAGGACTAGAGGTCACAGCCTCAGAATTAAAGGACGTTCTTTTAGGAAGGTGCTAAAGAGGAATTTCTTTAGTCAGAGGGCGGTGAATCTGTGGAATTCTTTGCCACAGAAGGCTGTAGAGGCCAAGTCAGTGGATATTTCTAAGGCAAAGATAGATAGATTCTTGATTAATACCTCATTTAATTACCATCGAGCCAAACTCAAGTACAACAGGTAGAGCAAAGGGGAAGATACAGGGTGCAGAATGTAGTTCTCAGCATTGTAGCGCACCAGTTCCATCGTCCAATGTCCACAATGGGGTAGAGGTGAATCGGACGGTACCTTAGCTTATGGAAGGACCGTTCAGAAGCCTGATAACAGATGGGTAGAAGCTGTTCCTGAGTCTGGTGGTGCGCGCTTTCAAGCTTCTGTACCTTCTGCCGGACGGGAGCGCGGAGAAGAAGGAATGACCAGGGCGGGACAAGTCTTTGATTATATTGGCTGGTTTTCCCGAGGCAGCGTGAATTGTCGATGGTCCCAATGTTGAGCAGTCTGGTGTGTGTGATGGACTGGGCTTCATCTTCAACTATGCAATGTCTTGAAGTCTTGGGCAAAGGTGTCCTCAAACCAAGCTTTGAGGCAACCCACAGATGATGCCTTCTCTGGTGCATCCGCCCAACCTTATCCGAGCGGAAATTGCTGTGTCCCGCGGGAAAGAATCACAGCCCAGACCATCGCACAAACCAACCTCCCTTCCATTGACTCCATCTACACCTCGCGCTGCCTCGGCAAGGCCAGCAGCATCATCAAGGACCAGTCGCACCCTGGCCACTCCCTCTTCTCCCCTCTCCCATCGGGCAAAAGGTACAGAAGTGTGAAAACGCACACACCTCCAGATTCAGGGACAGTTTCTTCCCAGCTGTTATCAGGCAACTGAACCATCCTACCACAACCAGAGAGCAGCGCTGAACTACTATCTACCTCATTGGAGACCCTTGTACTATCTTTAATGGCTTTATCTTGCACTAAGGCAGGAACGGGGTACTGATTGGGGATGATCAGCCATGGTCACATTGAATGGCGGTGCTGGCTCGAAGGGCCGAATGGCCTAGTCCTGCACCTATTGTCTATTGTCTGTGGAATTCTCTGCCTCATTGGGCGGTGGAGGCCGGTTCTCTGGATACTTTCAAGAGAGAGCTGGATAGGGCTCTTAAAGATAGCAGAGTCAGGGGATATGTGGGGAGAAGGCAGGAACGGGGTACTGATTGGGGATGATCAGCCATGATCACATTGAATGGCGGTGCTGGCTCGAAGGGCCAAATGGCCTCCTCCTGCACCAATTTTCTATGATCTGTGGAATTCTCTGCCTCAGAAGGCAGTGGAGGCCAATTCTCTGGATGCTTTCAAGAGAGAGTTAGAAAGAGCTCTTAAAGATAGCGGAGTCAGGGGATATGGGGAGAAGGCAGGAACGGGGTACTGATTGGGGATGATCAGCTGTGATCACATTGAATGGCGGTGCTGGCTCGAAGGGCTGAATGGCCTTCTCCTGCACCTGTTGTCTATTGTCTAAAAACATTATTCCCTTTATCATGTATCGGTACACTGCGGACGGCTTGATTGTAATCATGTCTTATCTTTCCGCTGACTGGATAGCACGCTACAAAGGCTTTTCACTGTACCTCGATAGATTTAGCAAACTAAATCTAAACTGGGGAGCCACTGGGGAGATGGTGTACATCCTCAGTCTCCTAAGGAAGTAGAGGGGTCGGTGGGCTTTCTTGGCTTGCCGCATCATTGTGGTTTCCTTCGTTGTCTTAGGCTTCAACCCCTGACCCAGGAATAAGCTTTCTTTCCAAAACGTACAGTACAACCTTACGCAGGCTGCCCTAATGGTACGTGATTCACTCCCACCAACTGTTGCTTCATGTTGATATTCCTCGCGGCTCAAACGACATCGTCACATCCCAATCTGGAAATAGAAAGATGGCCTTTAGCCTCAGGCAGCTGATGGACCCGGGTTCCATCCTGACCACGGGCGCTGTCTGTACGGAGTTTGCAAGTTCTCCCCGTGGCCTGCGTGGATTTTCTCCCAGATCGTCGGTTGACTCCCACACTCCATAGACCTGCAGGTTCGTAGGTAAATTGGCTTGGGGTATGTGTAAATTATCGCGAGTGTATGTCGGAAAGGTTGAACAAGTTAGGTCTTTATTCTTTGGAGCGCAGAAGGTTAAGGGGGGACTTGTTTGAGGTCTTTAAAATGATGAAAGGGATAGACAGAGTTGACGTGGATAAGCTTTTCCCATTGAGGCAAGGGAAGATTCAAACAAGAGGGCATGACATGAGAATTAAGGGACAGAAGTTTAGGGGTAACATGAGGGGGAACTTCTTTACTCAGAGAGTGGTGGCTGTGTGGAATGATCTTCCAGCAGAAGTGGTGGAGGCAGGATTGATTTTAACATTTAAAAGTAAAGTGGATAGGTATATGGACGGGAAGGGAATGGAGGGGTATGGTCTGAGTGCAGGTAGATGGGACTAGGGGAAAATAAATGGTCGGCACGGACTGGAAGGGCCGAGAAGGCCTGTTTCCGTGCTGTAATTGTTATATGGTTATATGGTTATATGGAAAGTGTTCCCACTTAGGAAACCTGAACGGAAACCACTGGAGACTTTGCGCCCCACCCAAGGTTTTCTTGCGGTTCCTTCTAGAAGAAGCGGACACCACTTCCGACCATTAGGGAGACTGACTAAAACCTCCGGGAGCCGCACGGAAACCTTAGGTGGGGACGCAAAGTCTCCAGAGGTTTCCGTTCAGGTTTCCTAAGTGGGACAGGGGCATTAGTGTGCGGGGATCGCTGGTCGGCGCGCACACGGTGGGCCGAAGGGCCTGTTTCCACCCTGTATCTATAACGTACACTGGCTACCGCAGTGCCCCATGGAGCACAAACATGACTCTCGGCAGGGCTTCCATCTGTTGGATCCTGTTTACAGCAAGTGTTGTGTTCACTCACCCACGGCATGTGTTCACGCCAAACTTGTGCACGATGCCGTCTTTTTGCCCGGAGGGGAAGAGAACTTGGGGTGGCGCAGCGGTAGAGTTGCTGCCTCACAGCGCCAGAGACCCGGGTTCGCCCCTGACTAAACGGGTGCTGTCTGAGCGGAGTTTGCAGGTTCTCCCCGTGGGTTTTCGCCGGGCGCTCCGGCTTCCTTCCACACTCCAAAGACGTGCGGGTTAATTGGCTTCGGTAAAATTGTAAGTTGTACCCAGTAGGTAGCGTGATGCGAGTGCATGGAGTTTAGTTTAGTTTGGAGTTACAGCACAGAAACAGGCCCTTTGGCCCATCGAGTCCGTGCCGACCAGCAATCCTCACGCACTATCTCTATCCGACTCACGCGAGGGATAATTTTCAATTTAATAAAGCCAATTGACCTACAAACCTGTACGTCTTTGGACTGTGGGAGGAAACCGGAGCACCCAGAGAAAAACCCACGCAGATCGTGCTCCTGTGCGGGGATCGCTGGTCGGCACGGACTCGGTGGGCCGAAGGGCCTGTTTCCGCGCTGTCTCTCTGAACTAAAACTAAACTCAATTTTCTCAAGTTTAACTTCAGCGGGATGTCAAAACTGCTTTGGACTGATATCAAAAGTTGCACGCTGGCCAAGGGCAAAGTCCCAAGCTCATTCTAAACGGTGTGACGGAGGACCGAGAGGGGGTTGAGCCAGGGTGAAGTCCTTCTGCAGTGCAGTGCAGTGCCTGGAACCCAAAACCCAGCTGACACCATAAATTCCAACCAAGGAGCAAGGTGCAAGTGCCTTCTTCTGTAAGTATACTTTGGACTTCAGAGATACAGCGGGAAAACAGGCCCGAGTCCGCGCCGGCCAGCGATCGCCCCGCACACTAACACTATCCTAATCACACTAGGAATTTACAAAATCTACAATTTGTTTTTTAACTGAAGCCAATTCACATCTCTAAACCAACAGCTACAATTCCTTGTTTCTCAAGTTAGTGAGAACATGCCCCTTCGGCCCACCGAGCCCGCGCCGACCAGCGATCCCCGCACACTAACACTATCCGACACACACTAGGGACAATTTACAGTTTTTGCCGAAGCCAGTTAAGGGCCTGTCCTACCAGCATGCGACTCCATGCGGTGAGCGCGATCAAACTAGAAGCGGGGGCCGCGCGGAGGTCGGGTGATCCCCTGTACAGGGCCGTTCCCACCAGCATGCGCCTGCATGCGGCGAGCGCGACCAAACCGGCAGCGAGGGCCGCGCGGAGGTCGGGTGAGCGGCGCAACGCGGCGCAAAGTGAGGCGAACTTGGAGCAAAGTCTAAGGTAAGTTCGCCAGGACAGAGAGGGGCACAGAGGCACACATACACAGAAAGGGCCACGGAGCCACACACATAGAGGGTCACGGAGGCACCTACAGAGAGGGTCACGGAGGCACGACGTCGAGGTGGTGTGTAATGCGTCGAGGCGACTGCGAGCCGGCAAGCCGTTGCCGCGCGTAATTTTTGAACATGGTCAGTTTTTCGGAGCCCCGCGCGATGTCGGGACGAACTCCGCACAATTCCGCACGGCTCCGATGATCGAAGTGGGACCGGCCCCGCGACGCCGGACGGCTCAAGCGACCACGTTAGGGCGCGCTAATCGCATAGAGTTGCATGCTGGTGGGACCGGCCCCTTTACTGCTACAAAAACCTGTGCGCCTTTGGCGTGTGGGAGGAAAACCTCCCGGAGAAAACCCACGCGGGTCACGGGGAGAAGGTGCAAACTCCGTACAGGCAGCGCCCGTAGTCAGGATCGAACCCGGGTCCCTGGCGCTGTGAGGCGGCAACTCTACCGCTGCGCCACCGTGCTTGAGATCAAAGTTCTCCTTCTGGAATGTTCATGGAGCATTAACTGCGGATTATTATTCGAGAAGAGGAATTTGGTTGAGAGAATTTTAAACGCTTTTTCCTCTCGTGTGTTGGAGGTTGAGGGGGTGACCTGATAAAAATGTGAAGGATTCTGAGAGGCACGGATATGGAAGACTGTCCGAACCTTTTCCTCAGAGTGGAACTAGACGGCATAGCTTAATGGTGAGAGGGACACAATTGGTAGATGTGTGGGGCCAGTGGTTGTACACAGATGTTGGTGGGTGCCTGGAACGCATTGCCAGGGGCGGTGGTGACAATAGACAATGGGTACAGGAGTAGACCATTCGGCCCTTCGAGCCAGCACCGCCATTTAATGTGATCATGGCTGATCATCCCCAATCAGTACCCCGTTCCTGCCTTCTCCCCATATTATCTGAATGGTGCCCGATTAGGAAAAGGGGAGATGCAACGAGACCTGGGTGTCATGGTACGCCAGTCATTGAAAGTAGGCATGCAGGTGCAGCAGGCAGTGAAGAAAGCGAATGGTATGTTGGCATTCATAGCAAAGGGATTTGAGTATAGGAGCAGGGAGGTTCCACTGCAGTTGTACAGGGTTTTGGTGAGACCACACCTGGAGTATTGCGTACAGTTCTGGTCTCCTAATCTGAGGAAAGACATCCTTGCCATAGAGGGAGTACAGAGAAGGTTCACCAGACTGATTCCTGGGATGTCAGGACTTTCATATGAGGAAAGACTGGATAGACTCGGCTTGTACTAGCTAGAATTTAGAAGATTGAGGGGGGATCTTATAGAAACTTACAAAATTCTTAAGGGGTTGGACAGGCTAGATGCTGGACGATTGTTCCCGATGTTGGGGAGGTCCAGGACAAGGGGGTCACAGTTTAAGGATAAGGGGGAATTCCTTTAGGACCGAGATGAGAAAATCATTTTTCACACAGAGAGTGGTGAGTCTCTGGAATTCTCTGCCACAGAAGGTAGTTGAGGCCAGTTCATTGGCTATATTTAAGAGGGAGTTAGATGCGGCCCTTGTGGCTAAAGGGATCAGAGGGTATGGAGAGAAGGCAGGTACGGGATACTGAGTTGAATGATCAGCGATGATCATATTGAATGGCGGTGCTGACTCGAAGGGCCGAATGGCCTACTCCTGCACCTATTTTCTATTTTCTATTTTTCTATATCACCTGACTCCCCTATCTAGCTCTCTCTTGAAAGCATCCAGAGAACCTGCCTCCACCGCCCTCTGAGGCACAGAATTCCATAGACTCTCAACTCTCTGTGTGAGAAAAAGTGTTTCCTCGTCTCCGTTCTAAATGGCTTACTCCTTATTCTGGAATTGTGGTCTACTATGTTCTAGGGTGGAGGCAGATGCCATAGTGGCGTTTAAGAGGCTTTTCGATGGGCAGGGATTGGAGGAATATGGAGTTTATGCTGGAGATTAGATTGGCATCATGTTCGGCACAAATATTGTGGGCCGAATGGCCTGCTCCTGTGCTGTACTGATCTATGTTCTATCTATTTAGTATTTTGGTTCGGGTCAAGCAAAGAGCCCTGTTTCCACCAGTCCTTCCCCCACCACGTGCAAGAAACACAAGACAGACGTCATTGTGTGCAGATGCAAAGATGATGCTCTGGCTGAACAAGAACTAAAAGCCCTGTCCCACGGTTCGAGTTCATTCCAAGAGCTCTCCCGAGTTTTAAAAAAAATCAAACTCGTTGTAAGCACGGAGAATGAACGTAGCGGGTACGCCGCAGCTCGGGGACGTCTCTTAGCGGCTCGTAACCCTAACGGCAGGTACTCGGGAAGACTCGCTTAACGGCAGGTAAGCACGGGAAGACTCGGGAAGATTTTTCAACACGTTGAAGAATGTCCACGACAGCCCCGAGTACCGGCTACCGTAAATCTCCGAGTTCGAATCAGGGCAAACTCGGGAGAGAGAGCTCTTGGAATGAACTCGTGCTGTGGGACAGGGGGTTTCATCTTGTGTGCGGATTGGAAGAAGAAGAAGAGGAAGGTATGTTGCTTGATTTGGACCAGAAATGCAACAAGATCAGAGATCTTGGACCAGGGATGCCAAGAATTGTTTCATTCATTTGTACCGTATCTCTCCGCATCACCGTCTATACATCTCTCGTTTCCCCTCTCTCCCCCCCCGGCTCCCGGTCTGAAGAAGGGTCTCGACCGCCGAAACGTCACCCGTTCCTTCTCTCGGGAGACGCTGCCTGTCCCGCTGAGTTACTCCAGCGTTTTGTGTCGACCTTCGGTGTAAACCAGCGTCTGCAGTGCCTTCCTTTTGTGGGACGGGTCGGAGGACGGGTGCGAGGGTCTCGGCAGCAGCACCCCCCGGCCACTCCCTCTTCTCCCCTCTCCCGTCAGGCAAAGGGTACAGAAGTGTGAAAACGCACACACACCTCCAGATTCGGAGACAGTTTCTTCCCAGCTGTTATCAGGCAACTGAACCATCCTACCACAACCAGATAGCAACGCTGAACTACTATCTACCTCTTTGGTGACCCTCGGACTATCCTTGATCAGACTTTGCTGACTTTACCTTGCATTTGACGTTATTCCCTTATCATGTATCTATACACTGTAAATTGATCGATTGCAATCGTGTTTTGTCTTTCCGCTGGCTGGTTAGCACGCGACAAGAAGCTTTTCCCTGTACCTCAGTACACGTGACAATAAACTGAACTGTTATTATTTTGGTTGAACTGCAACTGAGGAAATGACTGGACAACATACATAAGGTCATAAGGAATAGCAGTAGAACCAGGCCGTTCAGCCCATCAAGTCAATCCTAACCCCATTCCCCTGCCTTCTCCCCATAACCCCTGACACCCGTACTAGTGAAATGCGAGGAGCAGAATTAGGCCATACGGCCCATCAAGTCTACTCCGCCATTCAATCATGGCTGATCTATCTCTCCCTCTTAACCTCATTCCCCTGCCTTCTCCCCACAACCCCTGACACCCGCACTAATCAAGAATCTATCTATCTCTGCCTTAAAAAAATCCATTGACTTGGCCTTCATAGCCTTCTGCGGCAAAGAATTCCACAGATTCATCACCCTCTGACGAAAGAAATTCCTCCTCATCTCCTTCCCAGAAGAACGTCCTTTAATTCTGAGGCTGTGATCTCCGGTCCTGGACTCTCCCACTAGTGGAAACGTCCTCTCCACGTCCACTCTGTCCAGGCCTTTCTCTATTCTGTGCGTTTCAATGAGGTTCCCCCCCCCCCCCCCCCCCCCCCATTCTTCTAAACTCCAGCGACTTATGCTGTCAATAGCAGAGCTGCCTGTGGCAGGGTTGGAGTTCGTACGTGGCACCATTTTCAACATCCTGAGTGTAATCCTTGTGTGCAGGTGCTACTTGCTTCTGAATGACCAGCTGAGCTTTGAATGAGGGCGGCAGGAGTTGCTGCCTCGCAGCACCAGAGGCCCGGGTTCGATCCTGACTACGGGCGCTGTCTGTATGGAGTTTGCACGTTCTCCCCGTGACCCGCGTGGGTTTGCTCCGGGTGCTCCGGTTTCCTCCCACACTCCAAAGACGTGCAGGTTTGTAAGTTTGCAGGGTTACACAAAAAGCTGGAGAAACTCAGCGGGTGCAGCAGCATCTAAGGAGCGAAGGAGATAGGCGACGTTTTGGGTCGAGACCCTTCTTCAGACTGGTCAAGGATCAGGGAAACGAGAGAAATAGACGGTGATGTGGAGAGATAAAGAACAATGAATGAAAGATATGCAAAAAAGTATCGATAATAAAGGAAACAGGCCATTGTAAGCTGTTTGTAGTGTGAAAATGAGAAGCTAGTGCGACTTGGGTGGGGGAGAGATAGAGAGAGAAGGAATGCCACAGCCCGAGGGCTGAGGGAGAGGTGGGAAGGGGAGGAGGCAGCCTGGGTTAACAGAATTGAGAAAATTCAATGTTTAAGCCCAGAGGATGCAGACTCCCCAAGCGGAATATGAGGTGCTGTTCCTCCAACTTGCGGTGTTGATCACTCTGGCCGTGGAGGAGGCCCAGGACCGAGAGGTCGGATACGGAATGGGAGGGGGAGTTGAAGTGCTGAGCCACCGGGAGGTCGGGTTGGTTATTGCGGACCGAGCGGAGGTGTTCGGCGAAACGAGTTGTAAATTGTCCCCAGTGTGTGTAAGATAGTGCTAGTGTGCGGGGATCGCTGGTCGGCGCGGACTCGGTGGGCCGAAGGGCCTGTTTCCGCGCTGTAGCTTTAAACTAAACTTGTGTCGGAAGAACCTCTCTTCTGCGGTGTCAAAGGTTATTGGGGATATAAGACAGGAGAATGGGGTTGAGAGGGAGAGATCGATCAGCCGGGATCGAATGGCGGAGCAGGCTCGATGGGCCGAATGGCCTAATGCTGCTCCTATGACTTGCGAACGTGAACACCAGTGTTTAACTTGAGTAGTGCGGATCCAAGATGCCTGGACTCAGCTCAACCTCTTCCTCCCCTCATTCTGCATCCGCCCTTCAAGGGCTAATCTGGGAATCGTTTCTTAATCTCGAATCCTGAACGGGTACTTAGCAGGATCGTAACTTTCTCCGCAAAGGGATTTATCTTCGTGTCCACGGACATCGAATTAGTGAAGCTGTTAATCCACAAGGCATTTCTTCACGACGTTTAATTACTGTGCATCATGAGATAATATTTGAGATTGTCATGCTCAGTGTTGCATGACTTAACGAGACTTTATTCCACCGGGTCCATCAGCTCAGAAGCGCGAGGAGCAGAATTAGGCCATTCGGCCCATCGAGTCCACTCCGCCATTCAATCATGGCTGATCTATCTCTCCCTCCGAACCCCATTCCCCTGCCTTCTCCCCACAACCCCTGACACCCGCACTAATCAAGAATCTGTCTATCTCTGCCTTAAAAGTATCCACTGACTTGGCCTCCACAGCCGTCTGTGGCGATGAATTCCGCAGATTCACCACCCCCTGACTGAAGAAATTCCCCATCGTCTCCTTCCTTAAAGGAGCGTACGACAAAGTGTGGAGGATTCAGGAGAGGGTGGGCCGGTCCCAGTGGTCCTCTTGCACTGAGACCGCTAGTTTAGATTGTAATGCTGAACTCTTTTGACCTTTGGACCACTTGGCCAACATGTCAAAGGAGAGACATTGTCAAGCCGGTAAGGGCGCAGAGAAGATTTACGCGGATGTTGCCAGGACTCGAGGGCCTGAGCTACAGGGAGAGGTAGAGCAGGCTGGGACTCTATTCCTTGCAGCGCAGGAGGATGAGGGGTGATCTTATAGAGGCGTGTAAAATCACAAAAAGATTGGATCAGCTAAACGCTCGGGGTCTCTTGCCCAGAGTGGGTAAATTCAGACCCTCTTCATTACAGTGCCGCAGCGGTAGAGTTGCTGCCTCGCAGCGTCGGAGACCCGGGTTCGATCCCGACTACGGGCGCTGTCTGTACGGAGTTTGCACGTTCTCACCGTGACCAGCGCGGGTTTTCTCCGGGACCTTCGGTTTCCTCCCACACTCCAGAGTCGTACAGGTTTGTAGGTGAATGAGCTTGGTGTATAAATGTAAATATTGTCCCTATAGTGTGCAGGATAGTGTTAATGTGCGGGGATCGCTGGTCGGCGCGGACTTGCTGGGCCAAAGGGCCCCTTTTCCGCGCTGAATCTCTAAATCTAAACCGATCTAAATTCAACTAAACTAAAATAAAATAAAAAATATATAAAAAATGAAAAATTGAACTAAACCAGAGGACATAGGCTCAAGATGGGGGGGGGGGGGGGGGGGGAAGATTTAATAGGAAGCTGAGGGGCAACTTTTCTACACAAAGGGTGGTGGGCGCGTGGAACGAGCTGCCGGAGGGGGAAGTTGAGGCACTGTCTGTCACAAGATTTAAAAGATATTTGGACTGCTACATGGATAGGACAGATTTAGTTTTGAGATGTTTCATGTCTGGTTCCTGGGCAGATTCCTCCCTCTCGCTGATCCAACAGCCCGAGGATAACTTTCTTTAGCGATGCGCCACTGATTCGAGACTCGCTGCGGTCGAAATTCTGCCCCGCTGTTTGATTGTGAAACTGCCCCAGCTCTGCAGACTCACGCAGCGCCCAGAAACGATCTGTAACTTTTACTCTAGACTTTAGATTTTGGAGATACAGTGCTGGGGACAGGCCCTTCGGCCCACCGAGTCCGCGCTGACCAGCGAACCCCCAGATACATTAGCACGCACTCGGCACACCCGGGACAATGTACAATTTCTTACCGAAGCCAATTTAACCAACAAGCCTGTACGTCGTTGGAGTGTGGGAGGAAACCGGGGCACCTGGGGCAAACCCACGCAGGTCACGGGGAGAGCGTGCAAACTCCGCACAGGCAGCACCCGTAGTCAGGATTGAACCCGGGTCACTGGCGCTGTGAGGCAGCAACTCTGCCACAGTGCCGCCACCATTTAGAGGGAAGAAACATAGAAACATAGAAAAATAGGTGCAGGAGTAGGCCATTCGGCCCTTCGAGCCTGCACCGCCATTCAATGTGATCATGGCTGATCATCCAACTCAGTATCCCGTACCTGCTTTCTCTCCATACCCCCTGATCCCCTTAGCCACAAGGGCCACATCTAACGCCCTCTTAAATATAGCCAATGAACTGGCCTCAACTACCTTCTGTGGCAGAGAATTCCAGAGACCCACCACTCTCTGTGTGAAAAATGTTTTCCTCATCTCGGTCCTAAAGGAATTCCCCCTTATCCTTAGACTGAGACCCCTTGTTCTGGACTCCCCCAACATCGGGAACAATCTTCCAGCATCTAGCTTGTCCAACCCCTTAAGATAGACACAAAATGCTGGAGTAACTCAGCGGGACAGGCAGCGTCTGTGGAGAGAAGGAAATGGGCGACGTTTTGGGTCGAGACCCTTCTTCAGGCTGATGGACTCCCCCCTCTACCCTCTTTTTGATCTTAAATTCCAGGCATCACCATTTATTTGAATATACAGCAGACAATAGGTGCAGGAGTAGGCCATTTGTGCTGCCCCTCATACGTGCTAGATCACATTCAATGTGATCATCCCCAATCAGTACCCCGTTCCTGCCCTCTCCCCATATCCCCCGACTCCACTATCGTTAAGAGCCCTCCCCTAGCTCTCTCTTGAAAGCATCCAGAGAACCGGCCTCCACCGCCCTCTGAGGCAGAGAATTCCACAGACTCACCACTCTCTGTGAGAAAAAGTGTTTCCTCGACTCCGTTCTAAATGGCTTACCCCTTATCCTTAAACTGTGTGTGGCCCCAATTGGCCAAATGCAGGCAGGTGGGACTTAAGTACGATACGATCGAACTTTATTTATCCCAGGAAGGATATTGATCGGCAAACAGTCACAAAGAGACAAGATACGAGCAGATGTCGTTTGCGGGCTTAGTTGGGCTCGTTTCAACCCCAACTGTGTCAGGCAATTGTGTGACACTGACTCCCAAAAATGAATTCTGACTCAAAGTCCTGACCGAAAAGGAACAAAGCGACACGCAATTTGAACTTTAGATAAGAAGACCCAGGAAGGAATATCTTATCTGCCAGCATGTATGATGGGGGAGCACAAAATGTTTTCAAGCTGTGCAATGAATTGCAGGAGCCTGCCGGCCAGTATCTTTTCATCGTCAAAACTGAGAGAATCTTCGACTTGCTTCCAGAGTCATTCATTCTGTGTCGGCCCGGGTGGAACAGTATGTTCTGGATTGTGGAGTTTGGATCTTTTAACGCCCGCTGTTCCTGGTTTTAATTTACTCAGTGCGTTATATTTAGTGGGTTGATTTAAGAGGCGGTTATATCGCTGTGCTGTCACACCTGTTCAGTCGTTTCATGCAGATCGACGAACCAGTTTGTTAAAAATAGTGCACGGGGGGGGGGGGGGGTGGGGGGGGGGAGAGAAACTAAATTCCCAGCGTTCGTTCGCGTTGCATTTTTTTGTCCGTTGCCAGGGAAACCTTCCGTAAAAAAGATTTCTCCAACCTGGAGAGTTACCAGTGGATTTTCATTACTGTGTGGGGGACAAAAAAAAAACGGATCTGGGAACAGCCTGAGGGCGCTCGCAGCGGTGGAGTTGCTGCCTCACAGCGCCAGAGACCCGGGTTCTGTATGGAGTTTGTACGGTCTCCCCGTGACCCGCGTGGGTTTTCTCCGGGTGCTCCGGTTCCCTCCCACACTCCGAGACACGCAGGTTTGTGGATCTACTGGCTTCAGTAACGATTGTGAATTGTCCCTAGTGTGTGTGTGTGGGATAGTGATGGTGAGCGGGGATCGCTGGGCGACGCGGACTAGGTGGGCCAAAGGGCCTGTTTCAGCGCTGTATCTCCCGCACTTCACGCAGCCTCGGAAGAGCAGCCAACATATTCAAAGACTTGTTCCCACCCCGGTAATTCCTTCTCCTCCCCACTCCGACCGGCGATCTCCACGCACTAACACCACCACATGCACACACGCACGCACGCACACACGCACGCACGCACGCACACACACACACACGCGCACACGCACACGCACACGCACACGCACGCACGCACGCACACGCGCACACGCACACACACGCACGCACACACGCACGCACGCACACACGCACGCACGCACACACACACACGCGCACACACACGCACGCACACATGCACGCATGCACACACACGCACGCAAGCACACACGCGCACACGCACACACATGCACGCGACACACACGCACACACACGCACACACGCACGCACGCACGCACACACACACACACACACACCAATTTATAATTTTACCAAAGCCAATTATCCTACAAACCCGTACTTGTTTGGAGTCCTGGGAGGAAACCGGAGCACCCGGAGGCAATAGGTGCAGGAGTAGGCCATTCGGCCCTTCGAGCCAGCACCGCCATTCAATGTGATCATGGCTGATCATCCCCAATCAGTACCCCGTTCCTGCCTTCTCCCCATATCCCCTGACTCCGCTATCTTTAAGAGCCCTATCTAGCTCTCTCTTGAAAGTATCTGGAGAACCGGCCTCCACCGCCCTCTGAGGCAGAGAATTCCACAGACTCACCACTCTCTGTGTGAAAAAGTGTTTCCTCGTCTCCGTTCTAAATGTCACGGGGAGAATGTGCAAACTCCGTGCAGACAGCACCTCTGGTCTCCACGCACTAACACTAGAGACAATTTATAATTTTACCGAAGCCCTTCGGCCCACCGAGTCAGCGTCGGCCAGCTGCGTGAAGTGCGGGAGACACAGCGCGGAAACAGGCCCTTCGGCCCACCTAGTCCGCGTCGACCAGCGATCCCCGCTCACCAACACTATCCCACACACACACACACACACTAGGGACAATTCACAATTGTTACCAAAGCCAATAAATCTACAAACCTGTGCGTCTTTGGCGTGTGGGAGGAAACCGGAGCACCCGGAGAAAACCCACGCAGGTCACGGGGAGAACGTACAAACTCCGTACAGACAGCGCCCGTGGTCAGGATCGAACCCGGGTCTCTGGGTTGCTGCGAGGCAGCAACTCTCGCGCTGCGCCGCCGCCGTTGGACGAGGATTTGCGATATAAACTGCGCAACACGCATTTATCGCGAAAGATACAGTTTAATCAAGATCATAATCATACTGCATTAGCCAAGTATGTTTTGCAAGATATGAGGAATATGATTTTCCGCACAGACATACCGATAAAAAGCAACACAAAAAAAACCAAATACATTTTAACAGGAGGCATTCTAACGATTAGCAGCGGCTGAAGGGAGGAAGCAGAGTTACTGCCTGGCACTGTCAATTAAGAGTCCTTTAGGCCTGTGGTTACCATGCTGTAATCTAGAATGTGACAATGGATGCTGAGATGAGTGCATATCTCACCACACCAGCTGGGAGATTTTAAACGCACCTAATTAAACAAATCTGCAATAAAAAGTTACTGTCAGTAATAATCAGTGCCAATGAGCGTGGAAGTACCACAGTTGTCGTTAAAGTCCATCTGGTTCAGCGATACGGGGAGAAGAGTATGTACCACCTGCTCTTGAAGTGGCCTGTGCATTACCAGAGACTCGTACCCACAGTCTTGCTCCTGCTAATTCCTTGCAAATTGCCCCGTCTTCATAACTGTACAAGAAAGAAAACTACCTGAGGGGAGTGTGTCGGCACGAAAAGCGTCACCCCCTTTCCCTCTCTCCCGCCAGAGATGCTGCCTGTCCCGCTGAGTTCCTCCAGCACTTAGGTGGCTCAGCGGGTCGAGTTGTTGCCAGACCGCGCCAGAGGCCCGGGTTCGATCCTGACCACGGGTGCTGTCTAAACGGAGTTTGCACGGGTTCGATCCTGACCACTGGCGCTGTCTGTACGGAGTTTGCACGGGTTCGATCCAGACCACGGGCGCTGTGTTTGTACGGAGTTTGTACGGGTTCGATCCTGACCACGGGTGCTGTCTGTACGGAGTTTGCACGTTCTCCCCGCGACCCGCGTGGGTTTTCTCCGGGTGCTCCGGTTTCCTCCCGCGCTCCAAAGGCGTATACGTTTCTAGGTTAATCAGCCTTGTGTGTTAGTGTGCAGGGGGATCGCTGGTCGGCGCGGACTCGGGGGCGGGGGGGGGAAGGGCCTGTTTCCAGCCAACATTTAGCTAATCTCAATGTCATTTTTGAAGGTGGGCACAACATGCCGGAGTAACTCAGCGGGACAGGCAGCGTCTCTGGAGAGAAGGGACGGGTGACTTTTCGGGTCGAGACCCTTCCTTCAGACTATTTTCAGTCGATTCACAATTTGTTAACGTTTCTGCTTCAGTAATAACGTTCTCTGCCGACACACACACACACACGCACACACACACACACACACACGCACGCCACCAGAGAAATGTTGAGCGCTTCCTAATGCAGCAATTAACCATCACCAGTTGTTCTGCTCGCCATGGCAACAGCGAAGAGATATTTTTAGTTGCGCTTGAGTATAATATTTAGTGGCCCGACGGTGTTCGTGGTGACATCTTCAGGCGGGGCGTATTTCCCTGTCATCGGTGGATTTGAGAGCAATGGACTAATTAAAGCGGGTGACCGGCTCACAACACTGCAGCAACCGCTCGAGTGTGTGGACAACAAAATCATGAGAGGAATAGATCGGGCAGAGTCTCTTGCCCAGAGTAGGGGAATCGAGGACCAGAGGACACAGGTTTCAGGTGAAGGGGAAAAGGTTTAATAGGAATCTGAGGGGTGACTTTTTCACACAAAGGGCGGTGGGTGTATGGAACGAGCTGCCGGAGGAGGTAGTGGAGGCTGGGACTATCACAACGTTTAAGAAACAGTTAGACAGGTACATGGATAGGACAGGTTTGGAGGGATGTGGACCAAACGCAGGCAGGTGGGACTAGTGTAGATGGGACATGTTGGCTAGTGTGGGCAAGTTGGTGTTTCTACATTCTATGATTCTATAACTCAGCGGGTCAGGCAGCATCTATGGAGAAAAAGGAATAGGTGACGCTTCGGGTCAAGACCTTTCTTCATGCTGAGGGTCAGGGGAGAGGGGAACAAGAGGGGGAATAAGAGTCCACATCCACTCTTATCCATGCCTGTCACTATTCGGCAGCTAAATCAAACGGCACTTCCAACAATGCAATATAGAGGGACCGTGATTTTGGTTTAATAAAATAAAAGGCACAATCACAATGGCAGGCAGTGACAAGTGGGGTACCGCAAGGCTCAGTGCTGGGACCCCAGCTATTTACAATATACATTAATGATCTGGATGAGGGAATTGAAGGCAACATCTCCGAGTTTGCGGATGACACTAAGCTGGGGGGCAGTGTTAGCTGTGAGGAGGATGCTGGGAGGCTGCAAGGTGACTTGGATAGGCTGGGTGAGTGGGCAAATGTTTGGCAGATGCAGTATAATGTGGATAAATGTGAGGTTATCCACTTTGGTGGCAAAAATAGGAAAGCGGACTATTATCTAAATGGAGGCCGATTAGGAAAAAGGGGAGATGCAGCGCGACCTGGGTGTCATGGTACACCAGTCATTGAAAGTAGGCATGCAGGTGCAGCAGGCAGTGAAGAAAGTGAATGGTATGTTAGTTTTCATAGCAAAAGGATTTGAGTATAGGAGCAGGGAGGTTCTACTTCAGTTGTATAGGGTCTTGGTGAGACCACACCTGGAGTATTGCGTACAGTTCTGGTTTCCAAATCTGAGGAAGGACATTATTGCCATAGAGGGAGTGCAGCGAAGGTTCACCAGACTGATTCCTGGGATGTCAGGACTGTCTTATGAACAAAGACTGCATAGACTCGGTTTATACTCTCTAGAATTTAGAAGATTGAGAGGGGATCTTACAGAAACTTGCAGAATTCTTAAGGGGTTGGACAGGCTAGATGCAGGAAGATTGTTCCCGATGTTGGGGAGGTCCAGGACAAGGGGTCACAGCTTAAGGATAAGGGGGAAATCCTTTAGGACCGAGATGAGAAGGACTTTTTTCACACACAGAGCGGTGAATCTGTGGAATTCGCTGCCACAGAAGGTAGTTGAGGCCAGTTCATTGGCTATATTTAAGAGGAAGTTAGATGTGGCCCTTGTGGCTAAGGGAATCAGAGGGTATGGAGAGAAGGCAGGTACGGGATACAGAGTTGGATGATCAGCCATGATCGTATTGAATGGCGGTGCAGGCTCGAAGGGCCGAATGGCCTACTCCTGCACCTAATTTCTATGTTTCTATGTTTCTATGTTTAAAACTTTTTGTTCCCTTTGTTGTGAGCGGTGTTGCTGAAATATTCAACAAGCTGTCAGAAATCTCCACACTCGCCTTCTCCCGCGACTGGCTTGCGTGGCGTTGGGATATACGCAGCACTGCACACACTCGGACAGCTCCTGGGGGAGGTCTGGCCCGCCTGAGGGCAGAAATAAATGACGTTCCCCCCAGTCCCAGGGGTCCAAGAGGAGTGACGGCATGAGGCTGGGGGCAGAAAAACTCTGATAAATAAAGTTTAAAAAAGAGAAGTGAAACTAACACAGCGCGACACCGTGGCGCGGCGGTAGATTTGCCGCCTCACAGCGCCAGAGACCCGGTTCCACCCCGACTACGGGCGCTGTCTGTACGGAGTTTGCACGTTCTCCCCGTGACCTGCGTGGGATTCCTCCGGGATCTCCGGTTTCCTCCCACGCTCCAAAGACGTGCAGCTCTATAGGTTAATTGGCTTGGCGTAAATGTAAAATAGTTCCCAGTGTGTGCAGGATAGTGTTAGTGTGCGGGGATCGCTGGTCGGTGCGGACTCGGTGGGCCGAAGGGCCTGTTTGCACGTGGCATCTCGAAGCTAAACTAAATTAAACATTGCAAGAATCATCAATCGATCAAATAAACCGATAGACTTCTGAGACAGTCATTTTATTTCAAAAGATGCGGAGGATTGTAGTCTCATTGGCTTGGTGTAATTGTAACTTGCCCCTAGTGTGTGTCGGTGACGTTTACGAGCGGGGATCGCTGGTCGGCGTGGACTCAGTGGGCCGTAGGGCCTGTTTCCGTGCTGTACCTCTAAACTAATCACAACTCATGAAGACTCATGACTCATGACTAATCAAGACTCATGAAGGGTCGAGAGTGTTTCATGGTCATATGTACCAACGATGGGATAATGAGATCTTTACATGCAACAGCATAACGGCTTGTTATCTCAGTAGGACCATAAAAATAGACAATAGGTGTAGGAGTAGGCCATTCGGCCCTTCGAGCCAGCACCGCCATTCAATGTGATCATGGCTGATCATCCCCAATCAGTACCCCGTTCCTGCCAATAAGGAGCATATTTAGGCCATTCAGCCCATCAAGTCTACTCCACCATTTAATCATGGCTGGTCTATTTTTCTCTCTCAACCCCGTTCTCTGGCTTTCTTCCACCAACCTCAGACGCCCGTACTAATCTGTCAAGAATCTACCAATCCCCGCTTTGAAAATATCCATTGACTTGGCCTCCACAGCCGTCCGTGCAATGAGTTCCACCCTCGGGCCAAAAAGAGTCTGAAGAAGGGTCTCGACCTGAAGCGTCGCCTATCTCCTTCGCTCCTCAGATGCTGCCGCACTCGCTGAGTTTCTCCAGCTTTTTGTGTAGGCCAAGATTCTTCCTCACCTCCTTTTGAAAGGTAGGTAGACAAAAATGCTGGAGAAACTCAGCGGGCGAGGCAGCGTCTATGGAGCGAAGGAATAGGACGCGTTTCGGGTCGAGACCCTTCTTCCAGCATCTGCAGTTCTTTCTTAAACATTAATCCCTTCTAAATTTACGTCCTTTTATTCTGAGGCTGTGCCCTCTGGTCCTAGACTCTCCCACCAGTGGAAACATCCTCTCCACATCCAGGCCGTTCACTAGTCGGAGAACTAGAGTGGGGGGAGGGGACGGAGAGAGAGGGAAAGCAAGGGTTACTTGAAGTTAGAGCAGTCAATGTTCGTACCGCTGGGGTGTAAACTACCCAAGCGAAATATGAGGTGCTGTTCCTCCAATTTGCGTTGGGCCTCACTCTGACAGTGGAGGAGGCGCAGGACAGAGAGGACAGTGTGGGAATGGGAGGGGGAGTTGAAGTGTTTGGCATGTTTAAGTGTTTACCCGTTATAAAGTGGTCCATTAAAACGAGGGTTTTTGATATTTTGTTCCTGAGCACCAATAAAGGATGAAAATTGCGTTTTTTAAGAGTGAACGGGCCTCTGTGGAGCGACTTTAACCTCCACAGCTTGCAGATGTAACTATTTGTCTCAGTGGTCCTTTCGATTATAGCGAGATGCCTTTTAATTCTGGCACTCTGCTCAACTGATCAATCCTTGAGTGTTTTTCATTTGCATAATTCATTCAGACGAGTGGATTGAGAATCACTTCCTGCATCCTTCAGCCCACAATCCTGCCTTGCATGTTCTGGAAATAATAAACTTGTACAGCTCACCAGGGAGGCCGTTTGTAGCTCTCTCTCTGCTGCTGCTGCGGTGTGGGAGATATAAGCTCCGAGCATTCATAGCTTTGTGTTTGACTTTAGTTTTGTTTAGTTTAGAGGTACAGTGTGGAAACAGGCCCTTCGGCCCACCGAGCCCGTGCCGGCCAGAGATCCCTGCACACTCGCACTATCCCACACACAATTTGTACTGAAGCCAGGCTTTGGAAAAACAGCGTGGAAACAGGCCCTTCACCACGCGCACACACGCACGCACACGCACGCGCACACACACGCACGCACACACCACCACGCACGCGCACACACACACACGCACGCACACACCACCACGCACGCGCACACACACACACGCACACACCACCACGCACGCGCACACACACACACGCACGCACACACGAGAATGTACAATTATACAAAGCCAATTAACCTATAAACCCGCAGGTCTTTGGAATGTGGGAGGAAACCGGAGCACCCGGAGAAAACCCACGCAGGTCACGGGGAGAACGTACAGACAGCGCCCGTAGTCAGGATCGAACCCGGGTCTCTGGCGCTGTAACTCTACCGCAGCTCCACCATGTCGCCCTGTTACCTAAAATTAGAGAATTCAACGTCCATACCGCAGGGGTGTACGCTGCCCAAGCAAAATATGAGGTGCTGTTCCCACCAATTTGCGCTGGGCCTCACTCTGACAACGGAGGAGGCCCAGGACAGGAAGGTCAGTGTGGGAATGGGCGGGGGAGGTAAAATGGTTGGCAACTGGAGGATCTAATGGGCCTTGAAGTAGACCTTATCCAAGTGCAGTCCAGGTGGTGGTGAATGAGTGGACACCCTGGGTCTCTGGCACTGTCGGGCAGTAACTCTACCGCTGCGCCACCGTGCCGCATTTAGCCTGCATTTCAGAAGATCACAACAAGATAATCTGGATAGAGTGGATGTGGAGAGGATGTTTCCACCAGTGGGAGAGAGGTGTTTCAGGACCAGAGGCCTCAGCCTCAGAATTAAAGGACGTTCCTTTAGCGAGGAGATGAGGAGGAATTTCTTCAGTCAGAGAGTGGTGAATCTTTGGAATCCTTTACCACAGACGGCTGTGGAGGCCAAGTCAGTGGTTATATTTCAGGCGCAGATTGACAGATTCTTCATGTGATTCTTTATGGAGAGAAGGCAGGAGAATGGGGTTAGGAGGGAGAGATAGATCAGCCATGATTGAATGGCGGAGTAGACTCGATGGGCCGAATGGCCTAATTCTGCTCCTCGCGCTTCTGAGCTGATGGACCCGGTGGAATAAAGTATCGTTAATCATGCAATCCTGAGCATGACAATCTCAAATATTATCTCATGATGCACAGTAATTAAACGTCGTGAAGAAATGCCTTGTGGATTAACAGCTTCACTAATCCGACATCCGCGGACAGGAAGATAAATCCCTTTGCGGAGAAAGTTACGATCCAGCTAAGTACCCGTTCAGGATTCGAGATTAGGAACCGATTCCCAGATTAGCCCCTGAAGGGCCGATGCAGAATGAGGGGAGGAAGAGGTTGAGCTGAGTCCAGGCATCTTGGATCCGCACTGCTCAACGTTAAACACTGGTGTTCACGTTCGCAAGTCACAGGAGCAGCATTAGGCCATTCGGCCCATCGAGCCTGCTCCGCCATTCCATCCCGGCTGATCGATCTCTCCCTCTCAACCCCTCGCAAGTTTTCAGACGTCGGTTGAGAGATTCTTGATTAGCTCCTCGCCTCAGAATTAAAGGACGCTCCTTCAGGAAGGAGATGAGGAGGAATTTCTTTAGTCAGAGGGCGGTGAATCTGTGTGAATTATTTGCCACAGACGGCTGTGGAGGCCAAGTCAGTGGATATTGTTAAGGCAGAGATAGACACACTCTTGATTAGTGCGGGCATGAGAGGTGATGGGGGGAAGGCAGGAGAATGGGGTTAGGAGGGAGAGATAGATCAGCCATGATTGGATGGCGGAGTAGACTCGATGGGCTGAATGGCCTAATTCTGCTCCTATCACTGATGGTCATGGGTAACATTTAAACTGGAGAAAGAGAAGAGAGACACTGTGACTTCAAACCTAAAGGGCAATTATGCAGATGTTGCATATATTTTGACAGTCTATGAAAGTAAGCATGCAGGTACAGCAGGCAGTGAAGAAAGCCAATGGCATGTTGGCCTTCATAACGAGGAATCGAATATAGGGGCAAACAGAGGTCCTTCTGCAGTTGTACAGAGCCCTAGTGAGACCACACCTGGAATATTGTGTGCAGTTTTGGTCCCCTAATTTGAGGAAGGACATCCTTGCTATTGAGGGAGTGCAGCGTAGGTTTACAAGGTTAATTCCCGGGATGGCGGGACTGACATCTGCTGAGAGAATGGAGCAGCTGGGCTTGTACACTCTGGAGTTTAGAAGGATGAGAGGGGATCTTATTGAAACATATAAGATCGTTAAGGGTTTGGACACACAAGAGGCAGGAAACATGTTCCCGATGTTAGGGGGAGTCCAGAACCAGGGGCCAGAGTTTAAGAATAAGGGGTAAGCCATTTAGAACGGAGACGAGGAAACACTTTTTTTCACAGAGAGTAGTGAGTCTGTTGAATTCTCTGCCTCAGAGGGCGGTGGAGGCAGGTTCTCCAGATGCTTTGAAGAAAGAGCTAGATAGGGCTCTTAAAAATAGCGAAATAAGGGGATATGGGGAGAAGGCAGGAACGGGGTACTGATTGGATGGCGGTGCTGGCTCGTAGGGCCAAATGGCCTACTCCTGCATCTGTTGTCTATTGTCTATTGTCTATTTTAAGTCAATATTATACCACAAAAGTGGAACTATTTCCCTGTAATGTTGCGGTTTAGATAGAGTGGTCAAGCCTTGATTGATTGAAGCAGCAGACTTGATGGGCCGAATGGCCTAATTCTGCTCCGAGAACCTCTGAGGCCCTCGACAGTGCCGTTAGACCTGACTGAGGTTCGACATGGGCGCAGAGGAATACCTTTCAATTAAAACGCCTGGAAGATAAGTTTTTCCAAAACGAAAAACCACTTTGTATGGAGCAGGGGTTTGTGCGTTGCAATCATCAGCGCTGTCAGTGCCAATAAAACGTTGAGAGGCAGATTTATGATCTCAAAGTGCAAGGGTGATTTCTTACCCACTTACGCAAAATGCAGTCATGTTTACTCTGAGTGAAAGGCACGAATGCAAGCGAATGTTTTCAATGGCAAAGACTGCCCGACTTGGCCCGGCTGCTTATTGGTGTGCAGGAAGGAACTGCAGGTGCTGGTTTAAGCCGAAGATAGACACAAAGTGCTGGAGTAACTCGGCGGGACAGGCTGCAATTCTGGAGAGATGGAATGGGTGGGGTTTTTCGGCTGGAGACCTTTCTTCAGGGGAGTTGATATAGATGTGGAAGGGTAAGGCGTGAAAATACATATCAAAGTAGACGATGCCAAAGAGTTTGAAGAAGGGTAGTCGAGTTTGAAGTCAACTCGAATGCCAGAGGAGTGATCTTATAGTGGGTTAGTTTAGCAATACAGTGCAGAAACAGGCCCTTCGGCCCACCGAGTCCATGCTGACCAGCGATCCCCGCATACTAACACTATCCTACACACACTGGGGACAATTTGTACATATAGCAAACCCATTAACCTACAATTCACTGGATGTATTCGAGAGAGAGTTAGATATCGCTCTTAGGGGTAACGGAATCAAGGGATGTGGGGAGAAGGCAGGAACGGGGCACTGATTCTGGATGATCAGCCATGATCATATTGAAGGGCCGAGTGGCCTACTCCTGCGCCTATTTTCTACGTTTCTATGTAAACCCGCACGTCTTTGGAGTGTGGGAGGAAACCGCAGATCCCGGGGAAAACCCGCGCAGGTCACGGGGAGATCGTGCAAACTCTGTGCAGACAGCGCCCGTAGTCGGGATCGAACCCGGGTCCCCGGCGCTGTGAGGCAGCGACTCTACCGCTGCGCCACCACCGTGCCGCCCAAAGAGCGTACGAAATCATGAGCGGAATTGGCAGACCACTGAAGAAGGGCCTCGACCCCAAACCCCACCTATTCCTCCTCTCCAGAGACGCTGCCCGGCCCACTGAGTTACTCCAGCTTGTTGCGTGCTTGTTGCCTGTCAGGTCTACCTCTCGTAGAGTTATAAAGCGTGGAAGCAGGCCCTTCGGCCCATCTTGCCCACACCGGCCAACATGTCATCTCCACTAGTTCCACCTGTCTGTGTTTGGCCCATATCCCTCTAAACCTGTCCTATCCATGTACCTGTGTAAATGTTTCTCAAACATTTTCCTAAAATGTGTCTTATTAATACGGGTGTCCTCTGCGACAAGTCAAGTGCGTTTAGCTGATCTATTCCTTTCGTGATTTTACACGCCTCTATAAGATCACCCCTCATCCTCCTGCGCTCCAAGGAATAGAGTCCCAGCCTGTTTTACCTCTCCCTGTAGCTCAGGCCCTCGAGTCCTGGCAACATCCGCGTAAATCTTCTCTGCGCCCTTACCGGCTTGACATAGAAACATAGAAACATAGAAAAATAGGTGCAGGAGTAGGCCATTCGGCCCTTCGAGCCTGCACCGCCATTCAATATGATCATGGCTGATCATCCAACTCAGTATCCTGTACCTGCCTTCTCTCCATACCCCCTGATCCCTTTAGCCACAAGGGCCACATCTAACGCCCTCTTAAATATAGCCAATGAACTGGCCTCAACTACCTTCTGTGGCAGAGAATTCCAGAGACTCACCACTCTCTGTGTAAAGAATGTTTTCCTCATCTCGGTCCTAAAGGAATTCCCCCTTATCCTTAGACTGTGACCCCTTGTTCTGGACTCCCCCAACATCGGGAACAATCTTCCAGCATCTAGCATGTCCAACCCCTTAAGACAATGTCTCTACGTTGACATGTTGGCCAAATGGTCCAAAGGTCAAAAGAATTCAGCATTAGAGCCTAAACTAGCGGCCTCAGTGCAAGAGGACCACTGGGACCACTGGGACCGGCCCACCCACCCCTGTATCTGCCACACTTTGTCGTAAGTTCCTTTAGGGGAGGAGACGAGGGGGAATTTCTTCAGTGGCGAATCTGTGGAGCTCATCGCCACAGAAGTCAACAGATATGTTTAAGGCAGCGATAGATAGATTCTTGATTAGTACGGGTGTCGGAAGTTCTGGGGAGAGGGCAGGGCAGTGGAGCGGCTGGGCTTGTACGCTCTGGAGTTTAGAAGGATGAGAGGGGATCTCGTTGGAACATATAAGATTGTTACGGGTCTGGACCCGCTAGAGGCAGGAAACATGTTCCCGATGTTGGGGGGGAGTCCAGACCCAGGGGCCACACACAGTTTAAGAATAAGGGGTGAGCCATTTAGAACGGAGGCGAGGAAACACTTTTTCTCACAGAGGGTGGTGAGTCTGTGGAATTCTCTGCCTCAGAGGGTGGTGGAGGCCGGTTCTCTGGATACTTTCAAGAGAGAGCCAGATAGGGCTCTTAAAAATAGCGGAGTCAGGGGATATGGGAAGAAGGCAGGAACGGGGTACTGATTGTGGACGATCAGCCATGATCACATTGAATGGCGGAGCTGGCTCGAAGGGCCGAATGGCCTACTCCTGCACCTATTGTCTATTATCTAATGTCTTTTTTTATATATAAAATTTTTAATGGAAGTAAATGCCTAATAAAAAAACATTTGGTTTGGTGTAGTCATACACTATTAATATTGTTTGTATTACCAATTGTATAATAATTGTACCTCTATATATTTTTTAAATTTTTATATAGATGGAAAATAATAGAGAGGGAAAAAAAAGAGGCCAAAAAAATTAAAAGAGAATGGAGTAATCAGCTAATTATACATAATTGGAGATATGTCTAATGTCTAATGTCTAATGGGGTTAGGAGGGAGAGATGGACAGGGTGAAATAGACATGATGGGCCGAATGGCCTAATTCTACTCCTATCACTTATGACAGTATGAGATTGTGGGCCGAAGGGCCTGTTGCTGTCCTATACACTTCTGTGGTTTGCTGATCCACCTTGGATATACTTCCTCCTTTACATAATATATTCTACGTCTGGGGCAGCGGTCATCTCCCTATTAAGTTTTAAATCACTGCAGCTACATGGAGACAGCACTGACATTATGTATTAATTATCGAGCATAATTTAAAGAGACACGACTCATCGCGATTGGAAGCACTCTCCATCGGAGCGAAATGAATGAGTTTCAGCTGGGGCAGACCGGCAGGCTGTGCCTGGCCCCACACGATCGACACGGAGAGTGCAGGAGTAACGCAGTGGGTCGGGCAGCATCTCTGGAGAACACGGATGGGTGACGTTTCAGGTCGGGACCCACAGGGTTAATTCCCGGGACTGCCATATGCTGAGAGAACGGAGCAGCTGGGCTTGTACACTCTGGAGTTCAGCAGGATGAGAGGGGATCTCATTGAAACATATGAGATTGTTAAGGGTTTGGACACGCTAGAGGCAGGAAACATGTTCCCGATGGTTACACAAAAAGCTGGAGAAACTCAGCGGGTGCAGCAGCATCTAAGGAGCGGAGGAGATAGGCGACGTTTCGGGTCGAGACCCTTCTGCAGACTCTGAAGAAAGGTCTCGACCCGAAACGTCGCCTATCTCCTTCGCTCCTTAGATGCTGCTGCACCCGCTGAGTTTCTCCAGCTTTTTGTGTAACCCTCGATTCTCCAGCATCTGCAGTTCCTTCTTTAACAACATGTTCCCGATGTTGGGGGGAGTCCAGAACCAGGGGCCACAGTTTAAGAATAAGGGGTAAGCCATTTAGAACGGAGGCGAGGAAACACTTTTTCTCACAGGGAGTGGTGAGTCTGTGGAATTCTCCGCCTCAGAGGGCGGTGGAGGCCGGTTCTCTGGATGCTTTCAAGAGAGAGCTAGATAGGGCTCTTAAAGATAGTGGAGTCAGGGGATATGGGGAGAAGGCAGGAACGGGGTACAGATTGTGGATGATCAGCCATGATCACATTGAATGGCGGTCCTGGCTCGAAGGGCCGAATGGCCTACTCCTGCACCTATTGTCTGTTGTCCATTGACCCTTCTTCAGACACAAACTAGAGGGCGGCACGGTGGCGCAACGGTAGTCGCTGCCTCACAGCACCAGGGTCCCGGGTTCGATCCCGACTACGGGCGCTGTCTGTACGGAGTTTGTACGTTCTCCCCGTGGGCTTTCTCCGAGATCTTCTGTTTCCCTGCCACACTCCAAAGACGTACGAGTTTGTAGGTTAATTGGCTTGGTATGAAATGTAAAATTTTCCGAGTATGTGTGGGATAGTGTGCGGGGATCGCTGGTCGGCACGGACTCGGTGGGCCGAAGGGCCTGTTTCTGCACTGTATCTCCAAACTAAACCAAACATTCCTTCTATCCAGAGCTATTGACTTCTCTAACTTCAAGTAACCCTCCCTCCCTTCTTTGCCGTCCCTCCCCCATCCCAGTTCTCCCACCAGTCTGACTGTCCTCCTGATTAAATTGTAATTTTGTCTCTGTGTGTGCTTCCTTGTCAACTTCCCCTCGCTAACTATGATCGATTCCACATTTTTTTTGAACTTCTTCCCCTTTGATGTCTGGTTTTTCACACCTTGCTCTTCCATGTCTCTGCGCCTCCCCCTCCCCCCCCCCCCCCCCCGGGCTCTCAGTCTGGAGAAGGGTCTCGACCCGAAACGTCACCGGTTCGTTCCTCTCTCTCCCGAGACGCTGCCTGTCCCCGCTGAGCCTGTCCTGAACTAAGCTAAAACCCCTTTTCTTCAGACTGAAAGTAGAGGGGCCTTTTCAAAGACATTCCTTCCCTTGCTCAGTTTAACCTCTGGGGGGGGGGGGGGGGGGGAGAGGGTTTGCGGTGTACGAAAGGCAGACTCTGCCAAACGCTGCGCAGACACTGCAAAGGCCAGACTATCTCACCATCACTCGTCGAAGATGTTTTCTTGCATGTTATTTGGAAAGAAAATAGGTCACCTTGTCCTGTGGAGTTTTGCTCAAAGGAGTAAGATCACAAAGGCGTTCTGTTGGGACCAACTTATGATTATACTGGATTTTATTTTCTCTATAATCTGCCTCGTACGCTTGCTGCAAAACAGGATAACCAAGTAAACAAGAAGCAAAGTTTTCTTGCTGCTTCGAAACAGAAACGTAGAAAAATAGGTGCAGGACAATAGACAATAGGCGCAGGAGTAGGCCATTCGGCCCTTCGAGCCAGCACCGCCATTCAATGCGATCATGGCCGATCGTCCCCAATCAGTGCCCCGTTCCTGCCTTCTCCCCATATCCCCTGACTCCACTATCTTCAAGAGCCCCATCGAGCTCTCTCTTGAAAGCATCCAGAGAACCGGCCTCCACCGCCCTCTGAGGCAGAGAATTCCACAGACTCACCACTCTCTGTGAGAAAAAGTGTTTCCTCGTCTCCGTTCTAAATGGCCGACCCCTTATTCTTAAACTCTGGCCCCTGGTTCTGGACTCCCCCAACATCGGGAACATGTTTCCTGCCTCTTGCGTGTCCAAACCCTTAATAATCTTATATGTTTCAATGAGATCCCCTCTCATCCTTCTAAACTCCAGAGTGTACAAGCCCAGTTGCTCCATTCTCTCAGCATCTGACAGTCCCGCCATCCCGGGAATTAACCTTGTAAACCTACGCTGCACTCTCTCAATGGCAAGAATGTCCTTCCCCGAATTAGGGGACCAAAACTGCACACAATACTCCAGGTGTGGTCTCACTAGGGCTCTGTGCAACTGCAGAATGACCTCTGTGCTCCTGTACTCAACTCCTCTTGTTCTGAAGGCCAACATGCCATTCGCTTTCTTCACCGCCTGCTGTACCTGGAGTAGGCCATTTGGCCCTTCGAGCCAGCACTGCCATTCAATATGATCATGGCTGATCATCCAAAATCTCCCTTTATTCTTTTAGCCCATAGAGTTAAATCGAACTTTCTCTTGAAAACTTTTTGACTAGCTGATGTTTTTTGTAAGTCAGTGTCTGAGATGGCATTGCCAGAGACATTGGGACCATCTTTGATCGGACGTTCCTGGCTTTATCTTGCGCTAAACGATATTCACGTTATTCGCTTTATCTTGTGTCTTTAAACTGTGGATGGTTTAGTTTAGTTTGGAGATACAGCGCGGAAACAGGCCCTTCGGCCCACCGAGTCTGCACTGCCCAGCGATCCCCGCACGCTAACACTATCCCACACACACCAGGGACAATTTTACATTTACAGGCACTCCCCGATTTACCATACCTCGACTTCACGACGGCGCTAACGCTGAGCAACGCCAGCGCGCCGCGCGTCACCTCCAGTCACGTGGTCAAATTGTATTAGATGCGTTTTCGACATGCGATATTTTCGATTTACGATAGGTTTATCGGAACGTAACCCCGTCGCACGTCGAGGAGCAGCTGTACAACAGGCCAATTAACCTACAAACCCGCACGTCTTTGGAGTGTGGGAGGAAACCGAAGATCCCCGAGAAAACTTGTATTCACAGGAGTTTAGAAGGATGAGGGGGGATCTTATAGAAACATATAAAATTATAAAAGGACTGGACAAGCTAGATGAGAATCAGAATCAGAATCACACTTTATTCGCCAAGTTTGTTTTGCAGCATACGAGGAATTTCATTGGCCAGGTCAGTCATACAATTAAAAGCAACAGATCACTCATAAACACATTTTAACATCAACATCCACCACAGTGACTCCTCCACGTTCCTCACTGTGGTGGAAGGTGAAATAAAGTTCAAGTCCTTCCCTTAGTTCTTCCTCGGTCGTGGGCTTCGAGCCCCCCGTTGACGGGACGGTCTTGACTCCCGTAGTCGGTGGCGTTCGAGCCCTCTTCGTCGAGGCGTTCAGCTCGTGCGTCGAGGGGGATGTCAGCTCCCCCGCGCCGGGCGGCCGAACCTCGCGTCGGGGCTGGTCGAAACTTCCGCAACGTTGGAGCTCCCGACTCGGCCTCACCCGAGACCGCGAGCCCTTGGTGTCAAAGTTCCGCGGTGGTCGGGGTGGGAGCGATCCCAGGCAAGGGACGAGCTCCGATGTTAAGTCCACGCCCCACGATGTTCCCGATATTGGGGCGAGTCCAGAACCAGGGGCCACAGACTTGGAGTAAAGGGGAGGCCATTTAAGACTGAGGTGAGAATAAATATTTTCACCCAGAGAGTTGTGAATTTGTGGGATTCCCTGCCACAGAGGGCAGTGGAGGCCAAGTCACTGGATGGATTTAAGAGAGAGTTAGGCCTGTCCCATCAGCATGCAACTCCATGCGATGAGTGCGACCTAACGTGGTCGCTTGAGCCGTCCGGCGTCGCGGGGCCGGTCCCTCTTCGATCGCCGGAGTCGTGCGGAATTGTGCGGAGTTCGTCCCGACATCGCGCGGGGCTCCGAAAAACTGACTATGTTCAAAATTTCCGCGCGGCAACGGCTTGTCGGCTCGCAGTCGCCTCGACGCATTAAGCACCGCCTCGACGTCGTGCCTCCGTGACCCTCTCTGTAGGTGCCTCCGTGACCCTCTGTGTGTGTGGCTCCGTGGCCCTCTGTGTGTGTGTGCCTCTGTGCCCCTCTCTGTGTGCCCCTCTCTGTCCTGGCGAACTTACCTTAGACTTCGCTCCAAGTTCGCCTCACTTTGCGCCGCGTTGCGCCACTCACCCGACCTCCGTGCGGTCCTCGCTTCTAGTTTGATCGCGTTCATCGCATAGAGTTGCATGCTTGTAGCACAGGCCCTTTAGATAGAGCTCTAGGGGCTAGTAGAGTCAAGGGATATGGGGAGAAGGCAGGCACGGGTTATTGATAGGGGACGATCAGCCTTGATCATAATGAATGGCGGTGCTGGTTTTCACTGTACCTCGGTAGTCGTGACACTGAACTAAAGACAGACACGACAATCTGGAGTAGCTCAGCGGGACCGGCAGCGTCTCTGGAGAGAAGTTACGGGTGACGCCTCAGGTCGAGACCCCCCTTCAGACTGCAATCTGTAGAAGGGTCACGAACCAAAACGTCGCTCATAACCGCTCTCCAGAGATGCTGCCTGTCCCGCTGAGCTACTCCAGCTTGTCGTGTCTGTCTTCGGTTTAAACCAGGGTCTGCAGTTCCTTCCGAAACTAAACGGAAGGCATGTTTCCACGCTGGATGACTCTGGAGTCCGATCCGTTGGCGATTACAGCCAGCGTGCACCTTACTCTTTGAAGTACTTTATTTATTTTGGTTCCCTGTTGCGTTGTGATTTCCAGATTTAGCACTACGTTTGAGAGGCTCGGTGCGTGGGTTTTCCAATGTCTGACATTCAATCTGAGTCACCTTGCTCCTCGCAGTTTCAACAATTCAAAGAATCCACTTATTTGCAGCCAGTGCCTCTGTAATGTCTGCCGCGCTCCCTTTAATGCAACCCGCTCTCATTTTGAACATTGAACCTTCCAGCAATCTCTGCACGTCACGCCCACTCCTTTTCCCTGCTCAATGCTCTCTTTATTTCTTCAAGTAACGTCAGCTTTTATTTCGATGCCACGGTGCCTATATCTTTCACAAAGTTTCATTGACTGCCCTTCACCTTTCCAGGTTTCTGTTAATTTTAATCCTATTCGCTTGGGCAGGAGACGGGTTTCGGCCCGAAACGTCGCCTATCTCCTTCGCTCCATGGATGCTGCCGCACCCGCTGAGTTTCTCCAGCACTTTTGTCTACCTTCGATTTTCCAGCATCTGCAGTTCCTTCTTAAACGCTTGGGCAGCAGTATGAGTATTGACAATAGACAACAGGTGCAGGAGGAGGCCATTCGGCCCTTCGAGGCAGCACCGCCAATCAAAGTGATCGTGGCTGATCATCCCCAATCAGTGCCCCGTTCCTGCCTTCTCCCCATATCCACTGACACCCGTACTAATCAAGAATCTATCAACCTCCACCTTAAAAATATCCACTGACTTGGCATCCACAGCCTTCAGTGGCAATTAATTCCACAGATTCACCACCCACTGATTAAAGAAATTCCTCCTCATCTCCTTCCTGAAGGAACATCCTTTAATTCACTGGAGTTTAGATGAGGATGAGGTGGGGATCTTATAGAAACATATAAAATTATAAAAGGACTGGACAAGCCAGATGTAGGAAAGATGTTCCCAATGTTGGGCGAGTCCAGAACCAGGGGCCACACAGTCTTAGAATAAAGGGGAGGCCATTTAAGACAGAGGTGAGAAAAAACCTTTCCACCCAGAGAGTTGTGAATTTGTGGCATTTCCTGCCACAGAGGGCAGTGGAGGCCAAATCACTGGATGGATTTAAGAGAGAGTTCGATAGAGCTCTAGGGGTTGGTGGAGTCAAGGGATATGGGGAGAAGGCAGGCACGGGTTATTGATAGGGGACGGTCAGCCTTGATCACAATGAATGGCGGTGCTGGCTCGAAGGGCCGAACGGCCTCCTATTTTCTATGTTTCTATGTAATTCTGATGCTGTGCCCTCTGGTCCTAGACTCTCCCACTAGTGGAAACATCCTCTCCCCATCCACTCGATCCAGGCCTTTCACTATTTGTTGCGTTTCAATCAGGTCCGCCCCCTCATTAATTCTATAATTAATTAACATTGCAATGGAGAACAAAAGACATCCAATTTCCACTTCAAAGGCTGTTAATAATTGATAAATTTCACTCACAAGACGAAGGCAAATTATAAGAATGGCGCCCAGATTGGATGGAAGGTCAGGATGGATTTTATAATAATTCTATTCAGAAAGAGAATGGCCAATTATGTCCTTTCTTTGGTCAAATTACTTATTGTTTAATGACTTTTAAAAGCACGTGTCAGTACAAAATACCGAGGCATTTAAGAATGATTTAGACCCATGGAGTGATACAGTGGGGAAACAGGCCCACACCGGCCAACTATGTCCCTGCTAGATTAGTCCCACCTGCCTGCGTTTGGTCCCTATCCCTCCAAGCCTGTCCTATCCATGTACCCGGTGACAGTTTCGTCGCTGTGCGCGTCCTGAAGTTTCGTCGCTTTTTTGCGCGCTGAATTCTCGTTGCAATTCGCGTCCTGAGTTTTTGTCAGTTTTCGCGCGCTGAATTTCCGTCGCTTTTTGCGTCCTGAAGGTGCGCCGCTTTTCGCGTGCTGAATTTCCGTCGCTTTTCGCGTGCTTGAAATTTCGTCGCTTGTCACGTCCTGAAATTGCGTCGCTTTACGAGTCCTGAAGTTTTCTCGCCTTTCGGGTCCTGAATTTACCTCGCTTTTCGTGTGCTGATTTTCGACGCTTTTCGTGTGTTGAAATACTGCAGCTTTTCACGTGATGCAGAGTGGAAACAGGCCCAACATGTCCCAGCTACACTAGTCCCACCTGCCTGCATTTGGTCCATATCCCTCCAAACCTGTCCTATCCATGTACCTGGTAACAGTTTCTTAAACGTTGGGATAGTCCCAGCCTCAACTACCTCCTCTGGCAGCTCGTTCCATACACCCACCACCCTTTGTGTGAAAAAGCCACCCCTTAAATTCTGATTAAATCTTTTCCCCTTCACCTTAAACCTATGTCCCTCGATCCCCCTACTCTGGGCAAGAGACTCTGTGCATCTACCCGATCTATTCCTCTCATAATTTTGTACACCTCCATAAGATCATCCCTCATCCCACTGCGCTCCAAGGAATAGAGACCCAGCCTGCTCAACCTCTGCCTATAGCTCACACCCTCTAGTCCTGGCAACATCCTTGTAAATCTTCTCTGTACCCTTCCCGGCTTGACAACATCTTTCCCATAACACGGTGCCCAGAACTGACCCCAATATTGGATTTCTGTTTATAGCGGTTTGTATTCTCAGCTTACGTTGAAAGAAATCTTGCTCTTGAAAGGCGGGACCCTCCTTGGATAGAGTGGATGTGGAGAGGACGTTTCCACGAGGGGGAGAGTCTAGGAGTCTTGTGGGAGAGGGCGGTGAATCTGTGGAATTCTTTGCCGCAGAAGGCTGTGGAGGCCACAAGTCAGTGGATATTTTTAAGGCAGAGATAGATAGATTCTTGATTAGTACGGGTGTCAGATGTTATGGGGAGAAGGCAGGAGAATGGGGTTGGGAGGGAGAGATAGATCAGCCGCGATTGAATGGCGGAGTAGACTTGATGGGCCGAATGGCCTAATTCTGCTGCTATTCCTTATGACCCTCCTCAATTAGTGGGAGTGTGTTAATGGGATCTAGGTTCAGAATTAGGCCGTTCAGCTCAGATCAGTTCAGTTTAGTTTATTGAGGTACAGTGAAAAGCTGTTGTTGCGTGCTAACCAGCCAGCGGAAAGACAATACATGATTACACTCGAGCCGTTTACAGTGTACAGATACAGGATAAGGGAATGACGTTTAGTGCAAGGTAAAGCCAGCAAAGTCTGGTCAAGGATAGTCCGAGGGTCACCAATGAGGTGGATAGTAGTTCATCACTGCTCTCTGGTTGTGGTAGGATGGTTCAGTTGCCTGATAACAGCTGGGAAGAAACTGGCCCTGAATCTGGAGGTGTGATCGTCCCATCTAGTCTACTCCGCCATTCAATCATGGCTGATCTATCTCTCCCTCCCAACCCCATTCCCCTGCCTTCTCCCCGTAACCCCTGACTCCCGTACTCATCAAGTGGTGGGTGGGGGTCAGGAATAGACGGAGGCCAGAGGTCTGTGTGGGACGGAACTGCAGACGCTGGTTTACACCGAAGATGGACACAAAATGCTGGAGTAACTCAGCGGGTCAGGCAGCGTCTGTGTGGAGGGATTGGGTCGAGACGTTTCGGGTCGAGGCCTTTCTTCAGACTGAGAGTCAGGGGGAGAGGGAGATGATATAGATGTGGAAGGGTAAGGCGTGAAAATACAGATCAAAGGCGACGATGAGAGTTCAGACTGAAGTAGGGCCTCGACTCAAATGCCAGAGGAGTGATCCTATAGTGGGTTAGTTCAGCGATACAATGCAGAAACAGGCCCTTCGGCCCACCGAGTCCATGCTGACCAGAGATCCCTGCACACTAACACTATCCTACACACACTGGGGACAATTTGCACATATAGCAAGCCAGACTGATTCCTGGGATGTCAGGACTGTCTTATGAACAAAGATTGCATAGACTCGGTTTATACTCTCTAGAATTTAGGAGATTGAGAGGGGATCTTATAGAAACTTACAAAATTCTTAAGGGGTTGGACAGGCTAGATGCAGGAAGATTGTTCCCGATGTTGGGGAGGTCCAGGACAAGGGGTCACAGCTTAAGGATAAGGGGGAAATCCTTTAGGACCCAGATGAGAAGGACTTTTTTCACACAGAGAGTGGTGGGTCTCTGGAACTCTCTGCCACAGAGGGTAGTTGAGGCCAGTTCATTGGCTATATTTAAGAGGGAGTTAGATGTGGCCCTTGTGGCTAAGGGGATCAGAGGGTATGGAGAGAAGGCAGGTACGGGATACTGAGTTGGATGATCAGCCATGATCATATTGAATGGCGGTGCAGGCTCGAAGGGCCGAATGGCCTACTCCTGCACCTAATTTCTATGTTTCTATGTTTCTCTTAACCTACAATTCACTGGATGTATTCGAGAGAGAGTTAGATTTAGCTCTTAGGGGTAACGGAGTCAAGGGATATTGGGGAGAAGGCAGGAACGGGGTACTGATTGGGGATGATCAGCCATGATCATATTGAATGACGGTGCTGGCTTGAAGGGCCGAATGGCCCACTCCTGCACCTATTTTCTATATTTCTACGTCTTTTGAGTGTGGGGGGGAAACCGGAGATCCCGGAAAAAAACCCCCACGCAGGTCACGGGGAGAACGTACAAACTCCGTGCAGACAACACCTGTTGGTCGGGATCGAACCCGGGTACCCCGGGTTCTGCCGCCGCGCCACCGTGCCGCCTAAAGGGTGTACAAAACCGTGTGCGGAATGGGCAGAACTCCATAAATCCCAAGAGGAAATGTGCTTTGGCAAGCGAGCTTTGCGGATAAGCTGATTTTCCGCGAGAGGTGCCATTTTCGTTGGGTTTCTTCCAGGCGGGAGCCTCTGAGGCCCAGCGCGTGCCAGCAGGCCGCACCATCTGCCAGCTCCGTTTGTTCCAAAAAAGATAACGTGTACAAAGCCCTTCCTGATCACCAATCTGTTCGTCGGGAAGTGGAAGAAGTCCACTTGGTCGCCTCTGTTTATTGCTCTCAAGATCAAGACGGCTTTTCAATTAGTCTAGTTAAGGACGCAGTCCGATGCGACACGATGCGATCGAACTTTATTTACCCCAGGAGGGAAATTGATCGGCCAACAGTCATAAATACACAACGAGATGCATAAAACTTGAAGTTAAAGTGAAATTTTAGAGTGGAAAGTCCATGATTGGGGATGGACCATAGGTGCAGGAGTAGGCCTTTAGGCCTTTAGGAGCCAGCACCGCCATTCAATGTGATCATGGCTGATCATCCACAATCAGTACCCCGTTCCTGCCTTCTCCCCATATCCCCTGACTCCGCTATTTTTAAGAGCCCCATCTAGCTCTCTCTTGAACCCCTTTCATCCCTGCTCCTCTCACCTCTGCCCCCTCCCCCTCCTCCTCCCTCTCCCCCCTTCACCTTCCCCCCTTCCCAGCAAGGGTTTCTGAGAAGGGTCTCGGCCCGAAACGTCGCCTATCTCCTTCGCTCCATAGATGCTGCTGCACCCGCTGAGTTTCTCCAGCACTTTGTGTACGCCCTTCCCAGCAACTCTACCCAGCAATTTTTCAAGATCAACGTGTTCAATGTGATCATCATCCCCAATCAGTACCCCGTTCCTGCCTTCTCCCCATATCCCCTGACTCCGCTATCTTTAAGAGCCCTATGTAGCTCTCTCTTGAAAGCTTCCAGAGAACCGGCCTCCACGCCCTCTGAGGCAGAGAATTCCACAGACTCACAACTCTCTGTGAGAAAAAGTGTTTCCTCATCTCCGTTCTAAATGGCTTACCCCTTATTCTTAAACTGTGTGGCCCCTGGTTCTGGACTCCCATAACATCGGGAACATGTTTCCTGCCTCAAGCGTGTCCAAACCCTTAATAATCTTTAATATTTCAATGAGATCCCCTCTCATCCTTCTAAACTCCAGAGCGTACAAGCCCAGCCGCTCCATTCTCTCAGCATGTGACAGTCCCGCCATCCCGGGAATTAACCTTGTGAACCTACGCTGCACTCCCTCAATGGCAAAGATTGGGGAGGGGGGGGGGGGGGGGGGGGGAGGGGGGAGGGGGGGGGGGGAGGGGGGGGGTGGAGGGGGGTGGGGGGAGGGGGGGGGGGGTGGGATGAGAGAGTCAGTTCGCCCCACGAATGAAGCCCTTCTTCCAATTTTAAGACTAACCTACAAACTTCCCCTCCATTCTCTTCCCCCCTCCTCCCTTTCACCCTACTCCTTTCTTCCCCCCCTCCTCTCTGTCCCCCACTCTGCCCCCCCCCTTCCCCCCCCTTCACCTTCCCCCACTTCCCGGCAACTAATTTTCAAGAGAGAGTTAGATTTAGCTCCTCGGCCTAATGGAATCAAGCGATGTGGGGAGAAGGCAGGAACGGGGGTACTGATTGGGGATGATCAGCCATGATCACATTGAATGGCGGTGCTGGTTTCGAAGGGCTGAATGGCCTACTCCCCGCGCCTATCTCTCGATGTTTCTATGTTTTTCTACCGCTGCGCTACCCTGTTCCCGATGTTGGGGGGAGTCCAGAACCAGGGGGCCACGGTTTAAGAATAAGGCGTACGCCGTTTAGAACGGAGACGAGGAGAAACATTTTCACACAGAGAGTGGTGAGTCTGTGGAATTCTCTGCCTCAGAGGGCGGTGGAGGCCGGTTCTCTGGATGCTTTCAAGACAGAGGTAGATAGGGCTCTTAAAGATCGCATTGAATGGCGGTGCTGGCTCGAAGGGCCGAATGGCCTACTCCTGCGTCTATTGTCTATTGTCTATTGTTTAATAGCAAACATTAAGTCCGACTCAAGTACAATATCTAGAGCAAAGGGGAAGATACAGATTGCCACGTTAAATTGAATTAAAAATATTGCACCAACCTGCTGGTTCTGATAGTCAGATACTCTTGACTGATTCCCGCCCCTCTCCTTGCACCTATGAAGTCGACCAGTCTCGCAGCTAGCGTGAGTGAGGTTATTTGTGGCGGTCAGCTCGAGCCCTCGGGCAACAAGTGAAACTCAGTGGATGAGCTGCTGTGCCTGGTGTGCGGGTCACTGCTCCAGCAGCCCGCAGTCTCTCTCCCCCCCCAGAGCCAGTAACTTGCATCGGACCATTAATAATTCCTGTCCCCCCCCCCCCCCCCCCCCCCCCCGCACACGTCCCTGGCACAAAACTCGATTATTTATATCCATGTCCACTTGGAGACAGACGCAAAATACTGGAGTACCTCGGGCATCTCTGCAGCAAGGAATACAGACCGCATCTATGGTGCAGAGGGAATAGGCAACGTTTTTGGTCGAGACTTGTTAAATTTAAATTTAAATTTATTCTGGACAACCCCTTGAGATGGACAGTCATCTCGTTTTCGAGGGGGTCCAACTTAGAATATACAGCGTTACACAAAAGGCTGGAGAAACTCAGCGGGTGCAGCAGCATCTAAGGAGCGAAGGAGATAGGCGGCGTTTCGGGTCGAGACCCTTCTTCAGACCCGAGCGAAGGTGATAGGCGACGTTTCGGGTCGAGTCCCTTCTTTAGATGCTGCTGCACCCGCTGAGTTTCTCCAGCTTTTTGTGTACCCCTCGATTCTCCAGCATCTGCAGATCCTTCTTTAACAACATAGAACATACAGCACAAGACATAACATACGTGGAGGCTCTCGTTGACCCACCTACCCGCACACCAATCCCAAAACCCCTCCATCCCCATATTATTTCATAATACAATATAAGACCTTGTTACACTATGCAAGACAATAATACATAAGTGTATTGGCCATGCATGTATAATAGCTATGACAAATGATCACACACAGAGCAAGCTAGATATAGGAGCTGGAAGACTCTAATACTAGAAACAGGTACATGGTTTTATAAGTAAGGGTAAACGTGTATTTTAAAATAGACAAAATGAGCTAATAGTTCTCATGGTACTAGGCAGAGTGTTCCAGTCAGAAGGAGCTTTGAATTTAAATGCACGTACCCCAATTTCTTTGTTAGTTCTTGGAATGAGAAAGAAGGGCTGCTGAATATGTCTTTGTGAATGTGAGGGTGTGTGTGGTGATAGGTGTTGTTTTAAATAAGAAGGGTAGTTGAGACGGATGCATGTAAAGATGAACTGGAACCAGTGGTAGCATCTTCGAGCGTGGGGGGATAACCAGTTTAGAGTTTCGTACATAGACCAGTGGTGAGTTAGATATGGACACCTTAAAATAAATCTGCAGAGACTATTATAAACTACACTGAGGGGTTGAAGATGTGTATCAAATGGATTCTGACTATTGTTCATACTGGTTTTGTTCAGTTTATTATTGTCTTGCGTAGACAATAGACAATAGACAATAGGTGCAGGAGGAGGCCATTTGGCAAGGGCTGTCTGAAGTTAGAGAAGTCAATGTTCGTACCACTGGTGTGTAAACTGCCCAAGCGGAATATGAGGTGCTGCTCCTCCAACTTGCGGTGTTGCTCACTCTGGCCTTGGAGGAGGCCCAGGACCGAGAGGTCGGATACAGAATGGGAGGGGGAGTTGAAGTGCTGAGCCACCGGGAGGTCATGTCGGTTATTGCGGACTGAGCGGGGTTCCGGGCGAAGCGGTCAGTCTCGCTGGTGGACGCCGCAAAGACCGCTCCCTCCGCAACTCCCTCGTCAATTCTTCCCTTCCCTCCCGCTCCACTCCTTCCCCGGGCACTTTCCCTTGCAACCGCAAGAGATGCTACACTTGTCCCTTCACCTCCCCCCTCCACTCCTTTCAGGGACCCAAGCAGTCATTCCAAGTCCGACAGAGGTTCACCTTCACCTCCTCCAACCTCATCTACTGCATCCGCTGCTCCAGATGCCAGCTGATCTACATCGGTGAGACCAAGCGGAGGCTGGGCGATAGTTTCGCCGAACACCTCCGCTCGGTCCGCAATAACCAACCCGACTTCCCGGTGGCTCAGCACTTCAACTCCCCCTCCCACTGCGTATCTGACCTCTCGGTCCTGGGCCTCCTCCACGGCCAGAGTGAGCAACACCGCAAGTTGGAGGAACAGCACCTCATATTCCGCTTGGGGAGTCTGCATCCTCTGGGCTTAAACATTGAATTTTCTCAATTCTGTTAACCCAGACTGCCTCCCCCCCACCTCTCCCTCTGCCCTCTTGCCCTGACATTCCTCCTCCATCTCTCCCCCCCCCCCCCAGTCGCACTAGCTTCTCATTTTCACACTACAAACAGCTTACAATGGCCTGCTTCCTTTATCACCAATACTTTTTTGCATATCTTTCACTCATTGTACCTTATCTCTCCACATCACTGTTTATATCTCTCGTTTCCCTGATCCCTGACCAGTCTGAAGAAGGGTCTCGACCCGAAACATCGCCTATCTCCTTCGCTCCTTAGATGCTGCTGCACCCGCTGAGTTTCTCCAGCTTTTTGTGTAACCCTCGCTGGTGGACGGTTGCATTCTATTGCAAAGAGTTCTCTTGCAAACTGGAAGCATGTTGTGTGTTGGACTGCCTCAGACGTTGCCATCTTTTGTCTCATGTCTGCTTCCTGGGCAGATTCCTCCCTCTCGCTGATCCAAGAGCCCGAGGGTGATTTTCGTTTTGCGACGTGATTGAAGACTCACCGCGGGTGGCCCAGTTTCTGCCCCCGCTGCTGGACTGCGAAACTGGCCCCGGCTCTGCAGACCCTGCAGAGTTTATCTGTGGTTTTTACTTCAGACTGTAGACGTTGGAGACACAGCGTGGAAACAGGCCCTTCGGCCCACCCAGTCCGTGCCGACCGCCGATCGCCCCAGTCGCCAGCACTATCCTACGCACACCGGGGTCAATATTTACAACTTACCAAAGCCAATTAACCCTTTGTCTTTGGATTGTGGGAGGTTACGGACAAACGCAACCCGGTGGTTGGGTCAATTATTGGACGAAACCTCGGCCCTGGGCCTGGCTGGGTCAGCCGGCTAGATTTTGGCGGGGGGAAGCGGCACATGGCTTGGGGGTGTGCCCTGATATATATATATATGGCTCTCTCTCCCTCAGAGGGTGGTGGAGGCAGGTTAGAAACATAGAAACATAGAAATTAGGTGCAGGAGTAGGCCATTCGGCCCTTCGAGCCTGCATCGCCATTCAATGTGATCATGGCTGATCATCCAACTCAATATCCCGTACCTCTCCATACCCTCTGATCCCCTTAGCCACAAGGGCCACATCTGGATACTTTCAAGAGAGAGCTAGATAGGGCTCTTAAAGATAGCGGAATCAGGGGATTTGGGGATAAGGCAGGAACGGGGTACTGATTGGGGATGATCAGCCATGATCACCGCGCTCTCTACTGTACGCCTGTCGTGGTTCAAGCGTAGGGTTGCCAACGGTCCCCGTATTAGCCGGGACATCTCGTGTATTGGACTGAAATTGGTTTGTCCCATAGGGGGACCGCACTTGTCCCGTATTTGACCGCTACTACTCGGGCATAGGGGCCCTGCCTCACCCGTCCCGACGTAGTGCAGCCCATGGAGTGCAGCAGCAGCGCCTCGCCCGTGGCCCCGTCGTTCGGCAGCCCGGCCAGCTGTCCGACCTTCGGACCTTCGCTTACCGCCGCCACCACCACCACCCCTCCTTCCCGTGGCCGATCACCGGTTCATGAGTTGGACGGGGCGCCGGACTTTGCGCGCGACATCGCGCGGCCCGGGACAAAACTCCTCAGCTGCCCCGCCGGCTGGGCTTTGTGTGCAGTCCAGCACCCGGGGCCAACTCATCATTCACCGAGCCACGGCCGAGTCGGTCAACGAATTGCCGTTGGGAACTTGTCCCGTATTTTGGCCTTTTGTTCCTTATTTGGGAGTGAGAAAGTTGGCGACCCTAATCAAGAGGGGATTCGTAAACGTACCAAATGTCTTCAATCGTCTCAGGAAGTAGAAGCAATGGTTGTGTGGTGAGTTGACAGGCCTGAGATGCTGCTGCCAACACGGATCTCACTGATCCACTGCCGATTAAGCTGGTCCAGGAAGGAACTGCAGATGCAGGGATTGGACAGGCTAGACGCAGGAAAAATGTTCCCCATGTTGGGGGAGTCCAGAACCACGGGTAAAGGGCCTGTCCCACCAGCATCCGACTCCATGCGATGAGCGCGATCAAACTAGAAGCGGGGGCCGCGCGGAGGTCGGGTGATCCCCTGTACAGTGCCGTTCCCACCAGCATGCGCCTGCATGCGGCAAGCGCGACCAAACCGGCAGCGAGGGCCGCGCGGAGGTCGGGTGATCCCCTGTACAGTGCCGTTCCCACCAGCATGCGCCTGCATGCGGCAAGCGCGACCAAACCGGCAGCGAGGGCCGCGCGGAGGTCGGGTGAGTGGCGCAACGCGGCGCAAAGTGAGGCGAACTTGGAGCGAAGTCTAAGGTAAGTTCGCCAGGACAGAGAGGGGCACACAGAGAGGGGCACAGAGGCACACACACAGAGGGCCACGGAGCCACACACAGAGAGGGTCACGGAGGCACCTACAGAGAGGGTCATGGAGGCACGACTTCGAGGCGGTGTGTAATGCGTCGAGGCGACTGCGAGCCGACAAGCCGTTGCCGTGCGGAATTTTTGAACATGGTCAGTTTTTCGGAGCCCCGCGCGATGTCGGGACGAACTCTGCACAATTCCGCACGGCTCCGGCGATCGAAGTGGGACCGGCCCCGCGACGCCGGACGGCTCAAGCGACCACGTTAGGTCACGCTCATCACACAGAGTTGCATGCTGGTGGGACAGGCCCTTAACAGTGTAAGAGTAATGGGTAGACCATTTAGGACTGAGATGAGGAAAACCTTTTTCACCCAGGGAGTTGTGAATCTGTGGAATTCTCTGCCACAGAAGGCAGTGGAGGCCGGTTCACTGGATGTTTTCAAGAGGGAGTTAAGGGCCTTTGCCCTCGACTCGTACTCGCAGCATGGTCGACACGAGGTCCTAGGAGGTCTTCGTAACTCTCCTTCATGCTCAAGAGTGGTCTCCGCCTACTCGAGGCCTCCACTAGATCGCGGTGCTTTTTTTCAATATGTTAAAAAAAGGTTGCCATGGAAAAAAATCGATATTATTTTACTCGTAGGTTTAGTCGTAGTGGGTCGGCACGTTAGTCGTAGATAATAGAGGGTAGTCGAAGATAGTCTTCATCATAGTCGAAGGGAGGTCGAAGGAGATCGAAGGAGATCTAAGATCGTCTTCACTCTCTCCACTATTCGGTGTCCAACTTCCCGAAGTTAGTCTTAGCTAGTCGAAGCTGGTCTTCAACATAGTTGAAGGAGGTCTTCAACATGTCATTTCTTCAAACTCTTCTAAACTCGCCAATTAAGTCGCCCAAGTGGGACAGCCCCTTTAGATTTAGCTCTTGGAGCTAACGGAATCTGGGGATATGTGGAGAAGGCAGGAACGGGGCACTGATTGGGGATGATCAGCCGTGATCATATCGAATGTCGGCGCTGGCTCGAAGGGCCGAATGGCCTCCTCCTGCACCTATTGTCTATGCATCTATGCTGGTTTACACAGAGAGAGAGAGACCCTGTTCTGATCAGAAGGGTCTCGACCCGAAACGTCACCCATTCCTTCTCTCCAGAGGTGCTGCCTGTCCCGCTGAGTTACTCCAGCATTTTGTGTCCATCTGCTGCCAATGAAACAGTCTTGGCTCTTGTATCTTTCCCATATTCCTGCAATTAATTAATATCAAACTAATTCCACTCCGAAGGCAATTATTGAAAGTACTGTCACCCGTTGCATCTCGCGGTGGATTCCAGTTTCTAGCCACTCTCGTTACAATAACAAATTTGTCATCCGCTGTGTCTGGCTCTTTAACCAACCGGCTGAAAGTCTGTTTGGCCCAGAGGTTGATTCTTTAGTTGTTGGGAGCAGTTCTCCTCTAGCTGACGATGTCTAAATCT